>ML788176.1:0-86357 GCA_009831015.1 Picea engelmannii | reverse complement strand
TACAGGTTGGTGCATGGTTGATGCACTTGTTTATGGTACATGTTGATTATAGGTTGGTGCATGGTTGATGCACTCGTTTTTGGTACAGGTTGATTACAGGTTGAGGTACAGGTTGATGCATGGTTCAGATTTATTGGTACAGGTTTACAATGGTATATCTCACAGTGATAGTGTGACAGTGGTTCCATCATTCTACTTCTGCTTCAGGGTGTCAGAACGGGGCAAGGACAGGTGGTTGTAGCCACCTTCCGGATGTAGCTGGAGAACATTGGGGGTTGTAGCCTCCTTCTAGTTGTAGCCAGAGATTTGGGGAGTTGGAGCTTTCCTCAGGTTGTAGCCTGATAAACTAGGGGATTGGAGCCTCCTTCCAGTTGCTGCTGGAAAACAAAGGAAGTTGGTGCTTCCAATGAATGTAATTCTTCAAGACATATAAGAAAAAACATTCTATGGTTTTCTCCCGATTTGGGTTTCTACGTAAAACACTGGTGTACTATGTATGTGTGTGATTGCTTATTTATTACTGCTCATTATTGGATAATAATTCTACATTGATATAACATTTGAAGAAAAAGGATTATAATTACGTTATTACTGATTCACCCCCCCTCTTAGTAATCCAACATATCTCATCTCATATTGTCTTTTGAATTGGTTATATTGTAAAAGAAGGTTTGTCTCTCAAAGTGGGTTGTATTAATTTATTTATCTTTATCATTTTTAAGATGTTGGATCATAACGTTTGATATTAGAGCATCAATCATAGGGTTTCCCTACTTTGATCGAGTCATCTTCGAATTTTTTCTATAACATTTTTTGGGGGATGCTCCAGATAGTTAATTTTGGAGGTTACTCAAGAGACATATCTAAGTATGTCTGGTAAAAATTTAAAGTTATGTTTTGTTATACTTTCTAAGATATAGCCTATGAAATCCAGGGTTTTTTTACTTATCCTAAAATCTTTTTAAAGTAGTTAACTTTAGATTTCTTTATAACATTTTTTCTCAGAAGTTTCAGATACATAAATTTTGTGGACACTGAGAAAACACAACGAAGTACATCTGGTCCAAATTTCAAGTTTTGGGTCGTTATAATTCCATATATATATTATGTTAAAGTTGGGGTTTGTGAATAGTCATGGAATTAATCTCAAACAAGTCATCTTTTTTTATTTTCACTATAAAAAAATCACGGTGACATTTCATACTCTGAAATTTCTTGAATCCTGAGGATACACAGTGAGCTACATGTGGAAAAAATTTCATATTTTTAATCATTATAATTTGTGATATATATGTGGAAAGTTGGGGTTGTTTAATAATCCTAAAATTGATCTCAAAGAAGACATTTTGGTATTTTTGCTATAACGTTTTATCAGTGAAGGTACAGACAGTGAAATTTTTAGAAGTTTAAGAAGTCATATCAAAGTACTACAGGAAAAAAATCCAGACTTAGAATGATTCACATTTCAAATACATCTCAATACAAAGGTCATCCATCCAAACATTCTCCAAATTACGGTTTAAAAGGTGCATAACTTACAATTGGCCTAAGTTTTGATTGGAAGATCTATTTGTGGTGATTCAAATTTGTGATAAAGAAGAAAAATAGGAGAATTATTATTTTCTCACACTCATATAAAGGATTCTCCAATATTTACTTCATCAAATAAACCTCCAGAGAGCTCAACCATGACTGAAGAAGAAAGAGAATAAATGTTTCAACAGATTGGAAAAGTGGAAAAAAAGATGGATGAGGTGGAAAATAAGATGTAAAAAAATATGGAAGAAAATGGGGAGCATATGGAAAACAATTTGTTACAATTACAAAATTGAATGTCTTCCATGATCTTACATGCTCTAGATGAGAGACTCTTTAAATGAGATATCAAAGTGCAAGGAAACCATGAAAATGTAGAGGAAATAAAGATTGAGTTCCATAATAATAATTGTTCATCACTTCAATATCCACATAATCAAGGCTTCAAGTCATCACCAAGGAACTACTTCATTCCAAAGATCGATATAAGGAAGTTGATGGTAAAGATCCTATAACATGGATATTCCAGATGGAACAATACTTTGATCTACACCAAGTTCCAAGCTTACAAAATGTACCTATTAGATCCTTGTATTTAGAAAATGATCAATTTGTTTGGTATCAATGGATTTGTTAAAGAAAAAATAATTCTATTAACTCTCGGTCCATTTTTACAGATGAATTGATATCACATTATCAGGATATTAAGAGAAATACAATCTTTAGTCTATTCATAAATCTTCAACAAAAAGGTCGAATTACAGAGCACATTCAACAATTCCAAAATATTAGTCTCAGGGTAAAGAACATTTGTGAGGATGATATTTTAGATATTTTTATTGACACTATAAAGGAGAAGATTCAATATGAGGTCCATCTCTTCGAACCTAAATCCCTAGAGAAATATTTCAATACGGAAAAGAAAGTGGAAAACAAAAAAATGTCTACCAGAAGAGTGACCTCTAACAACTTTAGAGAGAATAGTGTTCCCTCTCCTAACCTCAATCAACTGACAAGATTGACAGATCAACAAATTGATGGAATAAGAGAAAAGGGACTATGTTTCAATTGTGACAACAATTACAGTAAGGGGCATAAATGAGGTGAGAAGAAATTATTGTACATAGACTGTGAAGAGGAAGAAGATTAAGAATTGGAACCATCACAAGATCCATATCTAGAAGATACTACTCCAATGACATATTGTCATGCATTGGTCGACATTAGTACTCCAAAAACCCTCAAGATACAATGATACATAAAATGTAAAAAGGTAACAATGTTGATTGATTCTAGTAGTACCCATATCTTCATCAATTACAAATTAGCAAAATATCTCAATTGATTTGTATATCTAGCACCAGAGTTTCAAGTAATGATTTCATATAGAGCTGCCATAAATTATTTTTGGAAGTGTTATAGTATTAAGATCAATATGGGGGAGTATTTTATGGATAGTCCCATGATTTCCATACAAATGGGTGGTGATGATGTTGTGTTAGGGGTCCAATGGTTACAATCATTGGGAAGAGTAGCCATTAATTCTCAATATATTTTCATGAAATTTTCCTCAGAAGGAAAGGAAATTGAGCTTAGAGGTATCAAAGGGAAAACCTCTAAGATAGCTCTAATAGCATGAGAAAATTACTCAAAAAGGGACACCATGATCTAATTTCACAATTGTGCTCACTAGATGTTCAAACATATATGTACTCTAATACATTTGATCTCCAAATAGTTATCAACAATCATTCCAAGGTATTTGGAGAAATTCCTAAAGGTCTTCCACATGCTCGATATCATGACCATGTTATTCATTTGCAACCAGAAAGTGTACCACCTAAAATTAGGCCTTATAGGCATCCCTATGCACAGAAGAGTGAGATTGAGTGTATGATCCAAGCAATGTTAGAGGTCAACATAATTCAACCTAGCCAAAGTTATTTCTTTTCACTAGTGGTGATGGTTACAAAAAACGATAGTCTTAATGTATGTTTCCATATTATAGACAACTCAACAAAATGACCATCAAAGTTAAGTTTAATATTCTTGTCATTGATGAGTTATTAGATGAATTGCATAGAACCATTTTCTATACTAAGTTGGATTTTCATTCAAGATATCATCAAATCAGAATAAGGAAGTCATTCCCAAAACAACGTTTAGAACACATGAAGGTAATTATGAGTTTTTGGTTATACCATTTGGACTTAGTAATACACATTCAACATTTCAAAGCTTGATGAATTCTATTTTCAGGCCCTTCCTTAGAAAACTGTGTTTGTATTTTTTGAAGACATACTAATCTACAAAAAATCTTGGGAAGAGCATGTACAACATGTTGATAGAGCATTACAACTATTTGAAGAGAAATAAATTTATACAAATCCTTCCAAATGTTCCTTTGGGGTTCAAGAAGTGGAATATTTGGGTCATATTGTATCTCATGAAGGTGTAAAACTGGACCCTAAAAAAATAAAAGCTATGAGGGAATGGGGAATTCCCAAAACCTTGAAGAAATTTAGAGGATTCTTGGGATTTATGAGCTATTACCACAATTATTTCAAGAACTATGGTCAAACAACAACACCTCTAATAACATTATTAAAGAAGGAATCAGTTTCTTGGACTCAAGTAGCAACCAAATGTTTTGAAAAACTTAAGGAAGCTATGTGTACAACTCCTATTATGGCCACACTTGACTTTACAAAAACATTTATTGTGGAGTATGATGCCTCAATCCATGGAATGGTGCAGTTTTAATGCAAGAAGGAATTCCCCTTGCCTTTTAAGGCAACCAACTTAAGAGAAAATACTTAAACCCATTTATGAAAAATAAATGTTGTCCATACTACATACTACATACTGCATGCAATTAATAAATGACACCCTTACCTAATAGGAGGACACTTCAAAGTAAAAACGAATCATGACAGTTTGAAGTAATTCTTGGAGCAACTATTATCTTCAAAAGATAAAAAAATGGTTTACAAAGATGATAGGTTATGAATTTGAAATTATCCACAAAAAAGGAAAACATAATGTTGTTGTAGATGTCATTTCAAGAAAAGAAGAAGAAACAAAAGGTTCAATATGTACTATTTCTATTCCAAAATATGATTGGGTGGAAGAAGTAAGGATAGAATGGAAGCAAGATCAAGAGATATGCAAGATCATTCAACAAATACAAGATGACCCTAGTTCATTAGATAATTTTGCATGGAAGAATGATTTTCTATGGTATCACCATTATGCACAAGGATAATTTTGTGGGTAACTATTACAACTCAATTCGAATATAGAAACCACCAATTCAAATGAGATTAATAGTCCATCATGCAAAGTAAGATCATTATTTCAAAAAATTCCCATCAGTGATGACATAGTGAGTTTGATTAGTGTCCTTTCCTATGGTATATATGTTCCATGACCTAGGCATGAATCCCATTTCAAACAAAGTGTGTTTTCCTTTCATGGGATTTTGTGGTGAATTATTGATTATATTATTGCTTGTTCCTTTCCCTTTTTCCTAGAATGAATCAAAACCATCATTGTTCCACAAATAATATTGCTACAGGAAAGGTTGCACATTCCTATGAGATCAATATCTCCTTTGAAGTATAAAATATGATTATTTTAACTCATTCAATTGGTTGGGAACAAATGGAAAATGTTATAGAGAGACTTTGGAGATACATAGGGAGATCGATTTCACATAAAAAGTAGCATGTCATTAGTTTATTATTAATATAGATACATCTCGACCTTGTTATCCCCATTTTATGGGATAGATAAGGAGATGATGTCTCAAGGCCCTCAGGTTGTAGACATGGAGTACCGAGAGACAACTTGACCAACAATGTCCACTTGCACAGATGGAGACCCACCTCACCTCCACGCTCCAGGTTGATCATGACGGTATCCACTGCAACAACTGGCCTCCAAAAGACATCGGGTCTTGATCCATGAGGTACAAGTTAGGTATTATGGTGAGTTTAATTTCAATATTTGAGGCATTTGAGTTTGTTACATCTATTATTGTTTTTGATTATGTGAAATTTAATTGGACATTATGCTCTTTGCCCTGTTTCACCTTGGTGGTTGACATTGCGCCCTAGTAAGTGGGTCAGCCATAGGGACATCTATGCTACTGAGAGGTCCTTTTGAAAATTCATCGTGCCATTCTCAATCATACTTGCCACTTTACACAATTCATCCCCTCATCTCCTCACCTTTTTCACTTTTCAAGTTTACTAACCCAAGAAGGGGTTGACCCTGACTTCATCGGAAGAAGGGGATGAAGGCCCAAAATCTTGTGGATGGAAAAATATAAAATCCTGATTATGAACATTCCAGATTCTTTCCCAAATAGGTCTTGAGATAAATGAAATGCTTCTCTTAAAAAACCAAAGACCTATAAAAGAAAACACATAAATATAAATATCCCCACTTGTTGAGGTGTGTACACTCATTCAATGTCCCTTTCTTTCCTTGCATATGGAACTTTGTGTACCTCTATATTCAAGTGGCCTTGTGGTGCTACCCCCTAAGATAATTTATTTCATTCTAGGCAGTACCCAAGGTTTTGGATCATTAATTAATTAATGGCAATGAATGGGCTTGGAAAAAGGATGCATTGAAAACGAATGTGCAACACACCATCTATAAAGGAACCCATAATCGAGACACTAAAAACCCTTGTATTTCATGAAAACCATGCCCAAAAGTATTCCCCTAATCCATAAAAAATCATCCACATGACTTAGAAATAGGTCCCCTCAGGAAACACCCCTAAACTTAAGGGACGATTCACCCAGTAGGTTGTTCTGTCAACCCTCCCATAGTCAAACTTGGTAAAGTGCATAGGTTTTTTGAGAATTAGTTTATTTTGATGAGGTAGTTTGGATGTACATGCTTAGATGGATCTTTTATTGATTTTATTTACTCATCATGATTCTTTGACTTAATATCCTTGGAGGGTGTTTTCATTTGTCTTTGCAGGACCTAGCTAGTGGACAAATTTAGAGGAACAAGCCTAGCTTGGGCTTCCATGGAGAAAGAATCCCACATGTGCCTAGGTACTGCATGCCAGATGGTGAAGACATGCCTCTGGAGGCCAAGAAGACATCATGGATGACCTAAAACTCAAGACATGCCTTTGTATAAATAGAGATCAAACTCAAATCATTTTAACATAACTCTCCCTCTTGTGAGAGGATATTGACTGAAATTTGTGCCCTTCTTGGGAAATTCTCTTCATCTGTTTTCGTTACATTCTCTTGCTATGGTTTATATTTTCTATTGGTGGAAGAAATGATGCGCTATCTCTCTTGAAGTGGTTTTCTTGCTTTATGGTGTATATTTCTTGGTTAAAGGAGTTTATCTTGTTTATGCTTGCACTAGGTAAGGAATCCATTTCGTTGCTTCTTTCTTGGTTAAAAGTCTAATTTGATAATATTATTGGGGAGTATAAGTGCATACAACTGCACCAAGGCCATCATTTTGTCTTGAAATAAGTTGTTTCACAAAGGAATACTAGGAGGAGTAAAAGGGTTTACACCCTCCTAGGGTTGTTTGTAGCTAGTTTTTCTTAAATAGGGGAGCAAAAGGGCTTACACCCCCAAGGAGGTAGCACAACTAGCTCTTTCTCTTTTAAATAATCCAAAAACCAATAGTTAAAGGATGTTGCGGCATGCCTATTTTGGAGAAAGAAGTCCATTTTGGGTGAAATCCTATTTGGGAAAGAGAAGCCTATTTTTTTAGTGCACACAATATGGGGCGAAAAAACAACATGCAATAGAGGATGAAAAAGAAGCATGCAAAAGAGGAAGGAAAAACATCATGCAAAAGGAAGAAAAATAGCGTGGCGCACATGCACGAAAACTTAGCCATATTAGGGTTAGGTTTTTGGACATGAATGTAATGTCTATAAGCTAGTAGAATAGTAAAAATAAGTACCTAGGAGGTCTAAGTAGAGGTTGTTCGGTTTTTGTTGTTGGCTGTTTTGTTGGTCAGTTAGTAAAGGAGAGATAGTTTGGTCTAAATAAGCTAAGTTTTTTAGGGTTAGGTCACAGGCTGTGGAGCATGGTGTGGTCTACTCCACCTCACAGAGGGTACTTACCTTCATTTTTTATTGTAAGCCAAAATATGTAATGCACACAGCGCAGATTTTGCAGAAAGATGAATAAAAGAGCACAAGATATAGATCTTTGTGGGCATAGCCTAAGGGGGGGTAAACCACGGTAAATATACTATGTTTATGCGTCATGAATGGTTGTTTTACTATTATGTTATTTATCAGTTAAAGAATGAATGGTTAAGTTGATTATGACACCATGCATGTATAGTTCGATTAATGAATGAATATTATAAGTAAATTAATGGATAATAATGTTAATGTATGTGGAAAAGGATCAGATTAAAATCCCAATCCATTCCTTGACTGCAAACACCTGAGTATTGCAGTCCCCCATAAAGTTGTCTTAGGTGAGACTGTGTTGTGCACTCTATGCGTTGTGTTTCCTTTTTGTTTACCAGGAGGGCCGATAGTTTGAAGGTTTTGTTGGAAACCTTTGAGATCAGAACCTTGGTCATCCCAAGCATCCAACAAATTCTTTTGTTTCCAGCTAGAACTGCACAAGATCGATTGGAAGAGATATGTTGAAGAAAATCACAGAGAATGAAACTGTAGAAGGGAATTTTTAGGCCATGGAATCCAATGAAGGCATAGATTGAAATATGGTTAAGGAAGAAGGAACTCGAGTTTTTGCAAAAGGAAAACATAAAACCTAAATATACACAACACAAATATATCGAAAATATGTGTTTAGCGACTTGCATGAAGTATTTTTCTGTGAATTCCCGCATCTTTTGCAGAAATGGTTATTGAGGTTGAAGTAAAACCATCCTACGAATAAAATCAGATAGCTAGAGTGGAATTTTGTGGATATCATGAAGTTGTAGGAAGTCAATAATAAATTTATGTGTGCAATAGATTTTTGGTTAGACAATATTAATGCAGGGTTTATCACTGAATTTGCAGTTGATATTACAAAGTGGTACACTACTGCAGAGCAGGATTTTCTTAAGGGACCCATAGGTAGGTACATCAGATCACGATATACTTCTATCAATATTTTATTGTATGACAAAGGTGTGATGACCATGGAATCAAATAGCTAAACTTACTTGCGTGCATGGGGGAAGGGGGGGAGCATTGACATGAGTATGATATATGGACATGACACTAGATAAGGGGAAGCATAAGGAGGCCATGGAATCGATCATGATGGACGGGGAAAACAAATAATATAATGGAAAATGATGGAAAGAAGCAAAATGGTAGACCTTACCAATATAAGATGAATAACAAAGAGAGGTCCATACCCAATAGAGAGGGATTGGCAAGCGATGAAGAATAGGTAGATGTTATCAGGGTTGTGGAGTAGATGGAGGAAATCCTATGCGCAACATATGAAAGGAAAAGAAGAGGTCCAAGGGTAGGAATATAAGGAAGAACTCCAGTCTAGATCATAGTTAGTGTGGAACCTACAAACCCATGTACGACTAATACACCTGAAGGAACAAAAGCTTTTAGACAACCAATTTTTAGTAGAAGAGGGACAACATGTTAGGGGTCCAATAGAGGAAAACCAACTGGGGGTACAAGTTCAAGAATTAATAATCAACTATCTACAATGCACAGAGGTAGTATCTCAACACGTTCCAAAATGGCATGAGTAGATTCTACTATCATATTACTATATTTTCATGGAAAGGTGTCAGAGGACCTTGAGAAGCATTTATTTATCTATGAAAATATCTAGGAAGAAAATAAGGTCACTGATGAGGATACAAAAATTGTGCAGCTGGCTATAACACTTAGAGACCATGCACTAGATTGGTACATGAGACTAGATGTAAAGAATCCTCAAGGAGTACCAAATATTGTCGCAGAGCTGAAAAAGTTGTTGGTAAATGAATTCTAGAAGACAATATCACAAGACCAATATATGAATGAAATGATTGAGATAATGAAGAAACCAAGTGAGTCTGTCTGGGAGATTGATCAAAGGTTCAAACATTTTAAAGGTAAGTTGAAGTAATCTATTACTAACATGCAACATAGGTAGTTATTTGTGAACTCACTATTACCACACTTGAAGTATCCTTTGAGACAACAAAAGTTCCAAAATCAGGTAGAGGCTCTGCAAGCAACCCTACGGTTGGAAAAAAACCAATATCAATAGACAGATCCAACAATAGAAGAGATGAAAGAGGATCTAGAGAATTTGACATTTCATTTGAACCAGAATAAGGGGAAAGAGAAGAGATAAGTTGTTTGGTGTACGTTATACAGGACAAAAGGACATCATAAGAATGAATTTCCAACCTTCGCGCAGTACTTGGCAGTAGGGGTGCCAAACCCCTTTCCAACAGGAGGACCATGGTGTAAAATTTGTAAGACACATGGGAATGATCCATATCATTTTCCAAAGATACAGAAGGATAAGACAATGCTAAAAAGTTCTTACTGTAATATTTTCAAATCAGTGGGTCATGATGACAAGGACTGTAGAATGCTGGAATTGATGAGAGAGAGAAATTTACATATGTATAGGGTGCAAGCAGAGCTGATGACAGGCCAAGGTGCACCGCAGTTCAATAATGCACAACCACAATTCAGTCCCGCGTATCCAAAGTACAACAATGCACAACCATAGTATAATCCTGCGCAGTATAACCAGATACCCGAATACAACACGTCACATGGATATAGAGGTGGATTTTAAGGTGGAGGCTGAGGAAAAGGGCCAATAATCTACCAAAACTGTCAACAATAAGGACATTATGAAAGAAACTTCCCACTTCAACCTGCAACATGTATGTATTGTCGCGCAACAAACCACGACACAAAATATTTCCCAACACTATTGGGAAAAATACAAGAAAAAAGGAACCAGAACAATCCAAATGTCCAATGGATATCCACAGAATCCAAGGATGATGGGAAGACTGTCAACATAGTTACTCGAGGAGGAGCCAATATGGGAGCTGATGCAACAAACTAGGATCCAACTCAACACTAGTGGGTCAAGAAGAACACTGAGCCACAAAAGCATTTTGATGCAGATGAAGAAAATGAGACGTTTAAGGAAGCCATACAAGAGATTCTAAATGCGAATTTTGCATCTATATCAATTGCTCAACAAACTCAGGATCCACCAATATACAAAATTCTTCCTTCAATGGATCACACCAACAAAGGACAACCTTTAGAGAACGTAAGTAACATAAAGACTTTTCTACAATCTTGTGTTAAGTTATTGAATGATCCATCATCCATTAATGTCTTACATAACTTGCTAGAAAGATGTAACACATAAGTAGAAGGGAAGTTAGAACAAAAGACAGTTAATCATCTCTGTATGAGAAGAAGAACAAGTAGGGAATTCATGTTAAATGCCAACATTGGGGATTTCAATATGGGAGACATCATACTTGATTTAGGCTCTGAAGTGAATGTCTTACCTAAGAAGACATGACAGTGTATGGGGGAGCCCACATTAGGGTATTCACCTGTCCAGTTGAAATTATAAAATAAACATAGAGTGTTACTAATTGGAAGACTTAAAGGTGTGACAATAGAACTGGATGGAGTGCGCATTGTGGCATATTTCAAAGTTATAGAAATATCAGATGACACAAAACCCTACTTAACATTACTTGGATTGGACTACACATTTGATAACCAGGCTGTAATCAACCTGAAGAAACGACAAATGAATTTTGAATCAGGAGAGTATAAAGTGATTAAACCATTGGATCCTTTAGAAGGAGAAAGGTTTGTAGAGGCGACATGTTTGGACTTGAAAGAAATAAACCAGTTATATAGGACTACCGCGCAAGAAAAATACTATGTCAACCTAACTGTAAAAGGAGTACTCAGCTAGAGAAGAATTACATCGTGTGCTTCAAACTCACATAAATGTATGGAAAACTGGCAGTAGAGACTACATGAAGTCTCTACAAGGAGGTTTACAAGAATACAGTGCAATCATCTATGCAATCCTCTTCCTATATACTTGAAAATCATTTGTTGAGACCTATGTGACTAAAGGAGAATCTTCATTTATTGATCTTTTCTCTACTTACATATTTGAGGTGTGATGGTCTGTGAAGTGGTCATAGACACATGATTCTCTTCTGCTTCTTGCAAAATTTTCTTTTCCCTGTAAGCCTGGTTCATATATATTTCAATTTCTGGCCTTTGTGTATGCACATAGGGAGTGGTCTTTTTTTTGCTCCTCAACTCAAAAATAATTCTAAATGGGTCATATGACCAAGTGAAGCTTAGAGGAAAAATCATTTGTCTTAAGAGGGTGTCTGCTTCTTCACCTGCTTCTCTACTGTTGCAAATGAATGGTCCTATTGGAGTTTTGATTCTAAATTGATATTTCTTCTTGGCTTCTACAAAATGAATTTCATATGAATTTATCATCTTCCTTACGTACTCCAATGAAAAAATCATCATTGGGAGTATATAGGAAACTTGTATGGTGGCATCTCACATCCATACACCTTTATTTCTGTATAATTCCGGTATAAATACCAGTCACCTGTTTTGGCTTGATCAATTAGATGTACAACCTTCTGAATTTCTTTACTAACAATGGGTTCTATACTGTTTCTCAACAAATAAGTAGCTGGATAGATGAACTGATCAATGAAATCCTTGAAATTGTATTCTGATGAGTTCTTTCTCACCAATGAAGTCCAAAAGATGACTAATTGTGGGCTTCCTTGTTCATTTAGCTTCTCGACTACAAAAGGGAACTTGTCTGCTTGATAGAATATGAACATGTAAACCAAAATTGAAGAATATTTGAACATCCCTTTAGTTGGAAACTTATGAAATTGTTCATGCATGCTGTTAACTAAGAATTGACTGAAATTGAACTTCACAGAAACCTTTTCTTTTGTAGAGAAAATGGACAGAAAACCCAAAATAGGTTCATCTACCCATTCATCAGAATAATAACCTAACACACATGAGAGCATGGAGATAATCTGGTTAGGTTTCTCTGAGAAAATAGAAGAGGGGTATGGTAGATTTTTCTTAGGTAGTTGGGCATCTTCAGGGAGGAAAATCTAAAAAATGTGGGCTCTCTGAGGAAAGGTCCATTTTTTATACAATTTGTTTAGGGCTTCGACAGAGAAATGGGTGGTGGAGTCATTTTGAGGGATCTATAGCATTTGGTCAATGGTCTCGGGGGTGTTTGTAAACATAATCTCATCAATGGGAGAGACAATGGCTCTTTGGCTTGGCATATAATTAGCCTGGCATTTGAGGACGAATTTAGGGAAATTATAGGTTTGAAGAAACATGTAAAGGAGAAAATTGGATTCCTAGAGTTCAATTTTGTCACTCTGGTCAAGGAAAATATCCTTCAGCCAGTAGTGTAATTCGAAAAAATCGAATTCGCACTTTGACTCTGCAACCTTGTAGTCTCTCTCTACTAGAGGAATGTGGTCAAGGTCGATTGGAGGGGGAACCATTGGGTTTTCATAGGTGTCGACAAACTTTCCTTTGGGAGCCATAATTGACAAATTAACAGTAGAATGGGTTGGCAACTTTGAATTTACTGGGAAAATAGCTCACCTGTTGAAGGTAAGAGATGGCGCTGGTAGTCTGACAGCTAGCTTGACGCGGTCGTCATGGGTTCTTAGTCAACAAACAATGTAACTATGTTGAAAAAATGGGTTTTTATATGAACAGGGATACCCGTTAGGGTGCGAGACCATTACCGGATAGCTAATGGTCACGAGAAGGGGATTAATTGGCTAACAAATATAATGTGTGGGATAGGTGTTGTGTAGGGAGAGGGTAAGTAGCAGTAGGAAAGGTGAGCGGTGTCAGGATTCAGTTAAGAGGATTTCATAGGGGGGGTCGACGGTATATGGTAATAGGAGAGGGGGGTGTAACGATGAGGAGGTGCCACGTTAGGTGGGACCAAGGTGGGTAAAACCACTTTTCGGACCCCCCCCCCCCTCCGTCGATAAAGGTAGGTAGGTCGGAGGAGAGGGGGTGAAGCAATTGAGGGTCGTCGATCAGGAAAAGGATGATGCCGCTGGGAGAGATCAGTGCAAATCTTATCCGCTACAAGATAAAATGTCTTGTCAATTTCCAAACTTTGGATAAAAATATGCGCCATAAAGCAAAATATTTGGTTTTTGAAATCCTTGCATTCTTATTTATTTTTCCTATGTTAAACTAACTTGTTTTCAACCACTTAGGCTGCATTTTAATGTGCAGACCCTGTTCAATTTTCTCTAAGGAAAAAATCATCTAACCTATCTTCTATCCTATGCATCGAACTCATTAATCTAGCTTAAAAAATTTGATTAATTTATTCCTCAACTATTTTAGCCAAGATTAGACAATTTGGCTAAAATTATTCTCTAACCTAAGAACATAAATTTAAAAATGTTTGATCATGATTAGACTCTATGATTCAAACTTATTTTTCTTTTCATGGGGTTTTCTTGTTTTTTCTATTTTTCCTTTTTTACAATATAAAATCACGGAAAAAAAAATATTCAATCACCATTTGATACTATGAAGTATAGGACTTACCTACATAGATGTGCACCAATACATAAGACATAAAACTAGGGTTGTATCATTTTACCACTACGCACACTTTTTTTATATGAGTTCCTCACTAAGTTAGTTTAATACTTGAGAACCAAAGCCACACACTTCTTACTTCAACCCACCAACTTATAAGCAATGTACAATTACATTGATATTTACACTTGGGGATCAGTCTAGGGGTGTTACAAACAACTTTCTCTTAATTTTCCAATAAATTGGTTATGTTTGAAGTTAGTCATTGCAAAGCATTTCTTTGATTATGTTTGATTATGTTAGAAGTTAGGCAGGGCAAAGTATTCCTTTAGAGTTAGACCTCATTTCCTCCATTAAATTTATGGTTTGATCATATAGATTGAGAATATCATTTTATTATAAATCTGATAACATCAACTAATGCCATCCTAAACTTTAGGATTAACTTTGTAACATTTTCTTTTATAAATAGTTTTATAACTGAGGTTAAAGTTACTACACTATTGTGTCTCTCCTCCGAGAAGCTGCAACATGCATGTATAGACACTGTCACATACATATCTGGACGCTGCTACAAGTCTTCATGTCTGGATGCTGCTACAGATCTTCATAACTTGAAAATTAAGATCTTCATAACTTGAAAATTAAAATTATGAAGGAAAGAGCTCACCTGTTGATTGTGTCGTTGATGATCTTTCCGTTGATGCCTTGCATGTTGCCAATCTAAGCATGAAACAGGTCTCCAAAATTTTAACTCTACGTAGAGTGTCGAGTTTCTAAGACTGCGGATTGGCTTGTAAAGAGCCAATATAGTATTACACTTCATTTAAATTTTGGAGAAATGTTGGGCATAAATTCCATGAAATACCGACTCTTATTGGGATTTAAGTTTTGGAGAAATGTTTGCAGAATTCTCATGAAAGATGTGTATGGAAATCTACTAAACAATGAATTATCAGATCTGGAAAAGAATTCTAGTAGCTACTTGGGAGTGTAATAAATACGTCCATACTTGTTAAGGGAAGGCACTCAAGCGCGGTCAATAAAATTCCTTTATGTACCTACCTCAGATTAACATGGAGGGAAAGGTGACCAACTGCATTGAATCGTTTCTGTAGCTCAGATTAACATAGAGTGAAAGGTGCCCATCTACATTGAATTGAATCCGCCATGAATAATATATTTTTTTAGCTCGAGATTAATCCAAAGGGAAAGGCACCCAAATAGACTAAATTGAATGCAACGTAAAATAATTTATATCCTGGTAAACAAATAATATTATTATTCAAGTGCACATTTTGATGATGAACCTCGTTGATTTAATTGCGTTTTCCTTGCGTTTTCCTTTTAGCTTATCATAGAATTTGTGAATCATTAAAATAATGTTGCCATGTATTCTTTCAACAAATTTGACAATGGAAAATTCTTGTTAAAAAATTTCTATTTGTGGTTTTATTTTTTTTTATACTTTTACATCAGTTTTTATGTGAAAGCTCACTATGTTAGCACTAGGAATCACCCTCAAACTGTAATGAGAATAAACCCACTATCCATCAGTTTATATGTCACAATGAATAAATTTAAAGGGGGTCGAATGGGTGTAGACTCAAGATAATATCGTTTAAACTCAAAAAACTGGACCAACATGCACAAGAAGATGAAGTCTTGGTTAACTTCAGTTAGTAAGTTGTAGTAAGGGTGAGTAGGAGGAAGAACTAGAGAGAAGAATGTAGAGGTCTTCTATGTACATCCAGTCTCCCAGTAGCCTAAGGAGGAAGGACAACTAAAAAAAAAAGATCCTTTTGGATTCAAAGTTAAGTTTCAGAAAAGGTTGGAGAACGTTACAACCGAACTGCAATCAAACCTACATTACAATACGGCCATAACAATCCATGTGAATCTTTCAATCATGGAGACTCTAGCATTAGAGGTAAACAAGACGGAAAATAATCTAACTTAGATTAAACAAGAAGTTTCAAATCCTGTTACATAACTAGAAAACCAGAAGCTTCATCAAAAGTTTACAATACGGGAGCCTAGATCAATCATCGACCATTACAAAATATCAAAACGACTCTTATATATTCAAAAAATATTCTCCACTACCAGCAGAGGCGGACTCGAGCTTCTCGTCCAATTCCATATGTGTCTTCTCGATCAGAATGCGCATGCCTTCCCCTGTCAGAGGCAATCTCTTCTCTGTCGGTCCTTTCTGTCTTTCCATTTATGCGGTGAGATGTAGTTTTCAACTGCTGCCTCACTTCATTAACTGTCTTTTCTCGGGATTGAAAGGTGGCTTAATGCCCAGGGGCGGCCACACACTGCTCTCGGATAGGATGCTATATAAACACACGATTGTGGGACCTCTCAAAGGTGGTTTGGGTTCACACCGCTTTTGAGTCTGCAATCCACCACCTTTTGCCACGTATTACTTTTTCCAAACCACGGCTTCAATTGCAGGGATGCTGAAAAAAATTATCGCCCAAGCACATCATGTCCTCGCAATGGACTGTGGCCGTCGGTCTTGTGATCATGGATGAGGACTTATGCTCAACAACTCAAATCTTCCCTCTTCAGATCAATGGTTCAGATCTTCCCTTTTCGAATCGACGATCGAGATCTGCTTCAGGACTTTGGAATTAGGCCTTTCTCATGGCGCTATACTTCGTGCAATTTTGAAATGCCGAATACTCCAGGGACGTTAATCTAGAATGCTCCTGGAATACCCACCGCTGACAAAATTCAACCTCTTTGTTTGTATTTTAAGCCCAAAATGAGCTGCTCTGCATACTGCGCTCGAACGCATCCTGTGCAGACCACGAACTTGGACGACCTGCTGCCCTTGACAAGTATATGTGATAACATTTGGCTTCATAGGGGATGACATGCTCCCTGAGAGCTGCCAAGAACAAGTAGTTCCAGTCGCTTTCTGTATTGGGCTATGGAGTCATGCTAAAAAGACATCCTGTTGAGGATTAAAGGCCAATAAACAAACTATCTTAAAAAACGAAAGAAAAATACATGGCCTCCAAAGGAGCCTATTTATGTACATTCTTATACTAATTTATTTTTTACATAGTGCTAGGTGAAAGAAAACTTCCACCATAGCCATTCAAGTAACTTCATAACTGGAATCTCCTTCACTATGTCCGTGATTAGTAATGGATGATGCAACCGTGACAACAAAGCGGTTACATCCTTCATCTTTCCTCCTAATGCTGAGGTTAGGATAAAGATGAGCGGCTTCAAAACATGAAGGAGATACAACTCCATGTATTCCTTCACAAGCTCATAGGGTAAGCGACAAACTCCAGAAAATTTGGCTCCATTGGTTCCAGAAACTATATTTGTATAATCTAAGTATTCTGGAATTTTTAGAACGCTAAAAGAATTCCTGTGAAAAATCCCAAAAACCTTCTTCTCTTGTGAAAAATACCAAAAACTTTCTTCTATAAGAAATTACATTAGCGACATTCTTATAAGAGTTTTCATGAATCTTATTTAGTAGACTGCTAAGATAATGACTGATATAACATAATAAGCCATTCCATGACTGCTTCAAGAATTAATTAAAATCAACTGCAATCCCTTTTCAGAGATGACTGCCTCAACATTCTAATTAAAATCAGCTGCCATCGCTTTTTCAGCAATGATATGGCTGAAAATCAAATGCAATCCCCTTTTCAGCAATTATATGGCTCAAGTATGGGATCCACTTTTGTTAAAATCTGCACTTACTTATCTCGGTATAAAGCTTATTCTCTCTTAACAATGCTATAAACACAAGATGTGGATGCTCATCATGTTTTTTGTCATTTCTAAAGTAGATATAGATGTACTTTCTAATCTAAATAAAGATGTTTAAAAAAATTTGAAGAACATGTTTGTTTAAGGTATTTTTTAAAAATATTGTTTATCAAAGAAATAAATTTACAATATTAATAATATGCTAGACGTCTATGTATGTATGGAATTTTTTATAAAAGAAATTTTGTTGATGAATTATGCACAAAGGAAATGTATATTAATAATATGCTAGACGTCTATGTATGTATGGAATTTTTAATAAAAGATTTTTTGTTGAAATGTGACAACTTTAAAGGAAATGTGACAACTTTAAAATATTGTTAGTTAAATATATGTGAGTATGAAATAATATGCTAGAAGTGTATGTATGTAATAATATGCTAGAAGTCTATGTATGTTGTTAGTTAAATATATGTGAAAAGGAAATGTGACAACTTTAAAATATTGTTAGTTAAATATATGTGAGTATGAAATAATATGCTAGAAGTGTATGTATGTAATAATATGCTAGAAGTCTATGTATGTTGTTAGTTAAATATATGTGAGTATGAAATAATATGCTAGAAGTCTATGTATGTATGGAAGTTTTTTAAAAGAAGGGAAATTGTGTTGATGAATTATGATAGAAGTGTATGTATGGAAGGGAAATTGTGTTGATGAATTATGTTAGAAATCCATGTATGTAATAATATGCTAGAAGTCTATGTATGTATGGAAGTTTTTTTAGAAGGGAAATTGTGTTGATGAATTATAAATTTGACAACTTTGGAATTTTTTTTTTTTTTTTTGGGGGAAATTCAAAGTATTCACCTTGATTTTCTATATGCACAGTATGTTTTATTCAAAATTTAAAATACTCAATCATTTTTTAGAAGGGAAATTGTGTTGATGAATTATAAATGTGAAAACTTTGGAATTTGTTTTTTGGGGGATTCAAAGTATTCACCTTTTCTATCTGCACAATATTTTTTATCCAAAATTCAAAATACTTAATCATAATTTATGAAAAATAGTTTTTAGAACGGGATTTTCTATCTGCACAGTATTTTTTATCCAAAATTCAAAATACTCAATCAAAGTTTATGAAAAATAGTTTTTTAGAAGGGGATTTTCTATGTGCACAGTATTTTTAACCAAAAATTCAAAATACTCAATCAAAATTTAAGAAAAAACTTTTTTAGAAGGGGATTTTCTATCTGCGCAGTATTTTTTTATGCAAAATTCAAAATACTCAATCAAAATTTATGAAAAATATCTTTTAGAAGCGAAATTGTGTTGATGAATTATAAATGTGACAACTTTGGAATTTTTTTTGGGGGGAAATTCAAAGTATTCACCTTGTTTGAAGGAGATTTTCTATCTGCAAAGTATTTTCTATCCAAAATTCAAAATACTCAATCACAATTTATGAAAAATATTTTTGTTATTTTTATTGAAAAATTTCAAATTACAACATTACTTATACAACAACCAGCAAGCACAATCAATAATTTTATGATTGCTTCATTTGACAAACTCAGAAACAGAAATTTGCTTCATTTGACAAACTCAGAACATTGCATTATAAGCTTGTATTCAATAATCCAGAACACAATACCACGTTTCATATTGAGCAGAAAACGGAGCTGAAAATCTCCTCTTACTACACCATATATAACTTTCCTTTCATGTTAAAAAAAAACATTTGTGTCTTGCTAATCACCTTCCATGAGCTGTTGCAGTGCACCCACCTGTCGGCACAGGACGAGAAAGAGCTGCTCCACCACGAACTCCTCCACCCATGAAAAACGGGTCCCTGTACCCCTTTACAGTCTTCACAACGCTTTCACGTCTAAAAAATCTTCCAATTCTTCTGCCTGGAATTTCTGGTGGTTTCATTTTCTTATTGTGACCTCCATCAAGCCAAGAGCCCCAAGAGCAGGAAAGAACTACCACTGACACAATTATCAAACTGAAAATTATACCGAATACCCCGTACATAAGCGATCCCTGCGAGGCTGAATATGCCTCCTCAAATGGGTTTTGACCCACAAGCCTTATCATCATATTCATGGCTTCTGACCCCCGAGACTTACAATGATATATTCAGACCAGCTGAAAGATATAAGCCTGAACACTGAACTTTTCCGATATTCTAGTAGCGGCGGACAACTGTTGGGATTGTGGAGTTGGGATTGTGGAAAGCAGAGACAAAATCCGATAAAGTAACCGACTTATAGCCTTGATTCCCTATATATGTCTTCCTTTCCGACTCGGCTCCTTTCTGCAAACGAATATATTTTTTCCTGGAAAGAGCCAAGAGCTTCCTTGCGTAGAAGAGGGGTGCTCCAACACGTTGTAGGATTACGATAACCGTTTCCTTTGAAGTTTTTAAATAATAGTAATAAGAGAATTGGGTGGTTACGTTTTGTTTTGGATGAGCAACTGAAGATGCATTCAACAGACTGTATTTGTTTTTTATTCATTTTTACATGGAAGATAGTTACTTGTTTACAGTCAATTAAAAAAAAGCGAGTTTGGTGGGTTGATGGAGGAGTTCATGGAATATCAATACATTGTTAGATTAATCAAAACGAATATATTGTTGGATGAACTAAAATCATAGAGTTTTTTATGGTTAATCCGAGGGTAATTTGAGAAAACCCAGAGCATGGTTACATGTAATCTGAGAAAATCTGGTGCATGGAGAGCTGTGGCGGTTACAACAGCTGATGATTCATGTATTCTTATAGATGGATTTTTTTTTTATGTGGACGTCAATAATCAGATGTAGGTACAAAAGGAAGCAAATGAAGAGATGAAGATATGACCACATAGATATTTGGATAAGTAGTCATTAAGGGAGAGTGTTGAAATATATAATTTCTACTTATCTAATATGTTTGCTAATGTATTGAGAGATAGAGCTAATCTCTACATGAGGTGTGTGATCTTATTCTTAATAGGTTGTTAGAGAGTTGGATTTGTGAGATCCTTGTTTGGTGTGTGGTTGAGAGAATATTTCAACCTCTCCATCTATCTTTAGAATAAGTTAGATCTGATAACAATCTGTGTACTCCATATAATAGAGTCCAATGTATTGATATTACAATAATTTGAATATTGGTGTATATCACTCTACTCTCCCATTTTATCATAAAGACAATTTAATGGCTGGATCTATTTAGGAGCTATATATGGTTCACTGCTAATTTTCCATGTTTTTTACAAAAGCAATTAGTAAATTTCCATTTTTTGTCCAAATTTTATAGAATAAAATTATTTTATCTGCACAAATTTTATAGAAAATAAATAAAATCTTTAGAAATTTGAATATTTTTTAAAAATGACTAATTTTTTTATAATTTACCTATTAAAAATTAATAAAATTTACTCATCCTTAAATTATCCTTATACTTCTATATACATATTATAAACTTGTTTATTTTTTAATCGAAAATACATACCTTGCTTTGAACGCCTCTAAGCTTTATGGCTGACATCGAATTACACAATTGAATTTTAATTTTTAAGATTACAGACAGATTAATTAAATTCGAAAGATTTAATATCCTGTAAGCTTGTGCTCATGAGGCGTTTTTTGTTTTCCTTCTCTTATAATCTCTCACGATACACTTTTATTATTAATCTTTAAAATATAACGCACTGCCTGATTACATGCGATATTATGAGTGAGTGAAATCTTTGTTTTTAATACGTTTGTAACTGATAAGATGGTGTCATATTTATATATAATTTAAAAAATAATACTTGTAATAATATTATATATTAATTAAACATAAATATCATTATAAATAAGTAAATAAATAAACATAAAGTTGTTTTTGATATAGCTTCCAGATTTCTTGATATTAGTGGGACATCATGTCAATCCATTTATCCCTTTTGTTATCTGTTAAGTAGACAGGACAGCCAGCAAGTATTAAAATTAGCCATGTAATATAAAGATCAATGATTCTTTCCATTACTTATGCAATTCTTTTGTCTAGTGAAAGAAAGACAACCAGCTGGTCCAAATCTGCAGGCTATATCAATACACAAACAAAGAATCCGCAATAATCATGAAGGTGTGAATAAAGAATTTACAATAATCATGAAATTGAAAAGAAAATAATCCAGAGAGAGTAGATATATATATTTTTATAGATTTTATCAGTCAAATTATTGTGAAAAAAAAAATAATCCAAAAAACATAAGATATGTATATCTCGATAAATTTTATCAATCAAATAGCTGTGAGTTGGAGAAATAATCTTAATATCCTGAGTGTGAAAATCCTCTTTCCTGGTACCATCTCTTTCACCAACTATGAAATATTTGTTCAAGACCTCGAAAACAACACTCTTAGGACATTGTCATTCTGAATAATGGCCAATGAAGATTTGATTTTGAAGGAGTACATGCCTGGTATTCTTATCCTCATACTTGATAAAAGCTTCATTGTTGAATTTTATTTATTTAAAAATGTCATGTAACAAGTCAAATTATTTAAGCAGTGTATATATTGCTGGTCTTTCTTTTTATTAAACGGAATTGTCCTGAAATTTGTCTGAAAGTTGTGATACTAGTTTCTTTTATTAAACAGACTTGTCCTGCAATTTATCTAAACGCTGTGATACTCTTTTTCAGACTTCTCTTCAAATTTGTCTGAAAATAAATTCAAGATTGGTTGAAACTATGATACTCTCAATAAATTCAAGATTGGTTTGTTGTATAGAGAAATATTGATATTTCTATGAGGGTGTTAACTATAATTATAGGAGCATGATTGTAGGAAATTAGGTTCCAGAGTTGGCTGCAACAATTTTACACCATAAAGGTTGTTACAGGCGTCCTTAATTAATTTCAAAGGAAGAAAATAATGGTGAGTTGAACACAATTTTTTATCCAAAGAAAATCAATTTCATTAGTTTCACATGCAGAATGTATACAAGAAAAGTTCAGAAATATACTTTTCTGTTCAAGCTCTTACAATATAACAATGGTCTGGCCAATATATTGATTCCACGGTACATACCAAGGCATCTCTAATATGAACAATGAAATTAAAATTTGCCCAACTTTGTTGAATTCCATGATGCTAAATTAAGAGTATTTGAAAATACATTACAAAATCAATTTCAAGTTTATGCAGGGGGAATGGCATAATGAATACAGATACTGTTGGAAATTGTTGAAATAATGCTTAGAATGGAATTGGTTTGAATTGGATGGAGGTTGTTGGGAGATTCTCTCAACCCCTCTCTCTATGTTTAGAATTGGATCTGAATCCAACTATATAATTGTATAGTAATTGGGAAGAAATGTAATATCTATGATGTGTTTTTTGTGTTTTTCCTCACCCTGTGTCAATGGTATCATAGATCAGAGGAGAAACGACTATTGGGAGGAGAAAATCACTGTGTGAGCGAGCCCGTGTGGAGGAAACCGCATGAGAGAGCTGGATCCGGCGTAGATAACCTCCTGTTGTGAAAGGACGTGGAAAGATTCCATTGAAGAGGCTCATTGAAGAGGATCCCATGCAAAGGCCGAGAAACCTTGCAGAGCCCGCATTGAAGAGGACCCCACGCAGAGATCGAGAACTCTGCAGAGCCCACACTGAAGAGGCCGAGAACCCCCGCGTGTACAAACTGTTGCAAAGAGATGGAGCCATGGTACATCGTTTGAATTTTTTCATATTCTGAAACAACTCTGTGATGAAAGTTCGATTTCTAGGTGTTTATGTAATTTTTTTAGAACAAAACACTTTAAAATGCGTCCATTAATATCGATAGTGGGAGTTGAAATTATCGAGTTGTTCAGAAAAATCAAGCATACGTTGATTTTTAATGATTTGTGGGATGGTATTTGTGAAAATACTAGTGAGAAATCAGACGATAACTCACGTAACAATGAGTCATAGGAGCCTACAGATGCCAAGGAACTTGCTATCTGGAAGAGAAAGGAAAGAAAATCCTATGCTTTGATGGCTCCCTTAGTGAGTGGAGAGATAAGTAGAAATATGATTTCTTGTAAAACTACGTTTCTACCCGTAAAGAAACTCAAAGATCTTTATGACTCTCATTCTGAACTTGAAATTATTCAAATAATAATGAAGTTATTCAATTTAGAGATGAAATATAATGATCCAAAGAAGCTATGCGGAAAGAGAAAAAGCATTTGGGAAGAAGGAGTCACTTCCCAATGCCAAAAATCTATGTCTTGCACAGGAAGGGAAGAAGTCCAGTAATGATCATGCTAGACATAATACTAGCAACATAGGTCGTGGTAGAAAGCAGTGTAGAGCCAGGGGGGAAAAAATTATCAAGGTGTTAGCCAACCTTTTCAGCAACAACACCAAAAAAAAGATAAGCAATCTATACAATGCAATATATGTGGAAAAATTGGTCATACAACTAGTTTTTGCAGAACTCCTTGGGAGAAATTCATGATAAGAAAGAGAAAAATCAAGATAAAAATAAGAAACCACCAGAGAAAGGTAATCCTCTTGAATCTGCACATTATGTTGTCACACATTGTAATATTGGCATTGAATAAGATTTTAGTGCTCCTTTTTCTTGGAATGACACTTAGTTATTAGATACTGGAGCCACATGCCATATGACATTTAAAAAAGATTTATTTGAGACATTCAATCCTTAAATTGATGGAGTAGTTTATTTTGCTGATAAGTCACAGTTAAAACCTTCTGGAATTGGTTCAATAAGACTTAAATTACAATGATATGTTGATTATATACTCCATGATGCTCTTTATCTACCACAATTAAAAAACAGTTAATGTATCTTATCCATATAAGAAAGCAAGGCCATTCAATTCATGTGTTTGATGGCATCATTGAGATTAGAAGAGCTTATGATAATATGACTGTCATGACTAGAGTGTAAGATGACAATCTTTTAAAACTAAATGGTACATCTATTAATGTTCAGAACTCAACAAATTTGGCTCAACATAGTGGTAATTTGTCTTCCAGTTTTTTATGGCATGCTCGATTTGGTCACATTAATTTTGAGAGTCTCAAGCTTATGAAGAAGAAAGGATTTAAATGGATTCCTACAATTCCAAGACAACTTTCTCAATGTGATGCATGTATTTTAGGCAAACACGGTAAACAACCTTTTCATGAATCTATGTCTTGAGCTTCTAGAAAGCTTGGCCTTATTCATTTAGACTTATGTGGGCCCATGCCTGTTCCATCTGCAAATGGAAATAAATATATGATGACTTTTATTGATGACTATACTAGGATGTGCCGGGTTTATCTATTAAAAGAAAAATCTCAAGCTTTTGATACGTTCATAAATTTTCATTTATGGATTAAAAATGAAACTCAACTCAATATTGGAAATTTTAGAGATGATAATGGATGTGAATATACATCTTCGGATTTTGAAAAATATTTGCAAAACAATGGTATCAAACATCATGCCATTGTTCCTTTTAATCCACAACAAAATGGTGTGGCCGAACAAATGAATAGAACATTGTTGAATATGATCAGATCAATAATATTTTTTAAGAATGTCAAACTAATGTTTTGGGGAGAGGCAGTCCTCTGTGTTGTTTACATTAAGAACATAATTCCTTCTGTTGCACTTCAAAATAAAACTCCTTATGAAATGTGGCATGGCCATCTTCTAGTTGTCAAGCATTTAAGATTTTTTGGTTCCACCTATTATGCTTTGATTCCTGAACAACAGAGAAATAAATTGGGAGTAAGAAGTAGAAAGTGATTTTTTTAGGGATATTCTGATACTTCAAAAGCTTATAGACTTTACGATGAAGAAAAAAAAAATTCATTTCTTCTAGAGATGTTATATTTCTTGAGTTTGACAAAGATGAAATCATTGTTGACAAACAACTTCCTTGACTTGATCGATTTCACTCTAAAAAATAATATCATGGATGGGACAACATCAACTTCTTCTTCTGGTTCTCCATTAGATAATGTAGAGAATGAGGGAGAAGAAATTTTGAATGACAACAGGGAATCAAAGCCTGTCCTTGAATCATCTCTTGAAGAACCAACTCTTGATGCTGAGGAAACAACACAACAATTAGTACGTAGATCAACAAGGACCAGGACATTTCCAAGAAAATATGATTATTTTTTCATAGATCTTAATTCAAACTCAGGTAACAATTTCCATAGTTCTTTGGATTGTGAATTAAATTTTTATGTTGTTGATGAACCAACTTCCTTTCAAGAAGCAGTAACTAGTGATGCATGGAGAATTGCAATGTAGAGAGAGTATGATTCTCTCATAAAAAAATGTAACTTAGAGGTTGGTGGACCCTCCATTTAAATTCAAACCTATTGCATGCAAGTGGGTATATAAGAACAAATATAAAGTGGATGATTCTCTTGATAAACACAAAGAAAGACTTGTAGAAAAGGATATGCCCAGAAACAAGGTGTTGACTACACAAAAAAAATTTCTCCTATTGCAAAATGGGGCACTATTCAAACTTTGTTTTCTTTGACAGCTCAGAAAGGATGGAAAATTCATGATATGGATGCTAAGACTGCATTCTTGAATGGAGACTTGAAAGAAGATTTATATATGACTCAACCTGAAGGTTTCACTATCAAAGGTCAAAAGCATAAGGTATGTAAACTGGTAAAATATTTATATGGCTTGAAGCAAGCACCATGTGCTTGGTATGAAAAATTAACTGAGCATGTTCTGAAATTAAACTATAAACATTTCAATCTAGATGATGCAACGCTATTTGTCAAGAAGGGTGGTAAATCAGATGTATACCTAGTCGTATATGTTGATGATCTACTAATCACAGGAAACAATGATGATTATATATCATTCATTAAGAAAGTGCTAAAAAAGGTTTTTGATATGATTGATTTGGGCTTGCTTCATTATTATTTAGGAATTGAAGTATATCAACAACCAAATTACATTTTTATTTCTTAAAAAAAGTATATTGGAAAGCTATTGAGCAAATTTGGGATGTAGGATTGTAATTTTGTTCCACTCCAATGGAGATGAATCTAACAATTACTTCAAATGAAGGAAACACATTTGAAGATCCAACAAAGCAGAGGAAGCTTGTTGGAAGTTTAATTTATCTTAATACTACTCATCCTGACATAACCTTTATTGTAGGAAGACTTTCCAGGTTTATGCATCATCTCTGTGAAGGTCATTGGAACACAAAAAAAAGAGTGCTCAAATATTTAAAAAGCATTCAATCATATGGCATCAAATATTCTAAAGTTTCAGACTTCCATCTCATTGGTTATTCAGATTCTGATTTTGATAGAGATAAAGAGCATGGAGTGTCTACTTCAGGTTATTTGATGTCTCTTAGATCAACAACGATCACTTGGATATCACTAAATAAAATTGTACCTTCTTCTTCTATAACTAAAGCCGAATATGTTCCAGCAACTCAAGCCACAAAATAGATCATTTGGCTTCAAAAAATACTTGAAGATTTGCAGGAGAAACAAATGATTTCAATGCATCTACTTGTTGACAACACTTATGCAATTCAATTGGCCAAGAATCCAAAATTTCATGATCGAACCAAGCATATCAACACCAAATATCATTTGTTTTGACATCATGTTGAGATCCAAACCATTCATCTCAGTCACTATTCCACTTCAGAGAAAATTGCGAACATCTTTGCTAAAGCTTTGGGTCGAGAGAAATTTGAAAATTTTCCAATGATACTTCGGATGAAAAATGTCCCTTCAGATTAAGGGGGGACTGTTAACTAATCCTTTCGGGTTCTCAGGAGTTATGTAATATTAATTAAATAGTTCGTTCAACTGCTCGATAGTTGAACTGTCCGTCCAACTACCCAATCTATTCATATAAACACATTTTGTATCTGCATTTGAATAATAAGAAGAAATATACGATGTGTTTTCATTGTTTTTCCTTTCCCTGTCTCATTAATTCCCTTACGAGAGAGCCATCAAGATGGGGGAGTCTTGATTTTTTTTTTAAATCCTCTATAGGAGAGTAGATTGTGTAAATTGTTTGTGCATAGAGTGTTGTTGTATGTATTTATCTACTGTAAGAAACCATTGTTAGCCGTTGTGTGGAAGTATTTATACGTTTGAAGCAATCCAGTGTCTAAAAAGTGTTTTCCAAAGAGGCGTGATAGTACCTGCATGTAGAGCTTTGGACATGTGTGAATCATTGTCAGTGTAAAGGAAAAGTTGTTGTGTGGAAGACCCAACCACGATTTCATTTCATAGTTATAAACCAATGTAGTGCGGAGAATTTAGTGGAGGATCTACTCAACGATTTTGAATACAAAATAAACCTTCCTTATTTACTCTATCGAAATGCAAATGTTTCTGATTGCAAGGGATTTGATCCAATTTGTTGCATTGAGTTCAAATGCCTAGTCGTCAAGATTACAGCCAACGAGGTCAGCCTTTGCGATTGGAGGATTTGAAGGGAAGAGTTATGATATTGAACAATTGGTTTGGATGTGTTAACATGCACATAATTGTGGGGAGTTGATCTTATTTCTTCCTTTGTCCATTTGATTATCTCACCAGAGGAATTTGACACATTTGCAGTAGCTGAGTATGCGGGTCATTAGTGTATGTTAAGTTTTTGTATGTTATATTTTTTATAAATGATGAAGAACCACTCAAAGAAAAACTTAACATATCGTAATCTTGTAGTTATTTACGTATTTCGGTGCCATGTAAGAACATGTTCACTAGATTGAAGTATGTTTACAAGTCTGCTAAAAGCTAGAGGTTCTTGTTGTCCTCTGGTGCTTCAAGATCATTAGTTACGGGTTATCCATGTGTATATTGTTGTAGATATCTTTAAAGAAGGTTAATTGTATGGTTGACTATTGAAGATATCCAGTAATTAGATCACTATCCTATATAACTGTTGAAATTTTTTTTTCAGGGGAATTCCACAGATGGTAGTGTATCCATACGATAATTCAAGGTTGTCCTTCATCAAGTCGAGAAGATTCATTTCTACAAATTTGTCAATCATGGTAAGAAGCGTTGTTATCTTAAATGAGTTGAAAGGGAAGCTCAAATTTGTGGAGAAGAAAGAGTGTATACTAGAAGATTTCAAAGTGGATAGGAGTGTTGATGAAGACCATATCAAGACAAATATCTATGTTGAAATTTGAGTATTGTAATTATGATATAATATTTGTAATGTAAGCATTATGGGAGGGTGTTGGAATAATTCTTAAAGTATAATTGGTTTGGGTTTGGTTTGAATTTGTTGGATGTTGTTGAGAGATTCTCTCAACCCCACTCTCTATGTTTAGAATAAGTTGGATCCGAATCCAATTATATAATTGTGTAGTAATTGTTCAGAAATGTAATGAAATAGAAATAGTTTTTGTGCTATGGATAATCTCCCAATTTCCAATTGAAATTACGTACTGTGGAAACATGTGTTGATAACAATGAGTTCATAGTACCATGGACACATGAGTTGATACCAATGAGGCCACAACCAAGGTATTTATGTGGGGGATAGACGTCAAGTTACCTTGATAGATCAAAAGAAACTATTCCAAAATATTTTAAGTACATAAGCATTATATAAAATTGTTCCATAATATTAACAAACAAATAAGCATTATCTAAAATTGTTCAAGAAGATTAACATCTCGGATCAAAAACACGTTGGGAAAACTGTACGCAGCACAGTTAGAAATATGTGTGCCACAAACTTCGTCGCTGAACACTCAGGACTTATCACGCAAAGGGAAACCTACTGGAATTTCTGTGCACCGCGATATAAACACTTAATGAAATTATTTATGGATGCAGAATAACACAACGCTATGCTTAGCACATAAACTAACAAATACACATGAAATTTTTCAACACACAAAATACTTGATATTAATAAATTCGGCATAGCTCGCGAATACAAAAAAAAATAACTGATATGAGCTTCGGCTCTAATGACTTCTTTGATTTCCTTAAGCTTTTGTTGCTCCTATCGATTGTTCACTCTACCTCTTTGCTTATTCCCTGTGTCTGCACTCGACTAACTAAAGACTCAAACTTATATGGACTCCGACTACGATTTCTTGTATAATTAAAATTGACTCAACATTATAGACAACCATTAATACAAATGAATCTTCAACTACTTAAATGAATTTGAGAAGATAAAGATCGGTGCCATTTATAAATCCCCTTCTTTCTGAATGACTTAGACTTAGTTTGAGTAAACGTGCGAATTTTCATTTGCAGACATTGAGACATACAAATTGATTGACAATTCGGATGACTGAAAAAAACCACTGACAAATTGATTGACTGACAAATCAGTGGAGACGTGAATATCTCACTGACTTGTGATTACTATTTACAACACTCCCCCTTAATTATAAGTAGGTGGGATTACAAAAATTTACATAAAAAATGAGTTCACAATTTTGTTGTCACTCATATGTTACTCTACAAATGCCAAGAGTGCTGCCCAGATGTTGCAATGCATTTCTTGCTAAAGCCTTTGTGAAAATGTCTATCACTTGTTCTTTTGACCTACAAAACACTAAACAAATATCTTTGTTATTCACTTATTCTATGATAAAAGGATACCTTGTATCGATGTGCTTAATTTTCTTGTGAAATACACGATTCTTTGATAACATGATGGTTGAATTGTTGGCACAAAAAACTATTGTTGGTTCATGTTGTTCCTGCAACAAATATTTTAACAGTGTTCTCATCCAAATTGCTTGACAAGTTGCACTTGTAGATGTGACGTACTCTGCCTCTGCTGAAGAAAGAGTCACTATGGGTTGCTTCCTTGATGCCCATGATACCATACATGTTCCAAAATGAAACGTGTACCCAAAGGTACTTTTCATGTCATCTATGTTTCCTCCAAAATCACTGTTAGCGTATCCAATGAGTCTGAAATATTATGAAGTGGAGTTCTTAATGCCAAAATATTTTTTTCTATTCACATATCTTAACATCCTCTTTCCTTCCTTCCAATGTGATTCTTTTGGATTTTCCATGATCCTTGAGATTAGGCTCACTCCATACATAATATCATATCAAGTCTTGTTGTTGTTAGATACATAAGACTACCTACTAGTATTCTAAATAGTGTGGGATCCGCCTTGGACCCTTTATCTTCCTTGATTAACTTCAATCCTATAATGAAAGGTGTTGGGGTTTTGAATTTATCATATTGAATCTTCTCAGAATTTCATGTACATACTTGGACTGTGAGATAAATATACCAGTTTTGGACTAACGAACTTCTATTCCCATAAAATATCTCATTAGCCCCAAATCAATCATTTCAAATTCATCCTTCATAACTCACTTGAATTATTCAATACCAAAATCACCTGTAAAAATCAAATCATCCACATATACATATAAGCAAACAATTAACATGTTACCTTGATTATTTGCTTTGATGTACAATGTTGGATCAATTTCACTTCTTTGCAATCCATTCTATGTGCAGTTCTTTTGTCAATATGTACACCTTGTCTTCTTGTCCTGGAACCTCATAACATTGTGGTTGTTCTACATACACTTCTTCTTCTAAGTTTCCATTCAAAAATGTTGACTTTACATCCATCTGATAAAGTGGCCACTTGTACTCTGTGACAATGACTAACACTGTGCGTATAAATGTTTCATTGAAATAAATTCGAAGTTGTTGTGTAAAACCTCTTACAACTAACCTTGCCTTGTGCTTCTACACATTTCCATGTGCATATTGCTTGGAGTTATAAATCCACTTTACACTTATAACATCCTTGTGGTCTTCAGGTACATCAACCAACTTCCATGTCTGATTGTCTTGCTAATCACCTTCCATGAGCTGTTGCAGTGCACCCACCTGTTGGCACAGGACGAGAAAGAGCTGCTCCACCACGAACACCTCCACCCATGAAAAACGGGTCCCTGTACCCCTTTACAGTCTTCACAACGCTTTCACGTCTAAAAAATCTTCCAATTCTTCTGCCTGGAATTTCTGGTGGTTTCATTTTCTTACTGTGACCTCCATCAAGCCAAGCGCAGGAAAGAACAAACATTGACACAATTATCAAACCCAAAATTATACAAAATACCGCGTACATAAGCGGTCCCTGCGAGGCTGAATATACCTCCTCAAATGGGTTTTGACCCACAAGCCTTATCATCATATTCATGGCTTCTGACCCCCGAGCCTCTTACAGTGATATATTCAGACCAGCTGAAAGATATAAGCCTGAACACTGAACTTTTCCGATATTATAGTAGCGGCGGACAACTGTTGGGATTGTGGAAAGCAGAGACAAAATCCGATAAAGTAACCGACTTATAGCCTTGATTCCCTATATATGTCTTCCTTTCCGACTCGGCTCCTTTCTGCAAACGGATATATTTTTTCCTGGAAAGAGCCAAGAGCTTCCTTGCGTAGAAGAGGGGTGCTCCAACACGTTGTAGGATTACGATAACCGTTTCCTTTGAAGTTTGTAAATAATAGTAATAAGGGAATTGGGTGGTTACGTTTTGTTTTGGATGAGCAACTAATTGAAGATGCATTCAACAGACTGTATTTGTTTTTTATTCATTTTTACCTGGAAGATAGTTACTTGTTTACAGTCAATTAAAAAAAGGGAGTTTGGTGCGTTGATGGAGGAGTTCATGGAATATCAATACATTGTTAGATTAATCAAAATTAATATATTGTTGGATGAACTAAAATCATAGAGTTTTTGATGGTTAATCCAAGGGTAATTTGAGAAAACTCGGAGAAAATCTGGTGCATGGAGAGCTGTGGCTGTTACAATGGCTGATGATCCATGTATTCCGGTAGATGGATTTTTTTTATGTGGACGTCAATAATCAGATGCAGGTACAAGAGGAAGCAGATCAAGATATGACCACATAGATATTTAGATAAGTAGTCATTAAGGGAGACTGTTGAAATATATAATTTCTACTTATCTAATATGCTTGCTAATGTATTGAGAGGTAGAGCTAATCTCTACATGAGGTGTGTGATCTTATTCTTAAGAGGTTGTTAGAGAGTTGGATTTGTGAGATCCTTGTTTGGTGTGTGGTTGAGAGAATATCTCAACCTCTCCATCTATCTTTAGAATAAGTTAGATCTGATAACAACCTGTGTACTCCATATAATAGAGTCAAATGTATTGATATTACAGTAATTTGAATATTGATGTATATCTTTCTACTCTCCCATTTTATCACAAAGACAATTTAATGGCTGGGTCTATTTAAGAGCTATATATGGTTCACTCCTAATTTTCCATGTTTTTTACAAAAACAATTAGCTAATTTCCATTTTTTAGTCCAAATTCTATATAATAAAATTATTTTCTTTGCTCAAATTTTATAAAAAATACAAAATCTTTAAAAATTTGAATATTTAAAAAAAAAAACTAAATTTGTTATAGTTTACATATTAAAAATTAATAAAATTTACTTCATCCTTAAATTATCCGTATACTTCTATATACATATTATAAACTTGTTTATTTTTTAATCGAAAATACATACCTTGCTTTGAACGCCTCTAAGCTTTATGGCTGACATCGAATTACACAATTGAATTTTAATTTTTAAGATTACAGTCAGATTAATTAAATTCGAAAGATTTAATATCCGGTAAGCTTGTGCTCATGATGCTTGACAGTGGGAGGCGTTTTTTTTTTTTTTCCTTCTTTCATAATCTCTCACGATACACTTTTATTATTAATCTTTAAAATATAACGCACTGCCTGATTAGATGCGATATTATGAGTGAGTGAAATCTTTATTTTTAATACGTTTGTAACTGATAAGATGGTGTCATATTTATATATAATTTAAAAAATAATATTTATAATAATATTATATATTAATTAAACATAAATATCATTATAAATATTTAAATAAATAAACATAAAGTTGTTTTTGATATAGCTTCCAGATTTCTTGATATTAGTGGGACATCATGTCAATCCACTTATCCCTTTTGTTATCTGTTAAGTAGACAGGACACCCAGCAAGTATTAAAATTAGCCATGTAATATAAAGATCAATGATTCTTTCCATTACTTATGCAATTCTTTTGTCTAGTGAAAGAAAGACAACCAGCTGGTCCAACTCTGCAGGCTATATCAATACTCAAACAAAGAATCCGCAATAATCATTAAGGTGTGAATAAAGAATCCATGAATAATCATGAAATTGAAAAGAAAATAATTCAGAGAGAGAGTAGATATGTATATTTTTATAGATTTAATCAATCAAATTATTGTAAGTAAAGAAAATAATCCTAAAAAAGTAAAGTAGGATATGTATACCTCAATAGATTTTATCAATCAAATCGCTATGAATTGGAGAAATAATCTTAATATCTTGAATGCCAAAATACTCTTTACTGATAGCATCTCTTTCCCCAACTATGAAATATTCGTTCAAGACCTCGAAAATAACACTCTTAGGACATTGTCATTCTGAATAATGGCTGATGAAGATTTGATTTTGAAGGAGTACATGCCTGGTCTTCTTGTCCTCATACTTGGTAAAAGCTTCATTGTTGAATTTTATTTATTTAAAAATGTCATGTAACAAGTCAAATTATTTTAGCAGTGTATATATTGCTGGTCTTTCTTTTTATTAAACGGAATTGTCCTGAAATTTGTCTGAAAGTTGTGATACTATTTTCTTTTATTAAACAGACTTGTCCTGAAATTTATCTAAACGCTGTGATACTCTTTTTCAGACTTGTCTTGAAATTTGTCTCAAAATTAAAAAAATTATAATACTCTGAATAAATTCAAGATTGGTTGAAACTATGATACTCTGAATAAATTCAAGATTGGTTTGTTTCTTTGAGGGTGTTAACTATAATTATAGGAGCATGATTGTAGGAAATTAGGTTCCAGAGTTGGCTGCAACAATTTTACACCATCAAAGGTTGTCACAGGCGTCCTTAATTAATTTCAAAGGATGAAAATAATGGTGAGTTGAACACAATTTTTTATCCAAAAGAAAATCAATTTCATTAGTTTCACATGCAGAATGTATAGAAGAAAAGTTCAGAAATATACTTTTCTGTTCAAGCTCTTACAATATAAAAATGGTCTGGCCAATATATTGATTCCGCGGTACATACCAAGGCATCTATAATATGAACAATGAAATTGAAATTTGCCCAACTTTGTTGAATTCCATCCTGCTAAATTCAGAGTATTTGAAAATACATTACATAATCAATTTCAAGCATTCTCATTAAATGTATGCAGGTGGGGAATGGCATAATGAATACAGATACTGTTGGAAATTACGTACGGTGGACACATGCGTTGGTAGCAATGAGGTCACATTACCGTGGACACATGGGTTGATACCAATAAGGCCACAGCCAAGGTAGTTCCGCGCGGGACAGACGTGAAGTTACCTTGACAGATCAAAAGAAACCGTTCCAGAAGATTTTAAGTACATAAGCGTTATCTAAAATTGTTCCAGAAGATTAACAAATAGATAATCGTTATCTATAATCGTTCAAAAATATTAACATCTCGGATCAACAGCCCCCAGGGAAAACTGGGCTCATACTGTTCTTTGTTGCTAAACACTCAGGACTTATCGGGCAAAGGGAAGCCTATTGAAATTTCTTCCTGCTGTGATATAAACATTTAATGAAATGATTTATGGATGCAGAATAACACACAGTGCTATGCTTAGCATATAAACTCAGAAATACACATGAAAATTTTCACCACACAAAATACTTTCACTACTCAGTGTACTCTCTGTTTTCTCTCTGCATCTATATTTGACTAACTAAAGACTCAAATTTATATGGACTCCTAGTGAGACTTCTTATAGAAGTAAAACTCACTCAACATTAAAGACGACCATTAATACGAATTACTCTTCAACTACTTAACTGAAATCAAGAAGATAAAGATCGGCTCCATCTATAACTCCCCTGCTTTCCGACTAACTTAGACTATAACTCCCCTGCTTTCCGACTAACTTAGACTGAGTTTGACTAAACGTTCGACTTTGCATTTGCAAACTGTGACTGACTGACAATTCAGCTTACTAACAAAAACCACTCACCGACTTGTGATTACTATTTCCAACACTCCCCCTTAATTATAAGTAGGTGGGATTGCAAAAAATTACTTCAAAAATGAGTTTACAATTTTATTGTCACTCAATTGCTAGTGTGCAACTCCCAAAGTGCGCAGATGTTAAAATGCATCTCTTGCTAAAGTCTTTGTGAAAATGTCTGGGAGTTGTTCTTTTGACCTGCAAAACTCTAAACAAATATCTTTGTTATTCTTTGATAAAATGATACCTTGTATCGACATGCTTAGTTTCTTGTGAAATACATGATTCTTTCTTAACATGAGGGTTGAATTGTTGTCACAAAATACTGTTGTTGGTTCTTGTTGTTCCTGCAACAAATCTTTTAACATTTTTCTCATCCAAACTACTTGACAAGTTGCGCTTGTAGCTGCAATGTACTCTGCCTCTACTGAAGAAAGAGTCATTATGGGTTGCTTCCTTGATGCCCATGATACCATACTTGTTCCAAAATGAAACGTGTACCCAGAGGTACTTTCCTATCATCTATGTTGCCTCAACAATCATTGTCAATGTATCCAATGAGTCTGAAATATTCTGAAGTGGAGTACTTAATGCCAAAATCTATTGTTCCATTCACATATCTCAGTATCCTCTTTCCTGCCTTCCAATGTAATTCTTTTGGAGTTTCAATGGACCTTGAGATTATGCTCACTCCATACATAATATCATGTCTTCTTGTTGTTAGATACATAAGACTCCTACCAGTCTTTTAAACATTGTGGGATCCACCTTGGACCCTTTATCTTCCTTGCTTAACTTCAATCCTATTATGACAGGTGTTGGGGATGATTTTGAATTTATCATATTGAACATTTTCATAATTTCATGTGCATACTTGGACTACGAGATAAATATACCAATTTTGGACTGGAACTTCTATTCCCAGAAAATATCTCATTATCCCCAAATCAATCATTTCAAATTCATCGTTCATGAATGACTTGAATTATTCTATACCAAAATCACATGTAAACATCAAATCATTCACATATAAACAAACAATTAACATGTTACCTTGTTTATTTTATTTGATGTACAATGTTGGCTCACTTTCACTTCTTTGAAATCCATTATGTGTGAGGTAGGAATCTATCCAACTGTACCAAGCTTTGGGAGCTTGCTTTAATCCATACAGTAGTTTCATCAATCTGTACACCTTGTCTTCTTGTCCTCGAACCTCATAACATTGTGGTTTTTCCACATACACTTCTTCTTCTAAGTTTTCATTAAAAAATGTTGACTTTACATCCATCTGATAAACTAGCCACATGTACTGCGTGACAATGGATAACATAGTTCTGACTATGTCCATGCACGCAACTGGTGCAAATGTTTCATTGATATCAATTCCAGGTTGTTGTGTAAAACATCTTGCAACTAACCTTGCCTTGTGCTTCTGCACATTTCTTTATGCATGTTGCTTGGTCTTATAAATCCACTTGACACTTATAACATCCTTGTCTTCAGGTACATCAACCAACTTCCATGTCTGATTGTTCTCTATGCATTTGATTTCTTCATCCATGGCTTGTGCCCATACATCATGTTTGACCGCTTCTTCAAAAGTTAAAGCATCATCTATATGTGAAAATGGAGAAAAAACTGAAAATGAATTTGCTGCGTCTTCATTATAGATGTCGCACAAACTTTTTGTCTTTCTTGGTAACAAACTACTATTGTTGATGTTTGTTGCACTCTAGGTGTAGACTGCACACCTGTTTTTCTTGTTAGAGTATTTTGCACTATGATTTGCATCGCAGTGCCAGATATAAAAGCAAATGCGCACCGACTTGTACATGGTGCTTGAACCTCCTCTTCTTATGTATCATCATGTGCAGTAGAATTAATGATCTTAACTATCTTCTCTACACTCCCATCCCATGCATCACTATCCATGAACTTAACATCGTGGTTGATTATGACTTTTCTTGCGGCGGGGTCATACAACTTGTATGTTTTTGTGTCTTTGGAATACCCAACAAATAAACATTTTTTTCCTTTGTTGTCCAGCTTCTTTCTCAGCTCATCTGGAACATGTGCATATGCGACCCAGCAAAAAACTTTTAAGGTGCACCACATTGTGCTTCATAACTGTCAAGGTTTCTTGAGGAACTTTGTTCTTCACACTCTTTGCAGGCATCTGTTCAATATGTATATTGTAGTTTCTACTACCTCAGCCCAATACTCGTTTGAAAAATGTTTGGTTGGCAACATACTTCCTGCCATTTCCATGATGGTTATGCTCTGTCTCTCTACGACACCATTATATTGTGGTGTATATCGCGAGGTAAATTTCTTGTAGATGCCATGAACTTTACAAAATTTCTGAAATTCTCTTGAGATTTATTCTCCTCTTATGTCAGTTCTTAGACACTTGATTTAATGACCACTATGCTTCTCTGCAAGTGATTTAAACTGTTGAAAACAAACCAATGCATCAGATTTATGCTTTATAAAATAAATCCATGTCTTTCTTGCAAAATCATCAATAAATGTAAGAAAATAAGTACTTCCTCTTATAGATGTAGTTTGTGTTGGTCCACAAATCTCTGAATGTACTATTTCCCATGGAAATTTTTCTCTGTAATACTTTCCATTTGGAAATAATTCTTTGTGTTGCTTGCAAAATATGCAGCCTTCACATATCATTTCTGTTTTTTCAATCAATGGAAAACCTTTTACCATATTCTTTGTGTGTAGGAACTTTAGACCTCCAACGTTCAAATGTCTAAATCTGAAATGTCATAACCATGAATCATCATGTACTTCATATTGGAATGCTTCTTTCATTTATGTGCCACTTTCTCCTTTCTTGGTACTACGTGCACTATTTTATTCATTGGAATTGTGTGCACTTTCTGTTGTAAATGCAATGTCTAACTGTGCATATTTTTTGTTACCAACAACTAGCATTGTATTCTTCTTCTTGATTGGCTTCAATGTCAATGGGAACATTCTGTTACTTGTCATCTGGATTCTTGCAATAAGTTGATTGCTTGGGAATTTATCCATAGTCACACAGTGATTATCTACCATGTAGATTTTGTATCCTTTTTGTAACAACTGTCGTGTCCTCATCAAATTATGCTTCAGACCAGAAACATAATATACATCAGGAATGACCTTTTGTTCTTCTTGCTTAGTTAAAATGCTTATATTGTCTTTTCCTAAGACAATGACTTGGATACTTGTTCCAAGTGTAACCTTGGTTTGGACTGACCCATCAAAACTAGAAAACAATTCTATGTTTCATGTCATGTGGTTACTGCATCTTGAATCTAAATACCATATGTCACATGGAATTTCTTGAACAACACTGCATTCAATTGGGGATACTATAGGCATTTCCTCAATGCACACCATAAACATAGGGTGAGTTTGGTTATTTGTGTTTTTTGACTGATCTTGACCTTGTTATTTCTGATTGTACTATCTCTTCCTGCACTCATATGCATAATGTCCATACTTTTTACAGTAATGGCACTAAATGTTTGATTTGTCAGTTTTCTAACCACTTGGGTGACTAGTATTTGGGTTTTGACCTATTCCACCAGTATTTTTAGGACTGCTACTATGTCCACCTCTGACGTAACTTCTTCCTTTGCCTCTAGAATTATCTCTCCCCTTTCCTCTTCCATGAATTATAAATTACTGTGTGGAAAATGCATTCTCTAATGACATACTTGACCTATTCAATCTGTGTTCATGATTAATTAGGGAAGCTTGCAGTTCATCTAGACTAAACTGACTCAAGTCTTTTCTCTCTTCTAGAGTCACAACTAGAGTATCAAACTTATGAGGAAGACTCCTAAGTACCTTCTCAAAAAATGTTTTTTTTTTCTATGGTTTCATCAAGAGACTTAATCTAATTTATCAGGACAATGAAATGGGTATAAAAGGAATCTATTGAATCTGAATCTTTCATTGACATGGTTTTGAAATATTTTGAAGTCTTTACTTTGTACATACCTTGATAAGAGTTTTGCAATATGTCCCATGCTTCCTTGTCTTTCTTTTCTGATGTAACTCTTGGGAATATGCTCTCATGCATGGCTTGATGTATCTAAAACATTGTCTTTCCATCCTTCTTTCTTTGATCTTTCAAGACATCATTCTCATCTTGTCTAGGTGCATTGTATGCTTCCTGATATGATGGTTACACATAGCCATTCTCGACTATCTTCCATAGATATTGACCTCGAAACAATGCCTTCATGGTCAAGGACCACATCTCATAATTTTTTCCTGTAAAAGTTGGAGGTTGCATATTTGAGTTAGAATCCATATTTCACCTTATACGAGAGATGTTGCTATGATAGAATTGTTATGATAGAACCTTCTCTTGATCAAATTTCTTTTTATCAACCCGCTCTGATACCAGATCTCGGATCAACAATGTGCAGTGCAGTTATAAAATGTTGTGCACCACAAACATTGTCACTCAACACTCAGGACTTATCGTGCAAAGGGAAACCTACTAGAATTTTTGCGCGCCATGATATAAACACTTAATGAAATGATTTATGGATGAAAAATAATACAATTCTATGCTTAGCACATAAACTCATAAATAGACATGAAATTTTTCAACACAAAAAATACTTGATATCAATAACTTTGACATTGTGTGCCAATACAAAATAAAATAACTGAGATGAGATTCGGCTCCAATGAATTCTTTGAATTCCTTCATCTTTTGTTGCTCCTCTCAACTGTTTACTCTACCTCTCTACTTCTTCTCTTCATCTACACTCGACTAACTAAAGACTAATACTTATATGGATGCCAACTGAGACTTCCTCTAGAAGTAAAACTGACTGAACATTAAAGACGACCATTAATACAAATGATTCTTCAACTACTTAACTGAACTCAATAAGATAAAGATCAAATCCATTTATAACTCCCCTTCTTTCCATCTGACTTAGACTGAGTTTGAGTAAATCTACGACTTTGCATTTTCATACTGTTAGACAAAATGACTATTAGAAAACACTGACAAATTCACTGATTGACAAATCGATGGAGACGTGAAGATCTCACTGACTTGTGATTACTATATCCAACATAAAAAATAGAACTGAATTGCAGGTTCAGAGTTTGCAAAATTCGATTCCTTCCCAGTGGTCTCTTTATGGGAGAATGTGGTTGATTCTCCCATGTAGGGTGGTATGTGACTATTGAGACCACCTTATGAAGGTTGTGTTATCTATGAGGAGGTTGATTCATCAAAATAGTTAGTAACCCCTCCACTCCCTGAGGGGTGGGAGTAAGGATTGACCTTACTATTATAATAAGGGCCAACCTTATGTTTTCTCTTTTTCCCCTAAATCTTTTGATGTGTGTGCATCTACACACAAACAAGAGAGATAGTGATTCGATGAGGCTATGTTGTGGTGAGGTTGGAGAAGTAACTTTGCAGGTTAGCAACATTTAAATTGGTACAGTGAAATAGCAGAAGTGTTAATGTACTATACCAAAAGGTAAACAATTTGAATTTGAGGTTATGATGAAAAAATTGCATTGTGTCATCCTCGAGGTGTAGGACAGTCGGTGACAAAGTGTGCTGTTAAGGAACTCTGTGATGTTAAGTCACCGGTTCGAAACCTGTGGGGACAAAAAGTCCAACCATGTTAAGGGTTGGTGTTGCTCAGGCTGGGTGCAATCCCTGAGTGATTTTGATGGCTTATATGCCCCTGCATCATGGTTTCTCAAACAAAGGATAGTCCCACAGGTCATAAACAAACTAGCAAAAAAAAAAAATTGCATTGTGTCTTGGTAATAAAATTAACTAAAAATAAAACATTGGAAAAAATCGAGTATGCAATAAGAATTCAAATATATTGGACTTGCAATAAGATTTCCAACCTATTGTCCAATGAGATTATGAAGAATACTTTTTTATTATTATACAAAAAATAAAATTATTGTGTTTTCCATAAGACCTCAATTCTATTGTGTCATCTATTGTCCAATGAAATTACCAAGAATAATTTTTTATTATTATTTAAAAAATAAAAATTTGAGTTTGCTATCTCAAACATTAGAAATTGAAAAAAAAATATAGTCAAAAGTCCAAGTAATACCAAGTCTCAAACATTAGAAATTGGAAAAAAAAATATAGTCAAAAGCTAAAATATTAATCGATACGAAGTCAACCATGATTAATCAAATGCTATAGTCCTTTAAGAACACACACGTCTAATACGTAAAGAGAGTCTATGAAGATTATTGGACTAGAAAGAAATCAAGTGTCATGTTTAGTCCAATTATTCAATGACCTAAAACCATTGGTTTGGATCGGAACAATAATGCACAATGCACAAGAACACCACACCATCAAGTCAACAATTTGTCACACAAGTCTAATAGGTAAAATAGTCTAGGAAGATGGAAGATTATTCGACTAGAAAGAAATCGAGTGTCATGCTTAGTCCAATTATTCAATCAAGTGCCTACAACCATTGGTTTGGATGAGAACAACAATGCACATTGCATAAGAGCACCATCACGTCAATAATTTGAGAGACAAGAATGATCATCACTAACTACCAGTATAGATCCATCTTAACTCTGGTTCGACAAAGCGTCGAGAGGGATCAAATCTCTCGAGGTGAAAACCCTTCCTCAACCATTTTTTAGAGCCGACATATATAATTGTCATTTACTTATTATTATTATTATTATTATTATTATTATTTAGGAGTAACACCTGTCATATCCATGTTGAATTTAGGCACGAAATCACACATCAACTTAATACTAGATTGTAGAATGCACCTCTTGATGCAACAAGGTTTCTAAATAGATTAAAAATCTATTGCTTCTATGAACCATGTGAATTAAAGGAAAATATCTCCATTCATGATAAAAATTTCAAAAAAAAATTAACAAACGATTTCATTCAATTTACTTACAATTAATGAACCTAACAGTTGAAGTGACATTGATATTGAGAGAATACAATAATTTCATGAAAAAATAAAATATTGCTTGAAAAAGTTTGGTATAGAAAGAGATAAGCGAATACACTCAATGTGAAAATATCTCCATTCATGCTACAACTTTCAATAAAATTGACAAACGGTTTCATCCAATTTACTTAAAATTAATGAACATACAAATTGAAGTGACATTGATATTGGAAGAATACAATACTTTCATGAAAAACTTAAAGATTGCTTGAAAAAGTTAGGAATAGAAATATTGTGCAAGAAAAACGAATACACTGAATAGTATGTATTTTTGTTTACTCTTTCCATGCTCGACGATACAAAAAATCTCCACCAATGGATAATGCCTACTTATCGTGCACTTAAAAGTCTTACTAACAATATGGTCCCATTATGTTTCTAAGCTTCCAATCTATCTCTATTATTGTTGTTTTTTCTTATGACATGGTTAAACAATTTTTTGAAAATTTATGATTTGATATTCGAAAATTGGTTTGTAACAATGATAAAAAAAATACTCAATCTAACCATTCGAAGGACACATTATTGGGTTCATACGGAGGTTATTGGAAGTAACTAAGAAAAAAAATATGTATGTTAGAATTCTTGAATGTCAAAATAATTCAATCATGTGAGAGGTGGTAGGTACATTCATGAATGCCAATGCCATTTGAGTGATCACAATTTTAGGCTGGTGTACACAATTAAATTGTGTTTGGAATGGTCAAAATGAAGGATGCAAATATATAAGATGTTCTATTTTTCATTTTTCCACGTAGTTGGTGCACATAATTAAATTGTGATTGGGATGATTTTTTTTTCTAGCTAGATAGCAAATTAATGTTAAAGTGCTTAAATGGAATAACAATAAATTGTGACACTATTTAATCTTATACTAAATTTATTTTTGTTCGGATATGTAACTCCCACTTGTTTTTAGTGTGATTATATTAAATTATTGAGTTTATTGATCATTATTAGGTAGATTTATAGTCTCTACGAGAATGAGTGTGTTCTTAGTTTTTAGAAGGTTGTTGAGGCCTAGTTTGTTTGAGAGATTCTCTCCAACCAGTTAGCTTCCTAGTTTGGTGTGAGGTTGAGATATTTCCTCAACTAATGGATCAAGGTAGTTTTCTATCTTGAAACATTTTTTTTTGTATTTATATGCACTCTATTTTGTTGTTTAATAGAGCATTCACACACAATTTTGGTGTGTAAGAATATTATCTACTCTCCCTCTCCCATTTTCCAATATGGTAATATCTACTCTCCCTCTCTACTTTCCCAATATGGTATCAGAGCAAGAATGGGATTGAATCCCTCAAGGAAGGGCCTAGGGAAATGGAAGGGAAATGAAAACCTAGCTTAGGTGAGAGTAGATAGCTTGAGTGGATTGCTGCTATGTGTTCATAGTAGTGTGAGAGGTATTTCCATCATTTACATTCGGGCTATATATGACTAGTTTTTAGATTCACTACTCATATGATTATGAGGAGAGACCTGTGGAGGTAGATGAAAAAATGTAGGCATTAACATTGATGCAAGAAAGGAGACACCTAGGGCAACACGATGCCGAAGGAGTGCGTATTCGATTGGGTCACGGTTCAAGTATGAGATATAAGTTATCTATGGTAGTGTATCGGATGGATCTTTATATTTTCTTCTCGGTTGCATGAATCCTATAATCTTCTATTGTATGAAATAAAAACACATGCTCATGTTCTGAATGAGAACTTGTTGTGGATGCGTTCTTTCTCTAGTCACTGTGAGAAACTCCTAGAGAGGTCGAGGTCATGTATGTTTTAGATGTTAAGGAAAATGAATTAATTACATCTGTAGTTAATTAGTGCTTTTACCGTTACATGATTTGGTAAACCTCCATAACGTATTTGTCACTATATCATGTAATTATACACTTATACTGATACAATACACATAAAAAATGTTGTGTAGTGTTGCATAAATATATCTCTGCGTAATTTTTTACAAGGTATCAGAGAGGGTCTGGGCCCGACTCCCTCACTAGAGGGCCTAGGAGTCTCAAGATATGAAAGTTTGAGAAGAAATAGAGGAGAACCTATGACATTCAAGTTTGAAGGTGATACAGTAGGATATCGGTGGCCACTCACCTCTTCCAACCGATTCACATTCATTTTTCATCTTGGAAATTGTTTTCTAGATTTTCGGGTCCTAAACTTTTGGGGTCGTTTTGAGGCCCTAAATAACATTTTTTCAGCCTATCATTGTCACACTAGATATGGAGTTAGAGTGTGATGGAATAATGTGTATTCGTTGGATATAACTTTCCAACGGGGTATTGTGCACCTAAAATGGAGATCATATGCAAAGGTTACAACCCCGAGAAGTTGATGTACCAACTTACCCCATCGGGGCCCACATGACTTTTGATGCTTCATCTCCTAGGGTTAGGTTTTTGAATGTCTAGGGTTTTCTGATTACCTATTGATGCTAAAAAGTCCAAGAGACCTCATTATAATGGGCTCATATCAATGTGCGTAGCTTCCACATCATTTCTCAAAGATTAGCTACCACCATTAGAGTAAGATTGTTTCATTCTACATTTTATAGTTTCGACATATTTATTTATTGAATAGAACTTAAGTTTTATTGTATCTATATTATTTTTCTCTGTATATATATGTTAATGTTATAGATATGTGCTTCATTTCATTCCGCTCATAATTATAGATCAATGGTATCATAGTGGTCAACTCTTCAATTTTTTCTCTATGCATGTCCCCAATGAAGTCAGGGTATAAGTAGTTGGGACTCGAACCAGTTGATACTTTGAAAGATCGGCCTCGCTGAACCCAACAGTCTGTCACGGGGGAAGAAAAGAGATATGATGGGGTAGGAGATCCGTTTAAACTATTGCTTGAGGAATCCCTAATGCAGTAGAGGAATGAGATGATGGATAACTTGGCCCAAATCCTTCGATGACTTCCAACATGTGACACATCTTCGTCGAGCGGAGGCGCCACCCCTTTCAAGGTACAAATCAATTTTGATATTCCTATATTTGAAGGTCAAATAGATACAGATGTTGTAGACAAATGGTTAAACCTTCTAGAAGGGTATTTTTTTGTCAATAACTTTTTCGATAGAGAAAATATTACAAATGGATCAACTTTATTTGCAGTCACACCCACTTGGGGTTATTTTATGGATTCTATTAAGGAACAATACTACCATGTTGAAAGTTATGATGGCTTATATACAAGATGGACCACACTGCGACAAGAAAGGGACCAAATAGTTCCATAATTCACCAATGTTTTCCATACCTTGCACACCAAGTTGGGTATCAAATACTTTGAGTGTCATCTGATGCTCAAGTACCACGAAGGTCTACATAGATACATCAATACATAAATGGATTTTTTGAACATATCATCCTTGCGCACGACCTATTGATATGATGTCAAAATCAAGCAGAATCTTAAACAAAAGACACGACAGTTTCAGTATGTGAACCCCTCATAATAAAAGTAGTGCAAAAGCCAACTTAACCCACAAAGCAAAGAGTAGAGAAAGGATGGACAGACTGAGGAAAACCAGTCTAAACCACAAACAAAGAAAGACAGCGAGAAGACAATGAAAAACACTAAGAAGTGGTGCAAGTTCCATAAGAGCCTCTGGCATAACACCACTGAATTCTGCTCAAAGTAGTCATTGGTGCCCAAGGTGAAAGACTCTGAATTAGATGTGGGATCCAACTCTGAGTCAGAACCATAAATAGGTCGATAGATCATTGACGTAGAACCTAGTGCCAACGTTGTTGCCACCAAGGTCCCACCCAGTGAACCTGATGAACCAGAGTAAGGTGAGTGCCTCTTTCATTCATATATGTGGGTGAACGGTACTCTGCTACACTTCATCATTGATAGAAGTAGCCAAAAGAACATCATCTTAGTGGAGGTCGTCAAGCGGTTGGATTTGTCGACAAAATTGCACCCATAGTCATCCACCATCAGATGTCTACGCCAAGGGAGTGATCTCCACATCAACCAAAAATGTCGCCTTCCCTACAACATCAAACCCTTTAAATATAAGGTATTGTGTGATGTCTCCGCACTATAAGTTTGTGATGTTGTTTTGGGCCAACCTTATTTATGGAAACATCATGTTGTATATGAGTCTAGGACTCATAGTGTTATTATTTCTTTAGGAAGGAAATTGTATAGGATACATGAGGTAGTCCCACCTACTGCTATTTCCTTGATCTCTGTCAAGCAATATAGGAAGGTCGTCTCTCATACTGAGAAGTTTTTCTTCTTCTTGGTTCACGCTCAAAGTGAGAAGAAGGTTTCAGCCACATCCACAACCTCCATGACAGGTCCCTCCATGTAGAAGAAGCAATTGGATAAGGTTGTGGAAGAATAAAAAGACATCTTCGCCTCACCCACAAAGGTACCTCAACATGTTAGGTCAAACAATGAATCTATCTGACCCCCGATGCACTTCTACCCATTGGGCCAATCTATCATCTCTCTCTGTCAAAAAATAAGGAAATCAAGTGTCATATCTGAGAGTTGATCGAAAAGGGGAACATCCAACCAATTTCATCACCTTGTGGAAGCCCAATCATTTTGGTGCAGAGGAAAGATGAGGCCTAGTGACTCTACATTTATTATCGAGCCCTAAATAAAATCACAGTCATGAACCAGTACCTAATTCCCCAAAATGATGATCTCCTTGGCTAGCTCAAGGGTGGCGGATATTTCAATAAGATTGATCTTAAGTTCGGCTACCACCAAGTCCCAATAGAGAAGACTGATGTATGGAATACTACCTTCAAGTCCAAAGAAGGTCTTTTTGAATGGTTGGTCATTCCCTTTGACTTGACAAATTCCCCATCAAATTTCATGAGGATGATGGATGATATCTTGTAGCCTTTCACCAATTCTTTTTTGGTGGTGTATTTGGATGACATCCTCATCTTCAGAAAGATTTGGGAAGAACACTTGCAACATATTCAGTAGGTTCTGCACACTCTGCGGAAACACAAGCTATATGAAAATTTGGAAAAATGCTCCTTTGGTATGAACATGGTCCAATACTTAGGCTACATTCTTGATGAGAAAGGGGTGCATGTATATCTAGCCAAGATCTAGGTCATCCGTGACTGGCCAGCCCTGACCACAGTCACTGAGAATTAGATCTTCTTAGGCCTTGCCAATTTGTATCGCAATTTCATGTTGGGATTCTCCCACATTGCATGAGCCCTTAGCAAAGTGACCAACGATGGTGGCAAGGAAAATTTCATGTGGGGCTAGTTGAAAAAAAAGCATTCAATGATTTGAAGCAATTCTTGTGCCTAGCCTCGGTGCTCTTATTTCCCAAACAAAAACAACCTTTTGAGATTGATACAGATGCTTTGAAATATGTTGTGGGTGCAGTTTTCACACAGCATGAACATCCCATGGACTATCATAGTGAGATGCTATCAGATACTGTCTTTAAGTACCCCACTTACGACAAAGAAATGTACTCCATTGTATAATCCCCCCACCAGTGGAGGAATTTCATTCTTGGGAAGGAGACAATCATCCACACTAATCATAAGCCTTTGTAGTTCATGTAGACATAAGTAAAATTGCAGAACGATTGCCATCAGAAGTGGCTCACATACTTGCAATACTTCCATCTCGACATCAAGCATAAGAAAGGGAGCACGAACTGTGTCGATGCCTGCCTCATTCAGCCTCCAGTTGCAACGCTAACCATGGTGCTACACTCCCATAGACATGAGACATATGGATGGCCCCAACTTTATGAGAAATATTCTAACTTTGCCACTACCTACCATATGTTGGGAACAAACACAATTGTCGTTGATTTCCATCTTCAGGATTTTTTTTGTGCCATATGGTCCATCTCTGCATCCCATCAAGCAAGTGAGTGAAGATGATTTGAGAAGCTCACTATAGTCGGGTGGTAGGACACTTGGGCATAGAAAAGAGAGTGGAAGTGTTGCAACAACTTTTCTATTGGTTGAAATTTCGACAGGATGTCAACAAGTATGTCAAGTCCTACACAGTCTATGCCATTTCCAAACTGGAAATTAATAAAAAAGGCATGTACACCCCTCTGCACACTCCCATCAGGCCTTGAGAATCCATATCGATGGACTATATGTCGGGCGTTCCTTCCACCAAGCAAGTAAATGATTGTTTTTTCGTTGTTGTTGATTGATTCTCCAAGATGGCGATTCTGATGGCATGGAAGAAGAGCATCATAATGGAGGCCATTACCAAGATCTTCTTCTAACGAGTGTGGGTACATTTTAGGATACTACAAACCATCATCTTGAATCTAGACAATGGGTTCCTCAACACATTTTGGTCGAGCCTTTAGTCACGACTGGACGCCAAGCTCACCAAATCCACAACCTTCCACCCCCAAATGAATGACTAAACTGAGTTCGTCAACATGATGATCGTGCATATATTGCACATGCACAATTCCAATAATCCACGCACATGGGGTGAGAGTCTTCGTTATGTTCAATAGAAATACAACAGATCCATACATAGCTCCATTAGCCACAACCCCTTTCAGGTGGGGTTGGGATTTCAACCATTGGATCCCATGGATGTTTCACTATCCCTTACATCTACACAGACATAATCTTCCCATGCTAAAACTGAAGCCGACAAAGCCATCGAGTTCATTGAACCAATCCAACACATCCAGTAATAGGTTCAATATTTTTTTCATAAGTCCAATGCAAAGTTGTGCCATGATCAACACCATGTGCCACACAAGTTTTAGGTGGGAAATAAAGTTTGGTTGCACTTGTGGAAAGAACTCCTTACAAGACCCCATCGAAAGCTTCGACCACTCCTCTATGGACCTTACACCATCACCAAGGTTGTGGCTGACAATGATTTTTACCTCAACATTCCCTCATTCCTTAGCCTACATCCAGTGCTTAATGTGGACCTCCTTTGGCCATACTTTCCACCCTTATTGAACACCTCAAAGATAGCATAATAGTTGAAACCGATAAAGCTCAACCCTGACTGCATGGAACAAGAATACAATGATCAGATCATGGACACATAGGTCAAGGGAACTCACCAAAAAAATATTCAAATTTATCATGTTGTCAAAGTGGGGCAACTCCTGCACCAAGGAAAGTGGCTTACCCTGGGCCAAATTTAGTGGAAATATCCTCATCTGATGGGGGAAATCAAGACAATGGAGACCATTGATTCCTAAGGAGGGAGGATTGATCTAGGTGGATATCGGTGGCCACCCACCTCTTCCAACTGGATCACATTCAATTATCATCTTGGCATTTGTTTTCTATGTTTTTGGGTCCTAAACGTTTGGGGCCATTTTGAGGCCCTAAACAACAATTTTTGGGATCGTCGTAGTCACACTATACACAAAATTAGAGTATGATGACATAATGTGTATTCCTTGGATATGTCTTTCTAATAGGCTATAGTGCACCTAAAATGAAGATCGTATGCAAGAGTTACAACCTCGAGAAGTTAATGTACCAACCTACCCCATCAAGGACCACATAACTTTTGGCGCCTCAGCTCGTAGGGTTAGGTTTTTGGATGTCTAGGGTTTTTTTGTTACTTATTGATACTAAAAAGGCTAGGAGGAATCATTGTAATGGTGATCCAGGTGGATATTGGTGGCCACCCACCTTGTCTGACTGACTCAAAATAGTTTTCTGACAATTTTGGCAATTTACTATTTTTAGCAGTTTTTAACTTCTGGGGCCATTTTGAGGGCCTAAATGAAGGTTTTTTGGGATAGAACCAACTCAATGATAATCAAAGACATTTTTAAGGCCTAAAAATTAATATCCTTGATGATACCTTTCCAACGGGCTATCATACGCCTAAAACAGAGATCGTATGCAAAAGTTACGACCTCGGGAAGTTAATGTACTAACTTACCCAAATGAGGCCCACATGACTTTTGGCACTTCATCTCCTAGGGTTAGGCTTTTGGATGTCTAGGGTTTTTGGAATTCTTGTTTGTTGTAAAAAGGCCTTCAAAGCCTCATTGTAATCATCTTCTTGCGAATGCGAGTAGCCATCATCTCTCTTCTCAAAGATAAGCTGCCACCATTCTAGCAAGTCTTTCACTCTATATTTTTATAGTCTCTGTACATTTATTTCATTAATAGAAATCATGTATTACTATATATCTGTGTTTATGGTTGCATCTCTGATACATTTTTGTTATATTATTGAATATATGCGATATCTCTGTGAATTTCTTTATTATATCTCCTCTCTCATTTCGTGCCGAAAATAAACCGGATTAGTGGTATCAGAGCAGGCTGTTCTTGATCTTTTTTTTCAGTGCATGTCCCCGACGAGGTCCGATTATAGCAAGTTGGGTCTCGGTCTTGTCTCTCTTGAGGACAATCACTCTCACACACCCAAGAAACCCTCAATGGAGGAAGAAAAGAAAAATGACGGAGCAGACGATCCTATAAGTCTGTTGCTTGAGCAAGCTCTCACGCGACAGAGGGACGAAATGATGGAGAATTTTTCCCACATCCTTCAACACCTCCCAATAGCATCAGACGCATATTCATCAAGCAACCACTTTGGAGGCACCTTGCCTTTTAAGGTAAATGTCAATTTTTATATTCCTATATTTGAAGGTCAAATAGATGCAGATGCCCTAGATAAATGGTTAAACCTGCTAGAAGGTTATTTCTCTGTTCAAAATTTTTTAGATAGAGAAAAGATCACCTTCACACTCCTTAAATATCTCCCCCATGTCAAACATTGGTGGGAAAATTACTGGTAGCAAATTTCCACAAAAGAGTCTAGAATATATGGGGTCGAGCCCACTTGGGATTTTTTTGTGGATGCGGTAAAGGAACAATATTACCCTATTGGAAACTATGAGGACTAGTACATGAGATGGCCCACACTGTGGTAAGAGAGGGGCCAAGAAATTATGGAGTTCACCAATACCCTCCATACCTTGCGCACTAAGTTGGGTATCAAAGACTCCAAACAACATTTGGTTCTAAAATACCATGGGGCTCTACACAGATACATCCAAACTGAAATGGATTTTCTGGACATTTCATCACTCGGTGTTGTTTATCGATATGCTATTAAAATTGAACAGAAATTTAAGCACCGAACAAACGGGTGTTTGGGTCTGAAAATCTGCAACAACCAAAGTATGACAAAGACAACCCTAACAAACAGTCTCCCAAAAACCAGTCCAAGCCACAAGAAAAGAAGGGTCATGAGAAGACAAAGAAGGACACTGAAAAATGGTACGATTTCCACAAAATCACCCGGCGCAACACCGATGAATGTCGATCAAAACAGTCATTGGTGGTTGATATCAAAGACAAGGAGCCGAACCCTGATTTAGAATCTGATTGTGAAAATACTAGTAAAAGATAGATCATTGACACAGACCCCACTGTTATTGTTGAGACCACAACAATTCAACCAGAAGAACCAACAGATCTCGAAGAGAGGGAGCGCCTTTTTCATTCACAAATGTGGGTGAAGGGGACCCCGCTGCATTTTATTGTTGATAGCGGAAGCCAAAAGAACCTCATCTCAGTAGAGGTCATCAAACAATTGGGATTGTCAACAACACCACACCCACATCCATATAACATCGGGTGGCTTCTCCAAGAACGAGATATCTGTGTCAACCAACAATGTCGATTGTCATATGACATCGATCCCTTCAAGGACGAGGTATTATGTGATGTTTTCCCATTGAATGTCTGTGATGTTCTCTTGGGCCAACCATATATGTGGAAGTGCCATGTTGTTTATGAGTCTCGACCCCGTAGTGTCATTGTTACTTTGGGGGATCATCTCTACAGAATACTAGAGGTAGTTCCAACTATTGTTCCACCTAAAAAGTGCTGCAAGGTAGTATCTCATACTGCAAAATTTAGCTTCACAATCTGTTCAAAAGAAAAATAGAAGGACACTGCAACCACTACAGCCTTGCCCCAAGCACCTTCTATCCAACAGAAGCAGGTCGACAAGGCTATAGAAAAGAGAAAATATTCCTTCTACACACCGTCCTCTCATATATCTCGACTTGTTGAACAACCTCAACCTCAACAGGTTCATGAAAGACTTCCACAAATTGAGCAACGCGACATCTCCAGCAAGGCAAGCAGCTCACCAAGATTCAGATTCAGCAAACGATTTTTCCTCTCCCCCGAGAACTCAACGAAATGGAGACCATTTCTTTCTAAGGAGGGAGGATTGATCCAGGTGGATATCGGTGGCCACCCACCTTGTCTGACTGGATCAAAATAGTTTTCTGACAATTTTGACAATTTACTATTTTTTGCAGTTTTTAACATCCGGGGCCATTTTGAGGGCCTAAATGAAGGTTTTTTTGGACCGACCCAAATCAATGATATAAAAAGGAATAATTGAGCCCTCAAATGAATCTCCTCAACGATACCTTTCTAATGGGCTATCATACGCCTAAAACAGAGATCATATACAAAAGTTACGACCCCGAGAAGTTAATGTACTAACTTACCCAAACGGCGCCCACATGACTTTTGGCACTTCATCTCCCAAGGTTAGGTTTTTGGATGTCTAGGGTTTTTGACTTTCCTGTTTATTGTAAAAAGGCCTTCAGAGCCTCATTGTAATCATCTTTCTGCGAATGCGAGTAGCCATCACATCTCTTCTCAGAGATAAGCTGCCACCATTCTAGCGAGTCTTTCACTCTGTATTTTTATAGTCTCTGTACATTTATTTCATTAATATAAATCATGTATTACTATATATCTGTGTTTATGGTTTCATATCTGATACATTTCTGCTATATTATTGAATATCTGCGATATCTCTGTGAATTTATTTATTATATCTCCGCTCTCATTTCGTGCCGAAAATAAACCAGATCAAATGGGCTCAAACGAATGCACGTAGTTGCCACATCCCTTATCAAAGATTAACTACCACCATTCGAGCAAGATTGTTTCATTCTGCATTTTTCAGTTTCAACATATTTCTTGATTGAATAGAAGTTAAGTTTTAGTGTATATTTTTTATTGTTCTATGTATATCTTTTTTAATGTTATATATATGTGTTTCATTTTGTTCCACTCATAAATCCGGATTAGAAGGAGCCCGAAGAGAGGGAGAAATCGATTCATGGAGTTGTTGTTGTATTTTCTCGTGCATAGGAAGAACAATCAGGGTTTCATGCTGGAGGAGGCACACTATTTCTTTTAGTTTTGTAAGTGAGTTAAAATTATGTGTGAAGGCCTCGGATGTAGTGGAGACGAGTGTGTGTAAAACCTAGTGTATTTTCTCGCACACACAAAGAAAAATCAGGGTTTCGTGCTGGAGGAGTTGCATTATTTTTGTCAATTTTTGTACGCAAGGTAAACTTTCATGTGAAGGCCTCGGAGGTAGTGGATATTAGTTTGTGTAAAACCTCGTGGAAGAGAAGCTCAAGTTGGTAGAGGTATTATTTTTATTGGGTTAATCATTTTAAAAAATTTAAAAGAAAATTAAAGATTGTTTTTTGAATGATATATTTTTTGAAAAGTTGAACTATGGAGAATCTGTCTCTTTGCATGGTAATTCCACTCCATTTAGAGAAGGAAACAACCGTATTGAAATATACCTTGGACTCGACAATGGAGAATCGATAAAGGAGAGACAAGGTATCAGAGAAAAATCAAGATAAAGGAAAGGAAAGAAAAGGTATATGGTTTTATTATAATTAGTTATTAATATATGTTGAGAAACCACATAACTTGTAAAGAAATAAAAAGAAGTTGAGAATCCCAGAAGCAACCAATAAGTGGAATTCAGATGTAAGTTTTATTTCATTTTTCATCGATGAATTAAAATTTATTTGGGAATTCATTAAAAAACGAGAAGCTATAATAATCAAGCTATAAGATTTTAATTTTTAAAAGGATTATTTTTGTCATTCATAAAGAGATAAAAGGAAGTGGAAGTGTTTTATTATAATTTTAAAAGGTCGGTTGTGTAAATCCAACTGTAATTCCAAATCATGTCTATGTGAGATCATGAAATGAGTCATGTGATTTTAATTTTCAAAAAAACATGTAAAGCCAAGAAAATGACACAATGTCTTATAATTGGAAATGTATAAACATATTGAGCTTACCTAACTCAATAGAGATGTAGTTATTTTGTTAGAATTAACTACTCTAACAAATGACAGGTAAAGTAGGGAAATAGATGAAGATGGACATGCCTTCTATGTGAATGCTCCATAAAAGAAAGACAAAGAAGAATGAGGATGTGCTTCTGAAACATCTGATATAACATCATGGTGGATGCTTGTATGTGGGGAAGTGGATGACACTTGTCCCCTAGATTATGAGAAGCCATGAAGAAACGATGAAAAGAAAAGGTAAGAGCCTCTTCAGATTTGAAGAGACTCTTCTATTATTGAAGAAAAAGTATCGTTGATGATGACCCATTTTGTGGACAACATTTCAGTATTATTGAGCAAATGGGAGCATGTCAAAATACGACAAAAAGTGAAAGTGAAGTGTATTTCCGAGGGTATGGAAGAAATAGCAACATGAAGAATCTGCGAGAATCCACAAAAACATGAAAAAGATGAGAATATGTAAGAAGTTGCGAAGAGATGCGAAGAAGAGAGAAGTTGTGAAGAATGGAGAAGAGGAGCAAAGAAGACTGGAAAAGAAAAATGAAGTGGAGCGAAGAAGACGTAGAGACAAGCATAGAGACTGAATGCAACAACAACAAAAATTTATTTTTTATCACCAACAAATATAAGAATCCGGAAATGGAGCAAGATGACTTCCCTGATAAACGAAATGTTGAAATGAGAACATGAAATATTGTGATCAGATGAAATATTGTAACTTGGGGGTGCATGTTCGGTTGTACCTGACACCCCAGTAAGTTTTTTGGTCCCAATTGTAAGAAGTTGTAAACCTTTCCATATGCAAGTTGTATTCCCTAAATGTTCAGTAAGCCATGATTGAGTCAGGCCTACATAGGTTAGTGTGTGATCATGTAGTGTGTATCCTTGGTTTCGAGCAACATGAAGTGTTGGCCATGGGAGGGATGATACATCAAGTTGTGGAATGAACCACTTGGGTGGGTATGAGGGTGTTAGATATAATCAAATGCTAGCTTGATGGTGAATTAGAGAATTTCAGATAGAGTAATAGCATAGATGGTTACGACCAAGTTTTGTTTAAGGGGGAGTGTTAAGTTATTATTAAGGAAGTGAATATGGTGATAGTAATAGTTTTTACAGGATGTAATTAAGGGGGAGTGTTAAGGAAAATGAATTATTTATATCTGTAGTTAATTATTTTGTTTACCGTGTTGGTAAACTTTGTAACATATTTGTAACTATACACTTATATTAGTATAATACACATCAACAATGTTGTGAAGTGTTGCATCAATCTATCTCTGTGTAATCTTTTACATCAACATGTTAATCATCAGTTGTAGTGGTCTACAATTTGGAGGAACCATGTGAACATCAACCTATTTGGAGGAGGCCGAGACACTGAAAATGGTGAGCCACGACTGCCTGGAGGTAAACTATCATGGAGAAAGAAACCCATGAAAGAATTCACTGTCATCTAAGGAACTAAAGGAAGAATCCAACCCCTCTCGTAAACGCCAGAAAGATCATGCCCTAGCAGGAGACATGATCTTCAGAAGAAATTTGTAACCACCAGAAATTTGTAGCTGTTGGGATTTACAGGCTTGGTGACCAATCACCATTTGTTGGCAAGGCTCATGCGTTGAAGGCTCACCAGAGAATTACATGCTGCTAGAAGACATAGACGACGAATGGGTCGAGCCATTTAGTGGTGAGAACTATTCCAAGTAGCTAGAAATTATGGATAAATAGAACGAGGTTTTCACCGTCTGTGATAAATTGTGAAGAAAGAAATGCAGAGAGAAAGAATAGAACAGAAAGTAGTATATTAGAATATAAGAAGAAGAGTACAAAACGAGTACATGAAGAAGTTCTGAAGTAGTTCGTACTATGCAAAGGGAAATAGATGAGCTAAATAGGCTCAAGAAAAACAAGAATAGAAAGTACAGCTGGCCAGGACAGCTGGCAGTGTACAGTCAGCTTGTTGAGGTTACATTATATTTAACACTCCCTCTTAAACTCAAAAGTTACAAACATCAACACTGATTATGCCTAAGTGTTGTCTTTGAAAATCAAAAACCGATTTTTCTAGTGGCTTTGTAAAGATATCAACAAGGTGATCTCGAGAACCACAAAATTGTAGTACAATATCACCATTATTGACTAGATCGCGTATGAAATGAAAACGAGTGTCAATGTGTTTGCTTTTCTTGTGAAACACATGATTTTTGGATAAAGCAATTGCTGAAGTATTATAACAAAAAATAGGAGTTGGATCCTTTTCTGTATGTGACATATCTTTCAATATTCTTCTCAGCTACACAGCTTGACAAGAAGCTGAGGTAGCAACGACATACTCTGCCTCTGCAGAAGATATTGAAACAATTGGCTGCTTCTTTGATGCCCATGAGATTAGGTTCGTGCCCAGTTGAAAAAACATGTCCAGATGTGCTTTTCCTGTCATCTAGGCTACCTGAAAAATCATTGTCTGTGTAACCAAAAAGTTGATTACTATCATATTTAGTGTACCATAAGCCGAAATTGAGAGTTCCTGCAACATATCTCAGAATTTGTTTTTCCATTTTCCAATGAGAATCTTTGGGCGATTCCATGAATCTGGAAACAAGGCTGGCTGCATACATAATGTCAGGCCTAGTTGCTGTAAGATACAACAAACTGCCTACTAAACTTTTGTACAGGGTAGAGTCCACTGTAGGGCCTTCATCTTTCTTGCTCAATTTTGTGCCTAGTGGTATGGAGGTTTCTGCTAGATTGCATTATTCCATGCAAAATCTTTTGAGGATGTTTGCTGCATACTTTTGCAGACAGAAAAAAAATGCCTTTGGTTGATTGATCAACCTCAATCCCTAAAAAATATTTCATTATGCCAAGATCTTTCATCTCAAACTCAAATTGCATGGCATGTTTAAAATTTGTTAGCTCAACATTTCCCGTATAGATCATGTCATCAACATATAAACATACAATCAAAATCTTACCGTGCTGATCTGTTTTGGTGTAAAGAGTTGTCTCATTTTGGCTTCTGCTGAAACCACTTTTGATCAGATAAGTGTCAATTCTACTATACCAAGCTCTTGGAGCTTGCTTTAAGCCATACAAGGCTTTCTTCAACCGATATACTTTGGTTGGCTTCTCTTGGACTTCAAATCCATGTGGTTGATCGACATAAAATTCTTCTTCTAAAAGACCATTCAGGAATGCTGACTTGACATCCATCTGGTATACTTGCCATTTGTGTTGGGTTGCTATGGCCAATAGAGTCCTTACAATGTCTAATCTTGCTACTGGAGAAAACGTTTCACCATAATCAGTACCTGGTTGTTGTGAGAATCCTTTGACAATAAGTCTTGCCTTGTGTTTTTCGATCTACCCTTTTTCATTGAGTTTAGTTTTGTAAACCCACTTGACACCAATACTCTTCTTGTGACTTGGCAAATCAACAAGATCCCATATCTTGTTCTTCTCAATGGAGTCAATTTCTTGGTTCATGGCTTGAACCCAATGTGGCTCCTTAGCTGCTTCCTTAAAATATGTAGGTTGATATGACATTAAAGCAAAAAGATTGTGTTGTTCAAAGTCATCCAACTGCTGATGGATTTCTCTCAAACTTTGAGTTCTCTGATTTTGTGGTTCAGAGAATGATTCTCTGTTGGAAGTTGAGATATCCTGAGAATTTTCAGGTTGTCTTTGTACTTGCAATCTTGGAAGAATAGTTTGAGGTACTTGTTGTCCTGAATTTTGTGCGTTTTCAGAACTTGGCAGCAATGGATTTTGACTGTCCATTTGCTGATTTTCTGAATCATTCCAGAATTGATTTTCCAGAAATTTTACATCTCTGCTGAGAATTAGTTTCTTGGTGATTGGATTGTAAAGCCTGTAAGCTTTAGATGTTTCACTATATCCAGTGAAAATACATTTCTCACTTTTTTCATCAAGTTTCTTCCTTAATTCGGAAGGTATGTGAGCATATGCTATGCATCAGAATGTCCTTAGATGCGCAACATTGAGCTTTGTCCCACTCCATGCTTCTTGAGGGACTTTCATCTTTAGACTTGTGGTTGGAGATCTATTCAGGAGATAAACTAAGCATGCTACTACTTCAGCCCAAAAAATATTTGACAAACTTTTCTCTTTAAGAAGTGTTCTTTCCATATTCATTATTGTCTGATTTTTCCTTTCAGCCACTCCATTCTGTTGTGGAGTATACCTGGCTGTTGTTTGCGTGATAAGGCCTTGTGATTTGCAGAAATTTGCAAATTCTCTGGAGTTGTATTCTCCTCCTCCATCTGACTTGAGTGCTTTGATATATTTGCCACTCTATTTTTCAGCTTCTGCTTTGAATTCTTTGAATTTTGCAAAAGTTTCAGACTTGTGTCTGAGAAAATAGATTCATATTTTTCTGCTAAAATCATCAATAAATGTTAGAAAATAAAAGCTACCACCTATGGACTTTGTTTGCATTGGTCCACATAGGTCAGTGTGAACAAGTTCAAGATGTTGTTTGGCTTGATTGGAAGACTGTGGAAAACTAGTTCTCTTATGTTTTCCAAGTACGCAAGACTCACATGGGGGAATTTGCTCTTTAAAGATAGGAAGACCTTTGACCATGGAGTTCTTCTGAAGAATACTTAGACTCTTAAATGGTAGATGTCCAAATATTGTATGCCAAACCATATTTTCATTCAAGGTTGATGCACTTTGTGCATATGGTTGAATCATATTTGCAGTTCTAAGTGTAAGGGGAAACATCCTATTCTGAGTCATGTGGATTTCAAAAATCAATTTTCTGCTTGGGATTTTGTCATATATCTTGCAAGATGCTCCCTCAAAAAGTACCTTATAGCCATGTTCAATGAGTTGGCCTACACTTAGCAAGTTATGTTTCAGATCTAGAACATGATAGACATTGTTTATGTCTTTCTTTACATTCTGTTTAGTAAGAATAGGAACAGTTCCTTTTCCTTGAACTTTGACTAAGTAATCATTTCCAAGTGTAATATCAGATGAGATTGAAGAATCAATGCATGCAAGTAATTCCTTGTTACCTGTCATGTGATTGCTGCATCCACTGTCCAGCAACCAGATATCTTTAGGTTGTTCTTCAGTCTTGTGACATGAGAGAAACATACCTCTTGAGGTTTCTCTCGTATGATTTGACACATGTGCTCTGCCCGAGAGTTGATCTCCTTGCTTCTTCCTGCATTCAGATTCATAGTGCCCATACTTTTTGCAGTAATAGCATTGTATGCTTGATTTCTCATTTGATCTTCTCCCTCTACCTCTTTGAGGCTGAAAACTCTGATTCTGATTTTGTTGTCTGTGTGCTTGGAAGTGTTGATTCGGTTGTTGTTGTCCGTGTCCTCCACTGGAATGAGGATTTCTATGACTGCTCCCTCTTCCTTGGTGATCTCTACCTCACCCTCTGCCTTTCCCTCTGCTAAAGGAGAATTGCATTTTGAAAGCATTGGCGATTGACTCATCTGTGAGATGCAATCTGGTCTCATGTGTCACCAGAGAACCAATTAATTCATTTGTTGAAAAACTTGACAGATCCTTGGATTCAAGGATTGCTGTTACAACCATTTCAAATTTCTTGGGTAAACTTCTGAGGACTTTCTCAACAATGCGTTGATCAGTGATGGTTTCACTAGTCAATCTGATCTGGTTCACGATGCCCATGACTCTGGTCATGAATTGATCCACATTTTCGGAATCTGTCATCCTTAGAGTCTCGAATTGCGTCCTCAAGGTCTACAGTTTAATTGTTTTGACCCTGTCATTTCCTTGGTAGGAAGATTTAAGGATGTCCCAGGCCTGTTTTGAAATACCAGTGCCTGTGATTTTTGAAAAAATCGAGTCATCCATAGAATTTTGAATCCAAAACTTAGATTTATTTTCTTTGTTTCTCTGTGTTGCCTGAGCAATTTTCTGTTGATTGGTCATGGCGGACAGGTCTGCTGGATCTGGTTCCACATATCCATGATCCACTAGATCCCATCACTCTTGTGATTGCAAGAAGGATCTCATCCGAAGAGACCAGAACTCATAGTTGTTTCCATGAAGAATCAGACCCTGAGTTGGTCCTAAATTGCTAGATGACGCCATATTTAAAAAATAAAAAATAAAATGAACAAAAACAGAAAGAAAAAAATTGTATTTACCTGTCTCCCGCGTGTAAAACCAGGTCTGTTGCTTTCTTGCAGTGATTTCAGAACTCCATTAGATGATACCTTTGAACTCTCCAACTTCCGATTGCCGAAGTGCCAAAGAGGGCTTAACGGCTTGAGTTTGGCCTTTGTCACCGTGGAATGTGACCACGCGCCTTGATGTTAAAGTGCTACGGGCTTTTCCAGTTCTTTGTCTTTCAATTTGTCGAAATGCGAGATATGCTGGAAAGGCCCTTCTCGAAAGCCTTTTTGGGATTTCGCGATGCGAAGTGGCCCGATCCTCTATCTACAGGATCCCCGATATGTCGATTTGCCAAAATGGCGTTAACTTCAATTAGCCCCTTTGGCTATACCTCTGGTCCACATGACCTCTCCTGATATGACCGCAGTCCCTTTTGGGGTTTCGCGACTCAAACGTGCGACCTCTTGGTCTCTCGACTCCTGAAAAGATGATTCCTGAAATGTCGATGGCCTTCGTTTGCGGGACTTCAAATGCCGAAATGTTCTTGTTGGACAATCAACGGTCTAGATCCGTTGATGATCTGACAGTCTAGATCCTATCGGGATTCGCGAATCGGTATTTTGCGACTCGTGATTCCTCGTCACACTGCGCTTCCAAAATGCGAAGTCCAAATTGCCGATTTGTCGAAATCGCTTTTTTGGAAAATTTCCCGAGATCGTGGATTGTTGCCACGCGTCTCCTCCAGATGGACGGTCCTCCCGCGTTTCAGGATTTCGCGATTTGCGACCCTCGATGACACAAAAAAATCTGTCAACTTGAAACCCCGGTAGTCGAAATGCTGACGGTTTCCTCGATCTCCGCCACGTGTCCGAATGAATGGACAGCTGTGATCTTTTCGGGATTTCGGGACTTTCGCTGTGGAGTTTCGTGACCTTTCGTCAACAAGACCTCCGATATCCCGAACTCCGAAATGCCGAAATGATGGCACTTGGATCTACTGCCACCTATCCTCTGAGATGGACGACTCACAATCTTTTCAGGATTTCGCGATATGTGATGTCGGGGTTTCGCGTATCGGAGTTTTGAAGAGCAGTCTCCTTCGTTCATCCAACTCCGGATCCTTGATTTTGCGATCGGATCAGATCGACGACTCACTATCTATCTCTATCCAACGGTCCAGAATAACTCGTGATTTCACAATTCGCGAATTCTCACGGCAGTCTTCTGACCTTTACACCTTGTGAGTCAGCGAAATGCCGAGATCTCGCCACGTGTCTCTTGATGGACGGTCTAGATGATTTCGGGATTTCGCGACTTCACAAGTCGAAATTTCTCCTGTGCACTCCAGAGGACTAAACCTCATGCACTTTCTCGTTGATCCAACAGTTGTCGGTCCTCTACACAAGATCTAACAGCTGAAATTCTTTCGCCTTTTCCACGCTCTCCTCGTCCTTTCTGAACTGGATTTCTGCCTCGGATCTGTTCGTAGGACAAATCTTACGGCCGCGACAATTGTTCTTTGAACTTGAGACTCGTTCTTTACTTCCTTTGCAAGGATTTTCTTCTGCGGAAGAAAAAATTCGTGAATCTTTCAAAGATTTGAAAGAATTTCAAGAGTTTTTTGTTCTCTGCTGCAATCTTTGAGAGATTTGAGCGATTTTCGAGATTCTTTAAATGCTTCTTCTTTCTGCAACTATCTTTCATGAATTTGACCAAATGTTTTGAATTCTTCAAGAGTTCACGCCTCTTGCAGCTCTTCTTCATGAATCTTTGATGATTCTTGAAAATTGTACAAGAATCTTTACTGTTTCTTCCTTCTCGATCTCTGCTTCCTTCTCGTGTTTCTGTTCCTCGAAACTTTTGAGCGTAGTATGCTCTGCTACGTTGCGTGAGCTTCTTACGGCGATCTTTTGAGAGTATGAGCGGACAACATCCTCGTGGAAGTTTCCTGCGAGGATCTTTCAAGAGCATGATGGACAGCTCTCCAAGCCTTGTGAAAAGTCTGTGTCGAATGCTCTCAAGATCCATGAAGCTCTGCGTTATTTGAGGATCGTGTTGCTCTCCAGCCTGTGTGAAGAGGCTTACTACTGTCGCTCTGATACCATGATAAATTGTGAAGCAAAAAATGCAGAGAGAAAGAATAGAACAGAAAGCAGTATATTAGAATATAAGAAGAAGAGTACAAAATGAGTACATGAAGATGTTCTAAAGTAGTTCGTACTATGCAAAGGGAAATAGCTGAGCTAAATAGGCTCAAGCAAAACAAGAATAGAAAGTACAGCTGGCTAGGACAGCTGGTAGTGTACAGTCACCCTGTTGAGGTTACATTATATTTAACAGTCTGGAGGTTCACCATTGTCGAGAGTCAAGGGAGATGGACATGCGAATTTGTCATCGAGTCTTCTATTTTATGAGATATAAAAGTTCAAATAATGGAAGATACTTGGCAAAGAATAAACATCCATTCTCTAACCTTCTTCAAACATCTATGAGAGTGAAAAATATGGCTTTATCGATGTTTACGTGATGGAAAGAAAAGCTGACAAAGAATCCATTAATGCGAAGGATAGTGACAATGACAATAAACCCTTCCAGTTGTACAAGAGGTTGACACCAATATGGTATCACGATGAGACTAGGCCTAAATCCCTCACGGGAGGGCCCATGGAAATAAAAGGGAAATGGGAGCCTTTGTAGAGGAATAGATTGATGTAGGTGAGAGTAGATAGGTTGAGTGGATTGTTGCGATGTGTTTGCAGTAGATTGTTTTTCCATCGTTTGAGGAGTTGCGTCCTATGTAAAATAAAGCCGCAAGGATAGTTCCTCTTTGAGAAGCTTCCACCTTGTTGATAGAAGGCCAAGCCTCATGTTTGAGGCACTCGTGCGAGAGAGGAGAGCTACCAGGGACAATGTCGGTGCTCCAGAAGTGCATTTAAAAAAGGGCAGAGATATGATGTGTACATGCCGCTATTCAAGAGAAAATCTGTGGCCATTATAAAAGAGAACCATTGTCTCCGCCCTGGAGTGCAGAGGGGAATCGACTAGAAAGTCTACTGTCAAAACAATTTCATAATTTTTATTTTTTTTCAAAGGAGCCTCCTTGTCAGAAGATGTGACTACCGGAAAACAGAACAATCAGGACGGACAAGCGCACATTACTTGAGATGCTACCAGATTCGTAGATGGATAGTTTTTTAGCGAGTAAAACTATACTCGATGTCATCGGGGCAGTGGAGATGGACGTGCTGCTGGATTTGGAATGAAGATGTTCTGAGGTGGTAGCCGAGCTGCTCAATGGAACTGCAGGAGGAGCGAAAATATTTGTAAAGAAGGAAAATAGAAAGCAGTTTGAAGAGAGCCTGGCTATGGAAAAGAACTCGATTTCTATATCCAGAGAAGTTGAGAAATTTAGAGCAAAACTTATCAATTATGAAAAGTGATCCTGGGCTGCTGCTAGAAATAGAGGTGGACCGTATGGTACACAAGTTGGCACTGTAGGTGTTGGGTACTTTGGTCCATATGCAGAGGCCTATGGCCTACATCTGGCTGAAGGTTGTACCGAAAAATTCTCTCAATATGGGTCCAGATCTGATCCCTGGAAATCGTATGAAAAGCAACGATCCAGATCTTGCTACATTTTAATCGGGTATCTTGTACTGAGAGCTTCTATTATCAAAAGAATTGATGTGCTTTGTAGAGATCATGGAGTGCTTAACTCGTCGAAGTTTTTCTATGATAGTAGTGGAATGGAAAATGAAGATAAAGAGATAAAGAAGGCAGTGAAGAAGATGTATGACATTTATACTAAGAAAACGAACACTTTAATGAGGCCAACGGGTTGAAGAAGGCATATGTGAGGTAGACACCATATTATCATTCCGTGTAAGTAGCTATGAACCATGAGGGCGCTGTGGTAATGAGAAGAGGATCAATGGAAGAGGTCGCTAGGACCATGGTGGTGATTAGAAAGGAGCCCAAAGAAGTGAAGGGCAGTTTGCCTACTATCAAGTTACATAGTTTTGATTACAGTTTGAAATGTTTTGTTAAACAAGTTGATAAAATGTTTGGAGATGGAAGAGTGTGTAGTGGTCATGAGAAGAGGAGCAATGGAAGAGGTTGCTAGGACCATGGTAGTGATTAGCAAGGAGTCCAAATAAGTGAAGAGAAATTTGCCTACAATCAAGTTACATAGTTTTGATTACAATTTGAATCGTTTTGTTAAACAGGTTGATATAATGTTTGGAGATGGAAGTGAAACTTAGATGCTAACAGAGAATCCATAAATGTGATGGTGAGAAATATTTGGCCATGATAATTTTAAATATGTATTTTAAATTTTGTTGGAGTTTGTAAAGAGTAACATATTGAGCATACTCAACTTAATATGTGATGCATTGTTAAAATTGAGTAATCTAACAATTGCAAGATGAAGTGTGGAAACTCCAAAGTCAATTTTTTGGAATTAGTAGCATTTACAGTGAGCTTAACAAACTAAATATGAATGTAGTGGATTTGTTAGAAACAAATGGCAGGTGAATCCAAGAAAATGAAGTGGCATTGATATTAAAGGTCCAACGTGATTCAAGACAATGAAGTGACAGTGACATTGAAATTCTAACATCAAAGTTGCAGAGGAAGACTCCAAACATGTAAACAACTGCAGAACAAGAAGATGATATTATCTCTTATTGACGAGTTGAAATCCTGCTTGGTAACATTTTTTGATGTAAGATCATTCCTTAGTTTTCTTTGTAAGGGAAAGTTGTTGGAATGATAAGAGGGAAAAACACATATGTTGTTATAAAACAACAAAGAGATTAGTCCAAGGGAAACTGGTGAAAATGACACTAGTGTGGAAACAACATGTGGACAAACAAGGTAAATTGTGTTGAAGAAAATAGACTCATGACCATTTGTTAATGTTCACATTTTTTTAGCAAGTCTATGACGTAATATTTTTTGATACGATGTATTGGTCCTTGAAATGCTTGATTATGTACCTAGTATATCCATGGATGGAGTATGTAATGTATGTACCTATGTCTATGTAACATGTAAAAGGACATATCGTTGTAAGAACTGACTAGGCATGGATACCCCTTTGTTATTTATCCCTATTGATTTGTCATGTAGAAACCTCTTTTATAGAGTTCTTTAACACCTAGAGTAAGCCATGTCACGTGTTGACTGCATGCTCAATGGGTGGACTTTGGGAGGTGCCTAGAAAACCATGCATTTTATATTCAGGGGGAGCTCATCAAGAGGTTGAATGAACCATGTACCTAAAGGACATCCTACTATACCGACGATGGGCAATTGATGACCCATGCATTCCAGTGAATGGTTTCTTCTTTATATGGACTTTGGCAGTTTGATGATGCATGATCGAGGTACAAAGAGAATGTACTAGGTTGGAAAAGACATAAACTTTGTCGATCAATGGACTTGATAATCATGAAGACTCTACCTTACGATGGTAAAGATAAGTAGACGTTAAGGTGGAGTGTTGGGATATGTAACTCCCATTTGTCTTTGGTGTGATCATATTTAACTATTGAGTTTATTGGTCATTATTAGTACATTCTAAAAGAATGAGTAGGTTCCTAGATTTTAGGAGGTTGTTGAGGCCTAGTTGGTTTGAGAGATTCTCTGTATCTGTTTAGCTTCCTAGTTTGGTATGAAGTTGAGATATTTACTCAAGTGATGGATCAAGGTAGTAGTCTATCTTGACACAATTTTTATATGAACTCTATTTTATTGTTTAATAAAGTGCTAGTGCACAATTTTAATGTGTAAAAATACTATCTACTATAGCTCTCCCATTTCCCAATAACTTTCAATTGCTATAATTCTAAGATACAAATATTAGAATCCTATTAATTTAAAACTTAAATTAGACTTTTGACATTTCAAATCAATTTGTAAATTGGCAAAACCTTTAAGAATATTGCTCCATTGTACACAAACCTTAATTTCTAATAATTTTTTTATCAAAATTATAAGAAAAACCGTCAATTATAAAATTAATTTATTTCTTAAACATTGTTTTAAATCTTGATAACTTGAACTGCTATTAAGTAGGAACTTGAGAGTTTGAGCCTGTCGAAGTCTCCATTTGGAACATGAAGAGGTAATGATTAATGAGTCAGTTTCAATTTCGTAACCTATGGTTAACGCATGCCATTTCTCTTAACGCATGTCATGACCATTTCTCTTAACGCATGCCATCGTATCAATGGTTATTTTATGGTATTTGGTCCTATCATATTCCAATCGTAAAGAATCAAAAGTTTATGAATTTCAGATGGAAATCCAAAAACCGTGGAGACCAACTTCTTGATATCTGAAATGTCAGTTGGGCTTCAGTTTTGAGGTATGGTGGATGATCAAGCAGCGTGTAACTTCTATCATACCCCATACCCCATAGCAATTATATCCTTCTTCCTTGCGTTTACACTTTCACTGTGGTTATTATATGATATCTTTTATGTTTAATCCCTTATACTTTCTGTTTAATCGTTTGGTGTGGGTGCATGGATTAATCTTTTCATTCCAGCATTTACAATGCTTATATGTTAAGCTTAAGTTCCCAAAGTTATCAACGTTATTAAATTTAGAGGAAGTGTGATTAAAATTTTAAATGGAAAGAGATTGCTTAAAAAATAAGACCATTATATATTCTTGTTGGGATTTGGTGACAACTAATTACCAAAAACAGATTATGGATCCTATTATTCTGTGTTGTCTACAATCAAGTAGACCAAGTTAGATTATGGATAGGGATTGCATTTAATATTCAGTTTCATGTGTGAATGTATAAATTCATGTATGCCCGTAGAGGCAAAACGGACTGTGAGAGACTGAGTGTATGAGAGACTTGCAAATCTGATGTAATCTCGATAATTTGAATAATAAGAGAACCGATGCCTATGCTTGGTGGACGTAGCTCAACGTTTGGGTGAACCACGTTATTATTGTTATTTATCATATTGTGGATTGTGTTTCCGCATTGACAATTCTAACAAGTGGTATCAGAGCTGGTTGTGCATGTGAGTTGTGTCCATGGGTGAGATCAATCAATGAAAAACTCCTTTCATGAACCGAGAACGAAGTTTTTATTTTGCATGGTCGCGGGTGATCTCTGTTGGAAGGGAGCAACGTTGGTAAACTCTTCGACTGGTCACGGGTTCTCTATTACACACGAGACCTATTTTTTATTATCTCATCCGGGTTCGCCATTGCACAGAGCGACCATTTTTTTGTCAGGTCGCTAATTAATTCTCCCTTACAAAGGTGCGACGGCTTTAAAATTTTTATGAGGGCACTGGCATATGCTTTTTGGAGTTATGGTATGTAATTTATGGTATGGCATAAAACAAAGTCGCATCTTCCAAAGATAAGATTCGCGACTCTTTTTTTTGTATGTTATGCTTTATATTTATAATATTATAAATATGCATAAAAGGGTGGAGGAATTTTAAAAAGTGGATATTTAATAAAAGGTTTTCTTTATTAAACCTTTTTTTTATTTAAACATTTTTACCAATTATTCCTCCACATTTAAAAGGATTTGGGTTTTATAAGCAGTGGATATTCGGAGATTTTTTGAGCTAATGGCTAAGATGCAGAGTTCGAAGTTTGAAGTTGAAAAGTTCAGTGGTAAAAACAACTTTGAGCTCTGGAAGCTCAAGATGCATGATCTGCTCGTACAACAAGCCGTGTTGAAGGCGCTTTTGGGAAAAGCAAAGCAGCCCGCATCCATAACAGACGATGAATGGGATGAGATGGATGCAAGAGCACTGAGTGTCATACGCCTATGTTTGGTCGACGATGTTCTGTTCAATATTGTCTCGGAGAAGACAACAGCCGGTTTGTGGAGCAAGTTAGAAAGTCTATACATGAAAAAGTCCTTGACAAGTAGAATCTACTTGAAAAGACAGTTGTACAGTTTGCGGATGAAAGAAGGTACAAAAGTCGCTGACCATTTAAATACCTTCAATACCCTTATAGTTCAATTGACTAGTATGGAAGTTAAATTCAAAGATGAGGATAAAGATATTACACTATTGTGTTCGTTGCCTGAATCTTGGGATAATCTAGTTACCTCCATTAACTTTAGCTCAACAAATGTTCTAGATTATGACCCTGTTGTGGGAGCTTTGTTGGCTGAGGAGATGAGGAGAAAATCTAGTAAAGAAACCTCAACTTCAGAGGCGATGCTGGTCAGAGGTTCAACCATAGAGAAGAATGAGAGAAATTCTTTTAGATCTAAGTCAAGACAAAGAAAGGGTAAAGCAAAATGTTGGCACTGTGGCAAAACAAGACATCTCAAGAAAGATTGCTGGAAGAGAAAGGAATCTGAGGAAAACTCGAAGGAAGAAAATTTGGCTGTAACAAATTCAGGTATAATTGATCATGTTTTATCCATTTCTATTAATTTACAATATCAAGAAGAATGGAAGTTAGATTCAAGTGGCTCCCATCACATGTGCTCACATAGAAATTGGTTATTTTCTTACCAATCTATTGATGAGGGTATAGTGTTTATGGGAAATGGTATTCCATGTAAAACTGTTGGGGTTGGCAATATTAGAATCAGGATGTTCGATGGTATTGTTAGGGAATTAACGGATGTTAGATATGTACCTGAGCTTAAATCAAATTTGATTTCATTAGGAGTGTTGGATTATTGTGGATATAAGTATACAGGTCAAGGTGGAGCTCTCACAGTGTTGAAAGGGAATTTAGTAGTGATGAAGGCAACAAAGGTTGATAACTTTTATAAGTTGGAAGGCAGTACTGAAGTGGCATCTGTAGTGACAGATGTATCTTCTTGTTTATGGAAGAAGCATCAAGTTCATAAGAGAAAGAAAGAATTGCAGGTACTGGTAAGAGGTAAATCAGTTCCAGACTTAAAAGCTTTGTTTCTGAATTCCTGCTTATTTTATATCTCTGCAAGATATGATGATGTTATAAAGGGATGTTGTGTGTGGGATCCTATTTCTCACAAGGTCATCATTGATAGAGATATTGTATGTATGGAACAACCAAAAGGGTTGATTCAAGATCGCAACGGTAAGTTTGTTTGCATGCTAGGTAATTCATTGTATGGCCTATTGGTACCCAACCAAATATACAAGAGGTTTGAATCCTTCATAGTGAGTCGGAATTTTTCAAAGGGTAGGAATGACTATACGGTTTATAGTATATTCACAGTCTTGATGTTCTTTGTTGATGATATGCTCGATGCAAGCCGAAGCATGGATAAGTTCAGTAAGAAAATGACTTAGGTGGACAGGACAATTCAGATGAGGGATCAAGGAGCAGCAAAACAAGTTGTGGGCATGGAAATATACAGAGATGGTAATGGTAAGTTGTGGTTGGAGTTCAACATGAACATTATAAAACCAGTTTTTATCCCTCTTTCTTTCCATTATAAGTTTTCTTCAAGTATAGGGCATGTCTATAAAGAAGAAAAGGTTATGTCTCATATAAGTTCAGTAGGAGGTCTTTTGTATGCGATGAAATGGTTAAGACCAGATGTTTCACATGCTAATGATGTTGTCAGAAACGTGACAGATTCAGGAGTTGCAATGAAATGGTTTCTTCAACGTATGAGAAGCACAAATGTCACCTATAATTGTTACACTGAGATGGTCTGTGATGATTGTAATGTATATTGTAATACAAGTGTTTTGGACAGGAGGATACCTATCACTAAATATGTTTCAAAACATAGTTGTGGATGACATGTTGGAGGTGGAGTGACCCCTCAGAAAATCCAAACTCATGCAAGTCACACAGGGGAGATCATGAAACTAGTTTTACTAGAGAAGCTACAGTGGTGCTTGGCTTCTCTTCGCTTGCAGCAAAGGTGATGAACAGAAGGAAGAAGCAAGCTATCAGGTTAATTGTTGTCAAGGTGGAGATTGTTGGGATTTGGTGACAACCAATTACCAAAAATAGATTATGGATCCTATTATTCTACGTTGGTTACAAACAAGTACACCAAGTTAGATTATGGATGGGGATTTCATTTAATATTCAGTTTCATGTGTGAATGTATAAATTCATGTATGCCCGTAGAGGCAAAACGGACTGTGAGATACTGAGTGTATGAGAGACTTGCAAATCTGATGTAATCTCCATAATCCGAATAATAAAAGAATCGATGTCTATGCTTGGTGGGCGTAGCCCAACGTTTGGGTGAACCACGTGAAATTCCTGTGTCTGTTTATATGTGTATGATTGTTATTTATCATATTGTGAATTGTGTTTCTGCATTGACAATTCTAACAATTCCAGCATTTACAATGCTTATATGTTAAGCTTAAATTCCCAAAGTTATCAACGTTATTAAATTTAGAGGAAGTGTGACTAAAATTTTAAATGGAAAGAGATTGCTTAAAAAATGAAGAACATTACATATAAGTTTAAATTGTCAAAGTTTCCAACTTATTAAATTTCCAGCTTACGGTGGTTAAAATTTTAAATGAAAAGAGATGGCTTTAAAAATGAACATTGTATTTTGCAAAACTATAGTCTGTCTTTTCCAACTTTTCCAAGGTTAAAAAAAAGAAATGGCTTTGAAAATGAAGAACAATGTATTTTGCAAAATTATAAAATTATAACCTGCTTTTATATCCCTTTGTTTTCCCAATAAAAATATTTTTAGCTCTCTTTTATAAAAATGTGATGTTGTTTAAAAAAAATTCAAAAATCTTAAAATTATAAGAATATTTTTGGGTTTACCATCATGTATGGGACAAACTATCATAAACCATAGTTTTGGTTTTATTTTGGGTGAAAGGTTATATTCATCATCTTTATTAGTCCCTGCCGAAGGCTTAGATGGACTATAGCTATTGATAAACCGTTGACTTCATATTAATATGTCCTTTGACAATAAATTTTTGCATCATCTATATTGTTCGAACTATAGAAGTAAAAACATTATTTTTTATATAATAAAAAAACCTTATATGTCATCATTTCATTGGACAATATATTGGAGGTCTTATTGCCAACTTCGCTATTCCCAATGTTGCAAATGTTTAGATATCCAAAGTTTTGAGCTTAGACGCTATTTTGTAATTTTTATTACATTTTCACTTAACTGTTTACATACTGTAAGTTCTGTGCATCGATGTTTTTTTTTAATGTTTTTATTATTTCTATTTGTATTGAAATGTTTACATAATGAAGGTTTAGAGCATTGACACTTTTTTTGAGGTACTTGAATAGGCCTTACAACTTAAATGTTTACATAGCGCGAGGTCCTTAAATAGGCCTGGCAGCTTTAATGTTTGCATACCGAGAGGCCCTTAAACAACATGACAACCTTAAATGTTTCCTCGAATTTTTCCATACAATGTTGCAGTGAATTTGGACAATATTGTTGTCCACCACCAGTTGCATAGCCATTGTATGTTTCATACTTCTTCTATGCTTGGAATGCAATTTGGTCATTGTTGAAGATACATACATTGTTTACTGGTTCGATGAGTGCTTCTTGTTCGTTGGTTCGTCGATTGTTGCTTGTTCTTTTCTGGTTCAAATTTGCAAGGTTGAAGACCTACATCTACAGTTGGACCTGTTGGTGCTTGTTGCTTGCCCTTGTTTACTTCAACTTTGCAGGGTTGGGGTCCTGCATCCGCAGTTGGAGCTGTTTTTTTAACTTTGTGGGGTCCAAGTCCTGCACCCACAATTTGACTTGTGCTTATGTCGTTCATCGTTGTAGAGTAAGTTTCGATGCCATAATTTCATTTCTATTTATTCTTTGTTGTTTATTGTTTGCAGTTTGCAAGTAAGAATGTTTGATTATTTCTACTAGCATGCTCGTCATATGTTTTGGGTTCCTTCTATGCTTGGGATGAAATTCGGTAATCATTGGAGCAACATATGTTGTTTACTGGTTCAGTGGTTGTTGTTTGTTCACTGGTTCGTTGGCTCATCGGTTGTTGCTTGTTGTTGTTTGGTTCAAGTTTGCAATTTTGAGGTCCTGCGGCTGCAGTTGGGCCTATTCGTGCTTCCTTGCTCGTTTGTTGCTTCTTGTTTTCTTTTGTTTGCTTCGTCTTTTCAAGGTTGGGGTCCTGCGCTGAAAGTTGGAGATCTCTTTTTTTTCACTTTGCAGTGTTCAGGTCCTGCACCCACAAGTAGACCTGGGGTTCTGTTGTTTTCCATGTTTGGCAAAGTCAAGATCTGATGCATGTCCCATGCTCGCCTATCCTGCTCTTAAATTTTTCTCCATTTTTTTTTCCTAGCTCTGAACCATACCTACATTCCTTTGCAAAATGTTCTTGTAGAGGAAAATGATACTGAGACGGTGCAACAAGAGTGGTGTTTTATGGATTGCAAGTTGAAATATTTAGTTTCTATGTTGCTTGGCATGCAACATTGCTAGCATAATGAATGTGTTCTCAAATGCATCACACCATTTACTGTTGGACGAAACCATTATCATTATAGGATACTTCAGTGTTGACATGATACAAAATAGTGTCATAACAAATAATTGGACAACTACATGTGCAATTACAATGTCTGTTGTCTTTTTGTTAAGATAAAACATGTGAAAAACACACTCATTAATCATATATGGTGAAATGTGCCCATATCGTAATACAACCTCTTTATCCTGTACACAGACTGGTCTGACCACGATACAACTTGTCTTATACTTGAAATATGAGATGTACATCAAAGATATTACAAAATTATATTTCCATGTCTCAAAGCATATCTAGATACTTTGTTGTAGAAAACCAAAATCATTCAGCTATGCCATGCAATTTCTTAATATTTTCTAGCTTGTAATATATTTTGGGCAGGAAAAACTCTATATAATTAGAACCATGGATCAAGAAAAGAAAAGGTTCATGTTTCTAACTATATTTTATTCCATTCCTTTGATTCTCATTTACTGTATGTACATATTACTTGTTCTCCCCTGCATACCAGCTTCCATTCATGTTCATTGTATTTTGTGCGTTCCTACATTGAAACAAACAAAATAACTAGAGAAGACAAAGGAGTCTTTACTGCAAGTGTAGAAGAGAAGAGACAAAGGTGCATGCTTGTATTGTTATTTCATATTCCATTGTTTTGTATTTCATTTATTGTCTGTATATGTGTTCACTTAATTTATTGTATGTAGATATTGTGTATCTCCCTACAAAATAACTTATCTTCATTTCCTTTGTATTCTCTGTGCCGCTACATTGAAATAAATCGAACTATGTTTATTTTTTTACATGTCTTCCTGCATACCAACTTACCTTCATGTCCATTGTATTTTTTTGCATTGCTACATTTAAACAAACAAAATAACTGGAGAAGACGATGGACTCTTTGTTGCAAATGTAGAAGAGGAGATACAAAGGTGCATGCTTCTACTCTTATTTCATATTCCATTGTATAGTATTTCATTTATTGTCTGTGTATTTGTTCTACTTGTTCTATTGCTTTGCACCTAATTTATTGTATGTAGATACTACGTATCTTTCTACATAGTAACTTATCCTCATGTGAATTGTATTCTCTTTGGTGCTACATTGAAATAAATAGAACTGTATTTCTTTTTTTTTTACATGTCTTTCTGCATACTAACTTACATTCATGTCCACTGTATGTTCAGAGTTTCTACATTGAAAGAAAAAAATTAGTTGGATAGGAAGATGAATTCTTATATGCCACAACAGAGGGGGCTAAAGTACAACCTTCGAAAAGGTATACCAACTTTCCTAGTAAATCAAACACACAAAATGGGTGGGTGCATATAATATTGGACTACAAAACAATTATTTGGCAAGAATGGGCCTTTGTTGCGACTTCCCGCTTCCAAACATTTCCCTCCCCGTTTCTAATTTCCCACTTTCTATTATCCCATTTTTTTTCCTCTTCTATACTTAACCGAATTCCCCTTTGTTTTTCTCCTCTACTTTCTCTTTTTGGTTTCTTTTCTTAGTTGTCTTTCTGAAAATGTCTAGGTGTAGGGGTTGGCGGACTCACAGGTTCAAATTTATACTCATGCTTTTATTTCACGATTCTGATTGATGGTTTCCTCTTTCCATACTTAGCCACCTTTTCGATCGCGGGTTCCCGGGCTTGCAGGTTCAAGATTGTGTCTCGAGATTCGAAAGTTCCGCAATATACAGATTGGCCAACATACCCCCCCATCATGCCCTATTCCCTGTTACACATTTTTGCAGTCAAAAAATCTGAGGCATACAATTTGACCGTCGGGTCCTCATGTTTCCTGAGTATCCCTTGAAACCCTATTACGTATTCAATCTCCTTCGATCATGTATGTGAAATTCAGAACAATTATGGACAATATACAATGCATATGACTATTTACTCCTTCTGAAGTTCATCTACACATGCTTGCTTCAGAAAAAGTTGGACTAGTGACATGGCCATGAGGAGTCAATCATTTCAAACATCAATAGACTGACAAGGCCAAAGGTAAAGATTCATATATTGTGTTCCTCATATGTTTACCAAACAAATATCCTAATCTATTTATTCATCTATGCCATGATAAATATGGTGATGTCATCTACAACACATACTTTGCAGTTCACAAGAAGTATCAACGAGCGCAAGTGAGATGTCGAATATAGCGCAAGTTCCGTAGACTAAGAGGTCTGGTTGCAAAGATCTAGCTCCATACTTCATCCAAGATGTGTGTGTACTTGTACATTGATGCCAGGAAAAAATAAAAAAAAAATAATGCAGACTACCATTCACATTACTTTTCCTGTTCAAAAAATGCCACGAGATCTAAGCTTATAACACCCAAAATACTATCAATAGAGGGCTTGAACAACTGTCGAACTGAACAAGTGTTTGTCGGGGACATAATGGTCATCTATAGCACCTACTTGGACAAGAAAAACAAAACTAGATCCATTATGCGTGCTAACATGACAGACAATGAAGCCCCGATGACAGTCACACTAACTATTCCCACACAACTTTTCTAGAAACCTGCAGAAAAGATATTGCGAGGTAATGGGATATCCATTAAAAATTTTAATATATTGCCCAAAATAGTATATGACCATGGTGATTGTGATCAAATTATATCGCTCAACGAAAAAAGTATTGTGGAAAAAATTCCCACGATTTTTTCAAAATATCATTTCATCCCTGACACAACAATCAACCAACTTGCAAAGAACAACGAAACTTACTCAATCAGAACCATTGGTGCAACAATCACACTCACGAGAAAACTTGGCTCGCAACACATTCTCCATATAAAATATGGAGAGTCATAGAATGACAAGGAAATTGTATCGTTCTCCATATCCAATTTTGTCCTTTACTTCCACATGTCCATGTATCTCGGTTGTGTTACACAACTATTGCATTGTTCCATGTTGCAGCTGCAATTGTTTGAAACCTATTCAAATTTGTTTTCCTCAATGGAACAACAATTGCATAAAGGGAAATTTCCACTTATGCTCTTCAAAAATATAACAAAGAAAAGAGATGTTAAAGAAAGGATCTTTCGCACAACCCAAGCAACATTTATAACAGAATTGCGAATAGACATAGTACATGATATCAAGAAACTAACTAGCTCTACAACTGTTGTGTGTATACATCTACAATTTCATCCTCACTTTGCTCATACAAATTGTCTTCACCAATTTTCTATAGATTTTTTGTTGTTGTTGTGCAATTATATATTATATTGTTCAATATATTAACTGTTATGCTCACATGCCTAGGTTGAGGGTGTTTTGGTTGCATTGAATGCATACTCGACCCCCTTCGAGCCTCTATGTGCCAAATGAAACTTTCCTGCTTCTTCCTCTGTTTTCATAAATGATGGTACAATTAATTGTCTACGATGTAGTAAAAAATTCCCTTACATATATAGACATTGCCTCAATGCTGCCATCTGAACCGTGGGAAACACAATCGTACATTGTACAATTAGACAACCTCTGTTACAAGATGTGCTTCCTGGGTTAGTAGAATTTCCATATGAAGTATACCCATAGAAAAAGGAAAACAATGTTTACATGTTGCGCAAATTTCGTGTCCATGGCAAATTTACCTTAAATGAGGACAATGCAATACTGCATATCGACTGAAAAAAATAAAATTCATATCAATCCTTGGCAGGAAACAAAAAAATCTCATGTGTATCTGTAATTTTTCTTCAATACCCAAATGAATGTTCGTGGGACTCGAGTTCTTCGGAGTTTACATCTATGGCTGTAAAATTTTCTTTCCAAAGATTTTGTATCTTTTGTGCACTTAAAAAAACAAGGAGAAACTAACTACAAATCAAATCGTCGTTGTTATTATTTTGATGTTTTTTTGCATCTCCCTGTAAGAATTTTGCATAGTTGTTGGGGTGTTCAAATGAAAAAAAATGATGGCTAGTTGTAGATTTGTTGGAGGAGTTTGTACTATTTTGGGTGCCCAAATTGGAAAAATGTTTTCCAACTATATAGCCATGTGAAGATTTCTGCAGTTTTTGGGTACCCAAATAAAAAAAAGATGATCTCCAATTATACTTTTATGGTAGGATATCTGCATTTTCTCATTTCTCTAATTGAAAAAAAAGGGCTTAACGTGGGTTGAATCATGAGCTTGAGATATTCAAAACTCCCAACCATGAGCTTGGGATGTTAAAGAAAGGATCTTTCGCACAGCCCAAGCAACATTTATAACAGAATTGCGAATAGACATAGTACATGATATCAAGAAACTAACTAGCTCTACAACTGTTGTGTGTATACATCTACAATTTCATCCTCACTTTGCTCATACAAATTTTCTTCACCAATTTTCTACAGATTTGTTTTGTTGTTGTGCAATTCTATATTATAATGTTCAATATATTAACTGTTATGCTCATGTGCCCAGGTTGAGGGTGTTTTGGTTGCATCGAATGTGTACTCAACCCCCTTCGAGCCTGTATGTGCCAAATGCAACTTTCTTGCTTCTGCCTCTATTTTCATAAATGATGGTACAATTAATTGTCTACGATGTAGTAAAAAATTCCCTTACATATATAGACATTGCCTCAATGTTTCCATCTGAACTGTGGGAAACACAACCGTACATTGTACAATTAGACAACCTCTGTTACAAGATGTGCTTCCTGGGTTAGTAGAATTTCCATATGAAGTATACCTATAGAAAAAGGCAAACAATGTTTACATGTTGCATGAATTTCGTGTCCATGGCAAATTTACCTTAAATGAGGACAATGCAATACTGCATATCGACTGAAAAAAAATAAAATTCATATCAATCCTTGGCAGGAAACAAAAAAATCTCATGTGTATCTGTAATTTTTCTTCAATACCCAAATGAATGTTCGTGGGACTCGAGTTCTTCGGAGTTTACATCTATGGCTGTAAAATTCTCTTTCCAGAGATTTTGTATCTTTTGTGCACTTAAAAAAACAAGGAGAAACTAACTACAAATCAAATCGTCGTTGTTATTATTTTGATGATTTTTTGCATCTCCCTATAAGAATTTTGCATATTTGTTGGGGTGTTCAAATGAAAAAAAATGATGGCTAGTTGTAGATTTGTTGGAGGAGTTTGTACTTTTTTGGGTGCCCAAATTGGAAAAATGTTTTCCAACTATATAGCCATGTGAAGATTTCTGCAGTTTTTGGGTACCCAAATAAAAAAAAGATGTTCTCCAATTATACTTTTATGGTAGGATATCTGCATTTTCTCATTTCTCTAATTGAAAAAAAAGGGCTTAACATGGGTTGAATCATGAGCTTGAGATCTTCAAAACTCCCTATAGGGATTGGGGAGTTTGGGCATTGGAATCCATACAGGCAGGTGCATTTATTGCTAATGTACAAGCATATAAGATTGTTCAGTACAAAAATGGGAAGCATGAGGACAAACCCCATACAAAGTATCCAACTGTGAATAAATCAGGCCCATCCTTTGAATCGTCGAAACTACTTGCTCCTTTGGGTGGAACTATCATCCATTTCCAATAATATTGGAAATTTGGCATTGTTAAAACTGCAAGTGATAGCACATGGCACTATCATAAGCAAATGTCCATAGTGATATTACTTCATGGTAAAATAGTAATCAACAAGTTTCTTGTTCCCCATTTGGGGGTTTGGTTATAGCTGGGATACAATGTCGAAGCCTCATTGGTTTTGTGTTGTTTTGTGTTTGGCAGAATTTTATTCATATCTCATGGCCCCAGTTGTTTTCTCATGGGAAAATATACCAGATGTAAGACAAAACCAATGCCACATGTGTTTTTTCTATATCAAACTGGTTGATGCATAGGTCAATGCGTACTGCTCTATGGACCCTTGTGGGATCTCACTTGGCTCCTTCTGTGTTCATGTGTTTCCTTGTGCCTCGACTTTCAATACATTTGGTGTTTACTTGGATCTTGGTTGTATGCTTCATTCTGGAAAATTAATGATACATTTAGGATCTTGGTAGTTTTTCTATGATCTTAAAGAATATACAGGACATGCTTTTCCTTTTAATATAAGATCTCTAATTGAAATGTAGTATGTGGCTCGCCTTAGCACTTTTGCTTGATCGATGAACTTAGAAAAATTCATCTCCAGTAATATTTTGAAATAAAAGGATATATACTATGTGAAGTCCAATGGAACTATCATATCAACCACAAAAAATTAAAATTAAAATTTGTCTTAAAATTCAAATTCGTTGTTGTTATAATTACGATGAAGTTGACAGTACAATAATTTTACTTAAACATCCCAAAATTGATTTTCTTGTGGCCTTTTTATGATTCTCTTATGTAAACACATCCTGGAAACTATAAGCATGGATCGCTTTATCTATTCCTTGATTGAAGAGCATGTTCACCTGTTTAATTCACTTCATAGTTATTGTTAAGACCATCAATGGGGCTTTCTTACACCAATTCCTGCTTCTGAAAATTGCCATCTCCTTCCTCTTTTCCCTCTTCTTTCCCTTTCTGTTTACTTAGTCATTTTTCAAAAAATGTCTAGGTGCGCGGGTTGGCGGATTCACGTGTTCATATTTCCATTGATACTTTTATATCACAAGTTCGACCGACTGCTTCCCTGTTCCATATTCAGAAAAAAAAATTGGATCGCGAGTTACCGGTTAGGTAGGCTCAACATTGTGTTTCCATTGTTTTGTCCCCTCCAAACAACAGCCAGACTTCCCCGAGCTACAAATTGACAACCAAATTCCCCTTTATTTTTCTTGTTTACTTTCCCTTTATGGTTACTTATTCATTTTTCCGAATGTCTGATGCTTTTATATACAACACCTGAAGTTATGCAATATACAAATTAATCGTTGAAGTCTGTATTGTCCCATGTTCTGTGTTACACATTTTGCAATCAAAAGTTAGGATACATACAATTTGACCATTGAGCCCTCATGTCACCTGAGTATAACTAGTGGCCCTCTTTTCAAGCCCATCAATATGCCCTGTTCCGAGTATGTCTCATGCTTTTATATCACGATTATGACCAACCGCTTACCCATTGCATACTTGGCCATATTTCCATTGTCGGTTCCTAGCTAGGCTTTCTGAACATTGCACTTCCATTGTTTTACGACCTACAAACAACACCTGAAGTTCTGTGATATACAAATTGACTGCTGAAATCCTTCATTGTGCCTTGTTTTGTGTTACACATTTTGTAGTCAAAATTTCAGAGACATACAATTTGACCATTGACCCCTCACGTCTCCTGAGTATAACTTGTGACCCTATTTTGAAGCCCAACTGACCGCTTTCCATACTTGGCCATTTATTGGAATCACTTTGGTAGGTTGGCGGGTGGACGAAATGTGCAAGGCATATTCCCATTGGTGCAATACATATTCCCACTACTCATCTCCTTCCGCCCAGAATGGACTAATTTGGGCCTCAAGAATTGTTCGTGAAGCTTGTGTCCCTAAAGTATTTTCCTGTAAGGTGGGGGTCTCTTGGTCCCCTCCCGCCCAGAAAAAATTAATTTGACCTCTCTAATTGCTCATGCAAGTTGTTTCCTTGATGTCTTTGAATGTGAGAAGGTGGTCTCTTGGTGTGTCCTAACTTTTATTTTCGGGCTCTTCTGCTTTCCCTACAACATTTTTTGTCTTCTTCCTCATGGAAATGTTGTGAGAGATATCAATTTTACCGCGAGTATGGGTTCTTATGTCCTCCTGTGTTTGAAAAATTCTGGGTTTCTTTCTTGTTGGGGTGGGTCATTGCAGTGATGTTGTGGGATGTCCTGCTCTTCCCAGTGTTGGCCGCGGATTGGAAACTCTTCTCACCATGGACTTTTCCATGTTATTTTTATAATTTAGTGGGGCCTTGGAATGTCTCCAAGTCGCCAGCGTCAGGAGAAGGAGTTTTTTTCACCTTCTTCAATCCAAGGAATTATTCCATTACAAAGACACTCTCCTATTTCTTTGTCTCCTTAGGTCTTCCACAAGATATTGATATTGTGGCAACGAACATCGACCTTCCGAGGAGAATACTGCAAGGACATCCTAAAAAAAGGAATGGTAATGAGTTTTGTATTGTTACACATTATTTTGATCACCCCTATGACCGTTAATGATGAAAACCTATCCTTTGTCTTTAGAAGGATCAATTTCCTTAATCCCTGAATAAGAATGAAGATGAATTTTCCCAGAGAGATGAAATTATACTTTTCCTTTGTCAAAAACCTTATAAAAAGGGATTGTTGCACATTTCTTAGTGTTAAGGGTGCGACAATCTAGGATTGTCATAGGTTGCACTACAGTGTCCTGCGACATCATTGCAGTTTTCTCAATGTTAAGGGTGCAACGATTTTTCATACGAAGGAAAAAGAGGAATTTCTCAAAATTTCTAGAATATAAGTTTCGAGTGTGATGTGGCCTCCGATCGTTTTGGATCTGATTCACATCCCTGATCTAATGGGATCATCCCAACCTCCTCACCCTATCGTTTTCATCTTATAAAAGGAGAAGATTTCTCATGGGGAAAGTTATCTCGGGAAATTTAGCTTGATTGAGTTGGAAAGTTCTTGATTTTTGTAGCTTGGGACTGAGTTTTCTAGATTTTGATGTGATCTTGAGTAATTTTTGTTGGCTTTGATATTTGCTTTGTCAAGATTGATTTTTGATCTCAGTATCCGTGAAGTAGAAGTGTGTGGGAAGCAAGGAACTGTTGGAAGGGACCTTACAACATCAAGGCATTGGTTGCATTCTCCTTTTCATATCTTTAATACAGTGATATATTTCTTTCCCATAAAATTGGTCTTATTTTATTGTATGACTCCTTGATCACATACATAGCTTTTGTTGAGTATACGTTGTTTCTTTCACTCCATTGGCTTGTGTATTTTTATAGGTTCAACATCCCATAAGCCTTTGAACGGAGCGAGGATGACACTAGCGAGGACACACGACATTTAAAATGTATGTCATTTATCTCTTGTTAGTTAGTATGCTTGATGATTGAAACTCAGGGAAAGTTTTGTATTTTGTCTTGTTTTGTTCTAGCTTCCTGTGGAAGTTAGGGAGATCAGTTTGTGTTCGCACTTACCGATTTTTCCGATAAAAATATGCATGTTGAAGGGAATCTTGATGGCTCTTTCATGTTGTCCCACTAGAGGAGCATCACAGAATTGCATGCATGTTTTTTTTTTTTTTTTAGATCCTGTACCTGTATTTATGACAAATATGTTCAATGTTTCGGTGCAAATAACTCAGTCCAATTTCGATGGATATAAATACACTACCAAATATTTGTTTTATGTATTTACTATTCAAAAATTTGCCTTGGAATCTTTCTTGTTACTTCTTTTCTAGATTTAACACCTCTTCTCGCTAGCATGGTTCGATAGTCTCGTAGTTCTTGAATATTGTATTGGCTCAAGTAACTTGATCCAATATGGAGCATTGAAAAATTATATGAGAATGCATTGTTTCGATCTCATTAGGCTTCTATGGAAACAAAAATGGATTTCATACAGTTTCAAACCAACATTCAATTCTATTCACTAGCATGTTTGGGTCATTTTGCGACGGTTGTTTCGACGCTATTGTGACGTTATGTCGTTGACATTGTGACGAATCAAGAGTCTTTGAAACATCGTTTTATGTCATGTGGAAATTGCGATGAACTTGAAAAAATGTCATAAGAGCGATATCATAGGCAATTGTAACAAAAAAAGAAATATCATCGCGAATATGACAATATAGTCAAACTATGTGAAACCAACATTTTGTCTCAATTATGATGCCCATTGCGACAACAACTTTCGTGGTTTATATAGAAAAACTGTTGCAATAATTTAATCAGTCCTTGCACTGGCGACGACAACTTTTTGACAACTTTTCATTTTTTACATAGAAAAACTGTTGCATCATTTGAAGTTGTCATCGCACATGCGACGACAACTTTTCTCTTTTATATAGCAAAACTTTCACAAAAATTGAAGTTGTCGTCGCATGTGTGACAAGAACTTTTCATTTTTATACAACAAAATTGGCGCAACAATTGAAGTTTTCATCGTACGTGCGACGACAACTTTTTGTTTTTATATAGCACAACTATCGCAACAATTGAAGTTGTCATCGTACGTGCGACAAGAAATTTTCATTTTTATACAACAAAACTATCGCAACAATTGAAGTTTTCATTGCATGTGCGACGACAACTTTTCATTTTAATATAGCACAACTGTCGCAACAATTGAAGTTGTCATCGCATAGGTGACCACAACTTTTCATTTTTATATAGCATAATTGTCGCAACAATTGAAGTTGTCGTCGCATAGGAGACGACATCTTTTCGTTTTTTATACAGCAAAACTGTCGCAACAATTAAGGTTTGCGTTGCAATTGCGACGACCAATATTTATTTAAAAATATATATATATATATATATATTTTAGGCTGCAATTTTGATATTAATATTAATATTACCATTTTAATATTAATATTACCATAATAATTTTTTAATTGATATGTGCTCCATTACTAATAATTTAACATACAATTAATGAAGTCGAAGCGCTAGGACTTCTCTGAGCCGCTAAACCTAGAATCTGATGCCCTCTCTATCAATCCATGAAGAATCTGCTGACCATCTTCTCCTCAATTTCCCCTTTGCAAAATAAGTTTGGCGACATGCCCTGCTAGGAGGGATCCCCTCTGAGCAACTCCCTCCTGACATACCCACTCTGCTAAAAACCTGGGCCACCCTCTATCCTTTCCCTCTCAAGGCTAACCCTTAAATCAAGTGTTGTTGGATGTCCCTCCCTAAATTCGTCCTTTGGAAAATTTGGCTTGAAAGAAACTCTAGAATCTTCAGAAATCTGACCGCTTCACCCAACATCGTTTCTGCCAAAGAAAAAACCCTACTAGGAGACTACCTCTCCTACCTTTGGCCTTGCACCAAATCCCTTTCTCTCAACTCCCTTGATAAATATTGGATCAATATCCTCGCTCTAGACCTCAAATCCCCCCTACTCTCACTAAGGATCATGAAAAATGGCGAACTATGGGAATTATACTACTCTTGGGGGCTTGGAGTCAAATCCAATAATATAGAAGAAGCTCTAAACCTTTGGCAAGGACTTATCCAAACCCAAAAGCTAGAAATCAAAGAAATAACGGCGATAGGTGACTCCCAAATTTTAATTCAAGCTATGGTCACCAACACCTTGCCTACTGAAATGAATTTGTGCCACATTCTCAAGAAAATCATGTGGCTCTCCCACTCCTTCCAAAAAATTGACTTCTTTCATGTGCTCCGTCATCTGAACACCGAAGCCGACCAAGATGCCAAAGTAGCCACCCACTTGAGCATGGGTCAGTTCTCCCTAAATGGAACTTTGGTTGTCGTCCCTCTCCCTTAGCGACACCCGGAGAGCGCTCAGCTGGGCCTCCCGACGAAAGTGGCCTTTGTTCCCTCCCGACGTCATACTCGTGGTATCCCTCCTCTGCCTCCCTTTTCTGTCCCTTCTCCCGTGCGACGATACTTATCTGCACTCTTCACGCCCCCCCCCTCCCCCTCCTTGTCCTTCACCTCAAGTCCCTCCTACACCTTCGCACAAATCTCTTATCCCTCATGCATGGCACTCGCATGAGCCCCCCCTCCTGCCATGGCAGTGCATGAACGAGATACGGTTAAATTCAAGAAGGTGGCAAACTTCTCTTGCTCATCTTGCCTTCCCAATTCTATATGGTTTATTTTTTGTCTTGAGCTCCCAATCTTTCCCTCGGTTAGTCTCTACCTATTTTCCTCGGCTAGGCCTCCCTCCTAGTCTTTGTCCACCTCTCTCACAATGGAGTCCAGTTCCAACTCAACCACCCCCCCTAATCCCTTGCCCTCCCTGTAACTTGAAATTCGTAGGCTGAAACACACGCTTAGAGCACATAGAGGATTCCTGCTCCGTCTTGATGGGGAAGGAGGTTAGAGGTTCAAAATGATGGAGGAAGATCTAATCCAGCTAAGGGAGGAAGCTGTAGAAGCTCTCACCTACACAACTCAGCAAGCTAACAGCAAAATTGTTGATCTGGAACCAAGAATTGAAAAGCTGGAAATTCAAGCTACAGGACAGAGCCACCAGACATATGCAGGAGGGAAGGTGACCATGAGCGCAAGCTCCTCCATCCTGGGTCGAAAGGTTTAATCCTGAATTCCTCTTTCCTGGAATTAGTTCTTTTTCGATCTCTGGTTCTCTTCTTTGTAACTTGGAGTATAGGCCCTTATGCAACTCAGACAATTGCGTTGTAAGCCGGTTCTTATTCTGAGTTTAGTTATATTTTGGATTCTCTTTTGTTATGGGAATTCTAGGAATATATAGCATGGCAACCCCTTTTGTAATATCGAATCTCCCACATTGATCGTAGGGTTGAATTATGTACGTTTTCTCTACAGTGGTTATACCACTGGTTTTAATATATAAACCCCTTTCTTGTGTAAAAAAAAAAATATTACCATAATAGACTTAAGACTAGTCTATTATATGAAAGTTCACAATCATTCACATGATAAGTTTCAAAGGAAT
>ML788175.1:505861-516060 GCA_009831015.1 Picea engelmannii | reverse complement strand
TGTTTGGCTATCTAGCTTAGGGTTTGCTTCTGGAATGATTCTCTGTCAAGGTTAAGGTGCTCGGAGGGTGGCTTCGGCCTATGGTTGGGTGACAAGGGTATTGTCAATGGTAAAACAAGCACACATCTTTCATATTCTAACACATTGCAACAACAACATAATGTCTCTCTCATTCTCCTCTCTCTTCTTCTCTAGTCTAGTGGCTCTTCTCTAAGAAAAGTAGTCATTGTATCGGTTGTAGGCTTGCCAAGTGTGGCGCAATCAACTCTCTTGTAAGCTTGATCAATAAAGAAGTGTGTGTTTGTCTTCAAACCTCTTTTCTTGGCGGTACTATGGTAAATTTGTGATCTGGTTTGTCATTTTCTGAACTGTTTGTTGTGATTATTTCAATCATTTGAATAGTTTTTCTGTCTCTTTTCCATTCTATTATCATTGTACTAACCCTGCAGGTTCCCTCCAAACAAAAATAATCACTTTTCCTCATCATTTTGGGTCGCTTTAACACGTTGTCCAAGCCAAACAACTTGTTGATTTTTGGTTTTTAACGTAGAAATCAGAATTTAGAGTAGTAGCAAGGCATTTCAGTGTGCCTAGGGACTCCCCCCAGAGGCTAGCAAGCACTAGCCCAAACGGAGAGGGGTTTGGTCAATGACAATTTGGAGCCTTACTCCTTTAATTAGCCTAGTTTTTACAACTGTCTTAACACATATATCAGCTCAGATTAGAGGGTAAAAATTTGTGCTAACAACCATTAAGACTATTCTCTTAGAATAATACACTAAGAGACATCCTTCACATATAGAACAAACCATACCATAGTTGTTGAAATGGTGCTAAGATAGACACTGAAATATCCCAAATCCAGAGGATCTGGATATCCACTGCTGAACTAGTGTTTTGACTCTGGGGTCTGATACTCTAGGGGTTTCTGGATGCATTTTAGTTAATTGTTTAACATGCTTGGTGATTTTCGCATGTGTGTGTCATACAAATAAGGTTTGGACATATATATGAAGCATGCGAAGTAATGAACCAACACAATCTCAATATTATATGGAAAAAAACAGGAAATACAACTGAAATGCGGAAAGCATAGAAATAATCATCAGTTAGATCTAATGGATCGTCACTGGAATACAATGCGACTAATACAAAATACCTGTGAATAGAAGATATGGATAGATTTGCATAAGCACGGATAGATCGCCAAAATGCAGTTTCGAAAAATCACGGCAACTGCTGTAAATGATGGAAAACTCGCCCTAGTGGCTATACTCGACAGATCCGCCTGGAAACTGTCCCACACTGAGCGCCCTGGTCCCTAGGCACCTCCCGATAACTATCGAACTGAAGATCTGACCCTTGAAGCTCCGGATGACATCACTTGGGGGGTTGCGCATCTCCTAGGCTCTGTGAGTGCGCCCTAGTGATTTGACCGACGGAATCCAATGATAATTGTCTCGAAATGTGCACTCTGGCCTCCTCTGTAATGGGTCGGAAGGGTTTCCTCTGATCTGATCCGAAAAACCTCCTAGAACCCCAAACATCCCTCCTCAAGAGTTGTGCACTTCCTAGCTGTCTGATGTGCCCTGGTAGATTCCACCGTCAAAATCTAATGATTGGTGGCTCAAAAGAAGCGCATTGGCTGATCCTCAATTGGGTCGAGAGGAATCGGTGAGAAAATCCCTGGTCTCGCGCAGCTACACAAAACCCTCTCTAACCCTTGCGCCCTCACTGGATGCACTGTGTAATCTCTGCAATAGATCTGAATACTCCTCAATTGGCACAGTGAAATACCTGGATGGTATCTCCAATAGGCTAGGGTGTGTCTTCCAACACCGAAACCAATCTATCTGGTGGTTTCCTCTAGAAATCCACAAAACATCAAAGAGGTTGATTTCCTCCTCTGGAAACTATTCTCAACATCAAATCATAACATAATGAGGAATTTTTTCCCGTTCTAATTCTTCGTTGACATCACTTAAGCTAGGCGTTTTTCCTCCTAAGGTGAGTGAGTAATTAATTAAGTCTCCCCCTCAACACATTTTTCTTCTATTTCTCCGTTGACTTTAGCTTAAGTGACTTTTCCTATGCTTTTTGGCTTAATTCATTGTTTAGCCACTTATTCACCATTATTTCTCCTCTTGTTCCCTGTTTGTGCCTGACTATAGTCTTCGAGAACAAATAGACTACTAAGTCACTCCCTACTGGCCTACTCTTAGGAACGAGACATCACAGACACTGGTTGTCTATAATTACTTGATATGAATTTGTAATCTATAGGAACGTATACAAAGCATTGACAATTTTAGTGAATCTTTTAAACATTTTACAATAAGCATGGTTTAGTAAGCTATGTTGTTTGAGTCATAGCAATTCGTTTTCGTTTGATGTAAAGGCATATAACTCCTTAAAGCATCACCAAAAGTAACTTACTTTGAAGTTGAATAGATCCCATCTTTTTAATAGTAACCTATTAGATATCTTAGGGAGAATGACAATCTGCGACATAATTCTAAAACCAAACCTCCAAGGATAAATGCTTCAGATACATTCCATTGTAGCCCCTATAATCCCAATTAGTAAGACTGTAGCAAAATTAAGTCATCATGAATCCAAATTGATTGATTCATTCTAGAGCTTTGAAAACTTACCTGTGTGCCAACAACCACTATTTCATAAGCAGTAGTCATCGGAATCCACGCAAATAGGTCCTGTGGCTGCAAAGACATAAGTCGAGACATTTCATTCAATTAGCATGTCCATTTAAAATTTCATTAAGAGTTCAGATGTGACACACTTCATAATAGCTTTTGGGTGAAATTTGTATAGGCTATAAAAAATTGAAATATTTTTCAACAAATTTGAACTCTTTAAAGTTTAGCATCCAAAAAATCAACACTACTTTATTTCCTGTTCATTTACTCAACTTATATATTTTTAGAATTAATAGGCAAGCATGGTTTGAAAATGATAATAAACATACTTTCCAAACAAAAGAAGACACTATGATATTTCGTGTATGTTTCTATTGTACAATAGGTACCTTTCTGTAGCTTTAGGTGACTAAACACTTTAAAGTTTAGCATCTAAAAAATCAACACTATTTTATTTCCCATTCATTTACTCAACTTATATATTTTTATAATTAAGAGGCAAGCATGGTTTGAAAATGATAATAAACATACTTTTCAAACAAAAGAAGACACGATGATATTCCGTGTATGTTTCTATTGTACAATAGGTCCCTTTATGTAGCGTTAGGTGATTATAACAAACATGTCATAACAAGATGTTTTATTCAACCATCTCCATAACTATCTCCAATAATATTTCCCTAAACCTCTCAATTGATTCTATGATATCCTCATCCCTAACTTCTCTCTTTTGTACTCATCATTGCTCCATATGTAGACTTTTATGCATAGTCTACCTCATTAACATATTACAATGCATTCATTAAATATCACAAGTAGGAGTTTATCCTTTATACTCCACCAAGAACAAGTTGTGCGGAAATGTTCATGATGATGAATAATGGTAAATAAACTAAGTTAGGCCCCATAAAACTCCTCCAAACCTTTTGGGCTCACTGATGACCTAGTCTCACCCCTCTGACCTGGCTGACTCAAGCCTCCTGAAGTAACTCTAGCTGCATAATAAGGGAATCCAAAAATGGGGACATTACACCATGTTGGCATTTGATTATTCACCTTGGTGACTCCACTTTGGGTTTAAGTTGGTTGAAAATGGCACCTTGGGAGTTCCATGAAAATTTTCCTTTCTTTAACATTAGAAGAATGGAGAGATATCCTAATCCTATACCTTTAGCATGAATAATAAATGTTCTTGTTATCCACCGAGTTGCACTAGCTGGATTTGAAAATGAGCTGCCAGAGGTTGAGCAGACAGATGCTCAGAAGTCAGAGTTCACAGATTCAGTAGATCTTTTAAAGACCACCTTTTTCCGCATTTTCATCCCTCTGAGGCGTTGTAATAAATGACTTGAGCATGAAAGTTGTAAAAGACTATTGGCCACCTAAGACCTGGGTACAAGCATGTACTCTAGAGTGTTTTTTTTCACTTGTTAATTATTCTTTTGCCTACCTTAGTGAGCGATTAATAATTTCTAAGTTTTTTCACTCAAGACTGACTCAAAAGTTGGAGTATGTGTTGGTGGTTAGACCTTGGCATGGTATAACCAATGTCTAGTGTCTAAATGTATATAAGTTCATGCTAGGTCATGTCTATTGAGTCATATGGAAATTGCGCTAGGTCCCGATAGGTTTTTTTTAATGTTTTAGTCAAATAATAATTTTCCCGCAAAACGAGGATTTTTTAATGTAAAGTCAATAAATTGTAAAAATATGGCATCAATCATTGTCAGATGCCAAGTTTGTGCTCGTTTTCTAAGCCAGAGCACCCTTTAGACCCCTGTTACCCTTCTGTCTAGGCAAAAAAAGTGATTTTAATCACTCAAATGTATTTATCTCGAAAAAAGACAGAAAAGCGTCATTTAATTAAATTCCCTAAATTTTAAGAGAAATACTAAAAGTTAGGAAACATGTGGGGGACACATTTTTCCTTAGTTTTTAGTCAACTTAGAGCTTCGACGAGTTCACTAAAGAGGAAGGTGACTTGTTTAGTGATGTGTACATGGGAGATGATCCCAAAGATAGGACTCGACCCACTCATGCTAGGTGGCGCATTTGGGAGAGAGGGCGCACATCCCAAAGTTGGAACTCACCCTCACACTACACTCACACTCCACCTCACTCCTATTCACTCTCATTTCATTGCACTCCACCTCACATCACCTCACTCCATCTCCCCTTTACTCTATGCACCACTCCCTCATCACTTGCGCATCTCCTCATGCACTAGCGCATTCTCTCATGGGAATTGTCACCCAGATTGTAATAAATAGAAGGCGACCCCTCTCCTTTTAGCTAGTTGGAGTTTGGGCGACCTTGCTATACATTGTTGTAATATATTTTCTATACTGAAATAAAAAGACTTTGGAGGTCATCTATTGGTGTTTGGTGCTCATGTGTGGATGGATGTTGGACATAATTTGAGGTGATGTTGCTTTGATTTATTGCATGTATCTATTGTGTAATTTGGCTAATCATAGGAATACTGTTATCTTATTGGAGTAGATTCTTTAGCTTGTTTGCTTTCTAATCCATTTGTTTATCTGTATTTGAATGCTTATATTGCATATCTTGTTTTTTCTTAAACTAATGTGCAATTGAGGTTTCTTGTGTAGGAAACACCAAGTTTACAGGTATTTGCAAGTGTTTTTTGTAGCATGCAGGATCCAGTTATTGGAGAAGCAAAGGAGCTAGTTTGCATCTAGTGTTTGTCCAAGAGTTCAAAAGAAGACATCCTCCCTCTTCTTCACACCAAAGGGACCCCATAGCCCAAAGAATTCCACGCTCAAGCGAAGGCCCCAAAATCACAAAATTTCTTCTTCCTCCCTCTTTTTTTGCTTGCATGTCAATTAGATGTATTTTGAAAGATCAATTTTAGCATCTATTGTTGCATGCATAAAGTCTTAGATCTAGTTTCAATACTTTCTCATTTAAAAGAGTAGATCTAAGCTAGTTTTGTTGCAATTTTCTATAATTTTTTATCTAAATCTTAAGTAGAAAGTTGTTTTATTTTGCATTGTAGATCAAGCTAATTAGTGGTTTTATGCTTGCTGTTTTGGGACAGAAAACAGAAACACCTAAAAGAGCTTAGTTTAGGTTCATTTAAAGCATCGAAAAGTCTCCAAAAAATTGCATTTTTGCTCAAGGAAAAATTCAGAAATTTTGGTTAAGATTTTCCAATTTTTAGTTTAGTCTTTTAAAGTGTTTCTCATCATATTCTAATCACTTTCTTTGCTGGTTTTTAGCAGGTCCATCAAAAAGCAAGGGGAAACTATGGAAAAATTGAGGCTAAAGTGAAGATATTTGATCCCAAGTTGGAACCCTTGAAGACTAGGATCTTCAGAGAGCCTTTTGTAATAGTTTGTTTTAGTTTGATCCATTCTATAAGGGTCTATAAGTTCAAAAAGAGAAAAGAGAACTCAGTTCTCGTTGTAATAGGATTAATAAAAGCGGGCCCTTGGAGCCCAGTTTCTTCATCCCCATTAGGGGGATTGGTGTGTTGTGCGCTTGTCTTTGCTTTATTTCCTTGCAAGTCTTATTATATGATATCACAAACACACACAAGCATAAGGAAATTAAACACACATAGCACTCAAATCTTGCATGCACTTAAGCTTAAAAGTAATTTCAATCTTTATGCATGATTAGCTTAGATTTTACTTTTTGCTATCAACAATAAAATCTTGCAAAGTTTATTTTCAATTTCAAGCAATTTTCAAAGTTTATTTCCTTTTTTGCAAAGCTAAAATAAACCTTCCCAGCAATTACCGGTGTATGCTTTGAACCCTTGCGAGCCTAGCTCGATCCTAGGATTCATTAGAACCGGAATTGTTTGTGCAGAGTAGTTTAATTAGGGAAATCTCAATAGTTTCTACTTCAATGCGCGGGAAAACGCCTAAGGGGGGTCTATGAAGTCAGACGGGAACTTTGAAATCTAGGTTCTCCCTGTGTTGGACATCCGACACCCTCAGTGAACTTACTAGTGAGGCCCTGGGGCTTCGGTAAGTTCTCCACAAGTTTCCAAACAAAGAGGTAGCCTCTAAAGAGGCCACACAATCTCTCATTAATCTACCTTTAATTTATCTTAATAAAACATGCGATCAACAACTGCCAACGATACTTTTAAGGCACTGGTACTATGGATTTATCTTTATGTATGTGAGCAGTATATGTCATTCATGTGTGATTGTCTAACTAATTTATCATATCTTGCAGAACTTGTATCCTACTTGGTTTATGCATGTATCTTTTATGGACAAATGCTTTACATGAGTATCTCAAATGATGAATGATAAGTGTTGAATGCATATGTTTTATTTCTCAATAAACTCCTAGAAGTAGCTATTTTTCTTAATATAGTTTAAAGAGCCTTAGTATTTTTGTTAGGGACTACCCCCCTTGGCTTCGCTACGAGATGGCCTAGACAAAGGAGTTGAGGATCAGGTGATAGCACCTTGACTCGAGACTTGCCCCCAAAGACACACTAAGTGGATTGAAGATTTCTTCCATGATAGCCCAAGTGTGTATAAGGCGGTAAGAGTTCCAAAATTTGACAATGAACCCTTGCATGCTACACAACACATCTTGTCATTTTTCGAATATGTTTGGAAGATTGGAATAACACATGAAGACATCTTGATCAAGTTGTTTTTCTTTTCCTTGGATGGAAGAAAACAGGTTTGGGTAAAGAATGGCATTACTCCTAGGTCAATATCATCTTGTGAGGATTTTATTAAAGTCTTCAAGTGTTGGGGTCCTCCTTTGGAAAGGTTTGAAGATAAAGATGTGGAAATTGAGGAAGTAATTACTTTATCTATTATTAGAAATCAAGAATACCAAATGAATTTAGATAAAGTATCTTCCCATGATGAAGAAGATTTTGATGAAAATTTGGAGAGTGAATGTAATTCCCCTATACCATATAGACGTGGAGTGTCATACTTGGAATCCCTTAGTATGGATGATGTAAAGAACCAAATCTGATTCATACGATAAATATCCATCATAAATGGGATAAATAACTGTAATCCATATTGGACAAGAAAATATATTAAATAAGAATGTATATAATGAGATAGATAGGTAGATTATGTACAATGATGAATGTGCCAAATATATAGAGAACCTAAAGGCACATATGGTGACCATCTGTGAAAGGGTGCATCCCTGAAACAATTAATAACTATTTATTATTATTATTATTATTTGTATGTTACATTGCCTTCCCCTTAAAATGCTTTGTCCTCAAAGCATGATTAGAGAAAGACCTATCTTTTGTTCTAGCTCGAACTGTCTTCTCATGATCTATTGTTTTCGTAGTTGTGGTTCTTGACGAAACAAAACGATATAATCTTTGAATTCCTAAAGTAATATGTTGCATCTTCTCAGGAGTGATCCATCCCAAATCTACCTTCATTGGAAGTGTTTGGTTAGGCTTCCATTGTCAATTTTGTCTTCGTTCTTTTTCAATGTTGTAGTTTATTTCCATTGTCAATTTTGTCTTCATTCTTTTTCAATGTTGTAGTTTATTTCTTGGTAAGAAGAACATTGTTTATATTCCTCTTGACCTTGTCATAATTTGTAATGAATCTTGTGATTTGGATGATGATAAGGTACCCAAATTTCTTCTAGATCTTGTTTGTCGGATCTCTCTTTCGCTTTTGATGCTTTTGGTAATTCAATTGGATCGGTGTTTGTTCCCTTCTCTGAGGTCTGGGCAGTATTTGGTATCTTCTTTATGGGATCAGTTATAGTTTCCTTGTTGACCATTGATCCTGTACTGACGATTTTATGCGACATTTTTTGATGCAACTCTTTTTCATCTCCTAACTTCTTAATTTTTTCAATCAAGTCTTGATGATGACTTTTAAGGTGACAAATTTCATCATCCTTTTCGAATAATTTCTTCTCGAAATCTTGATTAGTTTGTTCTAACTTTTGATCACCTTGCTTTTTATTCTTTAATTTCTTGATTTGTGTCAAAAGATTTTTATTATGATTTCTCAAACAAATGATCTCATTGTTGTTGTGCGATAGTTTATTATTGATATTTTCAATCTCTATCTTGTGGGTACTTCCTTTGTCGTTAATCTGTTGTTCTAGCTCTTTTATTTGTTGTTGCATTTGATAGACTTTTGAATCTTGGCTTTCTAATTTCTATTGGTTTTGCATAATTTCTTTATCCTTGTTGTTAAGGAGTTTGTTCAAATTCTTGATTTCCCCTTCTAAATCTTCGAAACTTCCATATGGTAATTCTTCATCTATATTTTTTGATGAGGGAGCTTTTGTACATGATTCGATTGTGAAGTCTCGTAATGTTATTCTCTTCTTTTAATAGAAGAAGATCAAAAAAAATTGTGTGCATTAAGAAGGAACGTACCCAATGTTCCCATCCAGTTAAATCCTAAGACTATGTCAACATCTTCTAGATATACATTTTTAACAATGAATATGGATACAAAAATATAATTGTCAATTCTTAAAGATAAATTTTTTATTTGATCTTTGTTCCAAAGTTTGATTTTCTCTATACTTGATTCTGGAATTTGTAATTGACTAGCGATATCCACGTCTATAAAATTCTCCTTGTTAAATGGAGAAATAGCGATGATGATATCATGTTCGTGAATGGTGCCCTTAACTTTTAATATCTCATGAAGAATATATTTTGATCGAACATAAAAAAATCTTCCCTTTTTTTATCACTAGAATCCATGTCTTCCATCTTTTAATAATATAATAATAATCCTTTATCCCCTTTTTATTATATCACCTTTGAACCTTAAAACACTTTTTAAATTGTCCTTTAACTTTTAAATACTATTTTATACCCGTTTTTATTGATGTTTTTTTCTCAAATATGATTACCTTTTTACTATTCAATATAATAAGGTAAGTTGTTAAAAAAAAAGACTTACGTAATCCTTTATTATAGTGATTTCCACAATTAGTATATTGATGAATTAAAACAAGTTTTCCTTGTATGCTTCCACGTCATATAATATAATGAACCGAATGAATATCCTTATAAAACTTAATATGTGCACCACTTTTTTAAGTTTTATTGTCTTTTATTTTGCATAGGAACCCTTAGTCACTTTATATCTCAGCGCTTTAATTTATATAAATAGAGTGTTGACCGCCTATTCAACTAGGGGGTCAACTCCATGTGCCATGAAGATATGCATCATCAGAGGCTAATATGTTGAAGACGGTTTGGTTCTACTGGGCAATTTATGCCTCCAGCACAAATTTTTGTAAACGGAATTTTCGCACCCCTGCGTGGGTTAATAATGTAATAGGTCTGCATGGATCATAGTTAAGTGCCTTGAGATGTTTTCATTGGGAGAGTTCTTTTCACCGAGGGTTTTTTATCCTCAGGTTGTCGATTGGGCTTTTCAACCTGGTTGATTTCCCTTGAGTTTTTCCCTCACACTTCCAATAATTCCTCCAAAGTGGTGAACGGCGTTCTAATGGTCTCATCCTCTGGTAGCTATTGTTTAGGAATGATGTAAATGACCATGCAAGACATCATAGAAAGTTTCG
>ML788175.1:487218-505088 GCA_009831015.1 Picea engelmannii | reverse complement strand
AGTTCATTTGGGTTGTGTTGAATAGATCTTGAATGAAATAGTTTATTTGGGTAGATTAGCAAAGAGTAGTCTTGCTGATTTATTTGTGTTGGGTAGCTAGTTTCTTAGAAGTATTTCAAATAGTTAGTTTATCCATACACATTATCTACTCTATGTTTCACTATTTGTCTTAAGTTTTGCAGGTTCATTTCAAGGGATTGTTGGGAAAGCCTCAAGAAGGAGTCTTCCCTCAAGCTCTACATAAACTCCTAGTTCATTTAGTCCTATATTTCTGTTTCATTTCATCATATATTTCAGTTAGCTAACTATCTTAGATAGGTCAAATAATTTTACATTTCACTTGGAGATTTTTTGTGGAAAATTTCTGCATAAAAAACAGAAATTTTTCTTGACTTTGTTGTGTTGTGCAGCATTTCCAGCAAGCATTTGCTTGCTGGTTTTTGCGGGTTATTACCAAAAACAAGGGGATATGCTGCTCAAATCCACCCATACAACACCTCAAAGACTTCCTCACTAGTTGGGTAACTTCTCTCTTCTATCTCACATATTTTCTAGCATTGTAGCAAGCCCCCAGGAAGTTCCCTTGAGGCTTTCAATCTATTGTGTATTTTCAGTCATTGTAAGTATATTTTCCAAAGCATTTGTTGCCTACACCTTGGGAGAGAGATTGGCTCAGCCAACCCCCCAAAATCGTTGGGCTAGGACTTAGCTTATTTCATTTATTTGTTGATTCTTTTGCCCCACTTGTCATTRGGACAAGGTTGTGTGGCTAGGGCTGCAATAATAAGTGTTAGTATTTCTTATACAACCCTCTTTGGCACAATGTTGGTAGGCTTGACCTCCACCTTGTGCCATTGTGAGTGGTTTGCCTTTTTCAAGTTTTGCTTAAGATTTAATTGCCTACACCTTGGGAGAGTAACCCCCAATATCGTATGGCTAGATTAGTGATGTGGTAATAATGTGCTAATGGTTAAATGATTTGCAATCTTTTATGGTTTTTGTCATACATTCACTAAATCGTAGCCTAAGCTTTTGAGGCACATATCTTTACTTGCTTTAAGTTTCTTATATCTCATGCATAATACACACATGGTCAAATAGTATGTCTTAGAGCAATTCTTTTACTTTGTGCAAGCCTCTTGTGTTTCCAAGTTCTCATCTCATTTAGCATGTAAATGGTGTATGGTTGATTCTATTTTCAGCAATTACTTAGGTCTTTAGCTTGCTTTCTTCATGGAATAGCTTATGTGTTTAAATGGTTTAAATCTCATGTGTTGTTCCTTTTGGCAAGCTGTTATTGCCCTCTTCATGGCACATATTTTCATATACTTAACACATGCTATGGGTTATCAAATGATGATGTGAATGTCTCTTTATTTTTCAGCTTCTATTTACAAGTTCTTATATGTTTACATGCTGCAATTTCATAAGTTATAACACATTCACAGCAGTCACTTTAAGTTTCGGTTTTGGGCTTAAATCATACTTTTTGGGCTCCTAAAAGTCATCTAAAACACTCACAACACATCTTAAGACTTACCAATAAGTCATAATAACATTTTAGACCAACTAGGACAACCTAATTCCACCATCTTCACCATCTAAAACGGGTTTGAGGAAAACAACAGAGGGTAGTGGCAGGGGACTGTCTCGTGGCACACCTGGTGTGTGTCCTCTTCAAGAAGTACTCTTACTGCAGGGTTGACCGTGAAAGCTAGGGTGGGCCTCGTTGCTTTACTATCTTGAGCATCCGGCAGCCATTTGGCAATAGGAAGAGGAGGTTTAAGGTTCAAACATTTAGTTAGGGGGAGGGCAAATAAAACTTATCTAATCTTTAAACAACTCCTAACCACTTAGTCTCCTAGACAATCTCTAATTTGGCATATCTGTTGATGTTTGTTTAGAAGTCTATCTTGCAATTACATTTACTTTTATCAATCGCTTATGCATCTTGTGGTTTGAATATCTAGATGTTATATTTCTTGAGCATTGAGTTTCCAAGTATTTACATCTCTTATCTTATGCTCTTGTGGTGTGATTCAAAAAGAAGTTGAGTATCCCATTGGGGAGGCATCATCTTGTTGAATCTTGAGTGCTTTGGTGGTTGACATTGAAAAGCAGTCCAATAAAATAAGTGCTATTGGGGCATGCTTGGCCTTATGTGATTGATCTTAACTTTAAATATCTCTTAAATCTCACACTTTGGCACCTTTAATCTTGTTCATTTGTATCTTGTGTATATCTTGTATCCTTGTAGCATTTCTTATTCTTTGTGTAAGTAATTGTATCTTTGTTGTGGGATAGTTGTAATCTAGTTTTACTTGTAATCTTTTGTAATTGAACCCCCTCAAAACTTAGTTGACCCCTTGCCCAACATTTAGGCACTAGTCTTAGTTGACTTAAGGAAGGGTTTGCTTGTCATTGAATAATCTTGCACTTTGCATTTGCTGCTTTAGCATCATAGATTAGTTTCCCCCTTAACCTTTAACAAATTAAAACCAACTCCTAGAACTTCAAAGTTAAATCACATCTAGTAACTAGGGTCTACCCCCCTTGGCTTCCTTAGGAGTAAGCCTAGAAGGAAGTGGTTCCAGTCAAGGTGACAGTGTGGACTGTGAACCTAGGCATTCTGCCTCCAAGGACACACTAAGTGAGTTGGACTTTGCTCATGTCTGCAAGTGTGTATTAGGACGACAACATAGAGCATATAACTTTAATAAAGGAAAACCTTATAACTTGGATATTCTATACGTCAAAGTATTTTATCACTTCAGAACTTTCAGATCGAAACCTTGGACTTTGCACTAAGATTTATCTTAGAGTGAAAACACTTCCACGTAGGTTAATGGTCGATTAATGAATGGCGTGAAGCAATCCGTATTATCCTTTAAATGTTGAAACTTTAACCCTTAATTTGTTTTAACCCGAACTGATGCGCTCTGACCGCTCACGACCTTTCGTTTGTGCTCTTGTAATGTCCCCATTTTTGGACTTTATTTTGTTACCGAAAAATTAAATCCTCCACCTCCTTACTATTTTTCGAGATATCACTGCTACGCTATTCTATTTTTCCTTGGCGAGTGTTACACCTACCAGAGTAGCTAGATGGGGGTGACAACAAGTTCAGAAGTTATTGAGGGGTTTTATTGGGCTCGACTTGCATCGTTCATCATATTTCATCATCGGGATCCATTCTGCACAGCTTGGCTTTGGTTTCTTTGCATGCCGACGATTTCCGTAATTTTGAGTTATTATGGGTCATAATTTAATTAATTTCACTAAGGTCATTTTGGGCATAATACTTGGAGAAACCTCTTAGTGTAATAGCTCATCGGAATCGGGAGGAAGAGCACTACAGGATTAGATGATGGGAAGTGATTTTCAGTGGCCGGAGAATCCATAGGGATGAATAAATCACTTTTTAGAGGCAAAAAGGCTAATTAATTAATAAAATGATTTAATTAAAGAATAATAAAATAAAGTAAAAGTCACTTGGAGAGAAAAGGTGAACATGGGAGATAAAAGAGAGATAGGGGCCTTTATTCTCTCATTAGGTTGATTACCATTTTGATATTTGGCTTCTTGCTAGAGAGCCCATGATACTTGGGGGTTTTGAGGGTTTTGACTGAACAAACCCTAGAGATCAGCTCGATGGTGAAAGATTCCACCTTTCCTGATCCAGGCTTGGCCAAGGAGGTGAAAGATTCATCCCTCACCATTCTAGCTCAGGTTCTATTCAGTTCAGAGTTACTTCAGCCATCAGTTTTGGCAAGGGGGCGCACCAGTGAGGATTTTATTCAGGGCAGGGCGCATTGCTTGGGGAGAAGTGGTTCAATTTGGTTCCCTTGAGAGAGATATGAGAGATATCTCATCATAGAGTTGTTGGGAACATCAAGGGTGATTTTTCCTTGGCATTTCCCAATGGATCCAATCCATACTCAATCCAATTGAAGAGCTGGGCGAATTTTTTGTTGAGGGGTGCACTAGGGGTGAGGGAGACACCATTTTCTTGTTGGAACGAAGTGTTGGTCAAGACAAGGGATTTTCCAATGCATGTCAACCTCACCACCAAACCCTAACCCCCTTAGGTGACGTCATGCCTCTAAAGGTGGCGTTTGTCTCTCCTAGGCAAAATGTTTGACATGTGGGGGCTAGGTTATGTCGTCCAAGTCATCTTCTAGGGCTTCAATGTTTGATCTGTCTCATCCAGCATGCGGGCCCTTAGCATCCACTTGTGGGCTTCAAGCCCCATGGAATCCCAAGCTAGGCTTATTCTTCCAAAATTGTCCACCAACTAGGTCCTACAAAGACAAATAAGCACGCCCTCCAAGGATCTCAAGTCATGTCATCATGATAAGTGAATCCAATCAATAAATGAGCCACCTAAGCATGTGCATCAAAGATTACTATATCAAACAATTAAGTGCTCAAAGACATTATGCAACTTGTCAAGCTTGAATATGGGAGGGTTGACGAGGTGTCCTATTGGGTAGATCTTGCCCTTGGTCAAGGAGAGTTTCCAAGAGATCCCTCTATAAGTCATGTAAAGTGGGTGAAGTGGTTAAGAGTCAAAACTCAATGGACATGGGGTTCATGACATACAAAGGGTCGTAGTGTCTCATTCATGGGTACCTTTGTAGAGGGTGTGTGGTACCTTCGTTTGCAATGCACTTTTTCCAAGCCCATTGTTTTTCCATTCTTTGTTTCTTTCATAAAATTAAGGATAGATTAAAGGCCACTGCCCTGGCGTGGTCTAGATAATGACAGTGTCACCCACAAATACCTAGCGAAAATGAGAAGGTTGGCTCGTGATGAGACCCCCTTTCTCTCAGCCATGCAACTAAGAGCCATTACCCTGGCTTGGTGACCAAATGATGGTAATGTCATACCACTAGATATTCATGGACATGATAGGTCGTGATGAGACCTCCTATCCTCCAACTAACCTTTTAAGCATTCTTAATCATATTTCTTGTGGTTCCCCCTTTTCTCAAAAGATAAGTGTTTCATTGTTTTCTTGGGTGATCCCTGGATGAAGCATCTAGAAGGTTCATACATAGGCTTTTATCTTTTACCCAACATCAATCCCTCTGGGCCTTCAACCCCTTCTTCCCATAGAATGAGGGACAACCCCTTCTTGGGTCAATACACCCTAAAATCCCAAGAGATAAGGAGATGGGGGGAAATAGTGATGGAAAGTGGTAAGTATGGTCGAGAACGGTACAATGGCTCTTAAAGGGAGTTCCTAGTAACAAACCATCCCCAAGGAAGACCACTTAATAGGGCACAAGGTCAACCACCAAGGTGAAGCAGGGAAAAAGGCATAATGTCCAAGCATATATCGTGAAATTTAAAGCAATATAAGATACAACATACTTAAATGCCTCAAATATTGAATTGATGCTCACCATAATATTGACTTGTATCTCATGGGGCAGGGCCCACTGCCTTCCAGAAGCCAGCTCATGTGGTGGATGCCATCTGAAAATCTATGACCTTTGTGGTGGTGAGAAGGGTCTCCATATGTGCAAAAGGATATTGTTGGTCATGTAGTCTCTCGGCACTCCATATCTACAACCCGAGGGCCTCGAAACATAATCTCCTTAGTTATCCACAAAATGGGGATAACAAGTCCCACAACCCACATGACAGTCTGAATCTGTCTCTGAAACACTAAAGAACATTGACCTCACTCCCGTCATATGGCGAGATGAACCACTATCCACAAACCATGCTCCAATGTCCCCAAACGTTGCACTACCACTCCCTGAAAGACAAGCCACAAGAGAAAATTTCTTCTCGAACTTCTTAGGAAAATCATTGATCTTAGTTGTGGATCCAAGATGAAATCGACAACAGATCCTATCACTTTTGTGTAGCTTTTCAACAAGGGAAATGGATCCAAGACGAAATCCACAATGGATCCTATCACTTTTGTGTGGTTTTTGACAAATCTAACTCTAGGAAATCAAATAAATACAAAATAATAAATGAAAATGACAAAAGAACAATTAAAATTAGCTTTAAACTTTAAAGGCTGTAGAACATGCCTCTAGAATACTATTGCATAAGTTAATCTACTAGACTATATTTTTAAATTTCAATTTTTCATGATGGTCCACAAATTAGTTCACTTCTTTTTTTAAACCATGATGTGATGAATACCTGAATCCTAAAAATTTTGGAATTTACCTCACACCCATACTTCCGTAAAATTTCATACATAATTCAGCTCTTCCCCCATTGGTCATATTTACATATTTATTTTTTTCATGTCTCCCAATCTCTGCACTTTTCATTATCTCATGCTTTCAGTGACCATCATTTCAATTTTGATAAATAGTAAAATAAGTTGCATGTTTAATTGAATAGCACCTATCTAAATTTGTTAAGGACCACTAGGACTGAAAACATGTCAGAAAACATCTATCTATTCTTCAGGAACAAAAGTTGAATCTAGGAAATATGTTACAATTGCAGACTAAATTTACAAAATGCAACTATGATTTTCAATTTTCAAATTGCATAAATCTGCTTCATGTTATGTGATCACAGTACTACTTACTTGCAATCAAAGTATACAATTTCCAAAGTCATAAAAAGAGAGACTCCTATCTAAACCTTACCGGCCTGGAATTTCCAACATTCCAGGTTCCCACAAACAGACATATCTTTTGTTCAGGTTCAGCTATGCCTGCCACAATGTTCATCAAAATCTGGCATCAAAGGAGGCTAATCAGTCAAGAAACAAAAGAGAACACTTGTATATGAAGCTTCCAATCAAAATTAATGCAAAATGGTAATTTGTGCATTTGTCGATTCCCATTAATACAAGCAGGCAAATAATCATGGAAGTTTTGAATTCATTTTTAACAGAATAAAGATATAATGACCACATCAGTACATAGTACACAGTACAAATAGCTTTATAAAATGGCTGATTACTAATAGATAGATATGAAAACCAAAAGGATCACACCTTCCCTGGAACCTTTTTTTTTCCATCTTTTGTGTAAAGATCATACCACTTCCCTTCCGCTTCACTAAAACCTGAACGAAAAAAAGTTTCATTCCTCAAATCAATTCCAAATATTGAGTTATGTACACCAATCAAAAATTACTGTAAGATATAAAGAATGTTGTGGATTCAGTGTCAGGAAAGAAAGGAAGTGCTATACCATTATTTTCCTCCAGAAACAACTTTACGGGCATGTGTTGGCATGTTCCAATAAGCTTGTCATATCCAAGCAAGCCCTTGCCATAAACTTGTACTGTTAACTGGGCACTCTGTGATGCAAAATAGAGATATGAATGGTTAAGGGAGTTCTTATAGCATAATTGTTTTGAAGAATCTTCTGGAAACAGTTCTGACTGAAAAAACATTGAGGTAGTTCTGCCCTCCCGAACTATTAGAAAACACCATGGTCATACCTCTGGATCTTTAACATCAAAAGTGAAATTCTGGACCACTCTCAATACTCCATCCTCATCAACTGAGTCCTTAATCTGCAATGTTTTGACAGTATGAGAATTGAACTTCTATCACATACAGCATGAATATGGATTACATGTTCATCAATAAGAGCTCAATTTAGAATGATCAAACAATTGGTTGTCAAGGGAAACCATACAAATATCATGCTCTTTTAATTCATTCAAGAATCAACACAAACTTTACATGGTTGCTGATGCAGTTTGAGGGAAATTCTTTTGACAATAGCCCAAACATTTAAAACAGGGTGATGGTTAGAACATTTATTCAGAAATATAAACATATAAAACAACTTGTGAAGCAATTTCTGAGGACAACATCCTTTTGATGTCCTTAGTTGCAGATCTCTTTGAATAAGCCTTAACATGCACTAGGATCTTCATAGGCCACCCATAAGTGCTTTCTGTCATCTGATATCAAGCCCAAGTTTCATTAAGTATATCAACATTCACTTCTGGAATGTTCTAACAACTGTTGTGCAATTTACACCCATTACCAGAGTATTTGCACAATGCAAATTGACAAAGAATGAAAGGAAACCACCATGGCTTGAAATAAAGAAATTATCAGTACCCTCTGTAAATCCACCCATGATTTCCAAACTCATATTGTATACAAGTGTGTTCTAACTCCAATAACTCTAGCTAGTGATAACCTGTTGGCAAATCCACTTTCAAGTGACCCCATCTAATCCATGTGTATTGGAAACCTGTGGGATTTACATATTCTAAGTACTTACAATAATCTTGAAAATTCAATTAGAAATTGACAAGAACAGTCAAGAATATGCTCTATTAAGCACATAAAATTACATGTAAGACAAATGTCAAGAAGCATCCAAACTTTGATCCCAAGGTTGGAATTGTATCAATGACTACATTCTCACTTTTTAGGGTGGATTTCTATATCTCCTTAATTTGTAATAATGTTTACTATTTAGGGATGTAGGTAAATCAATTGTTGCACTATCACTAGAAAAGTTACTTTTGTCAAAACAAATCCACACAAGTACATAAACTGTTACCACTTGGATTTTGATGTGCAAATTTGAGAACACCCTTGCTGAGGTGAGCCTAAAAACCCATTGACATGGTCAAAGTCTGCTTCAATGGTATACTGGAAACAAGAAGGACGTAATAAAGGACCCTCATGGAGGAATACCCAAGCATAAAGGAAGCAACATACACTTGGAATGATGAATTGGGCATTACATTAATTGTTGATGAGTTCAGACCTAATAAGAAGGGTTTCAGTTTCAGAGAAAAATCCTTTTGAAGGTTGCATTTATTGTTGATGAAATTGGCCCTAACTAAATTCTGAAAAAGACATATAAGGCCCATCTTCAAGAAGAAAAGGGTCATTTAGTATTACAGCGCTCACGTGAAGGAGAGAAGAGGTGCTATAGGGTTTAGAAGAGACTTGGGAGGTGCACCCTGGCTTGAAGAGCTTTCATGTGGCCTGATGTGTGAAATATCCCAAACCCCTCGGATCTGGATATTTACTGCCAATGCTGGTGATCTAGCTGCAGATCTGATACGCTGAGGTTTCTGACCGAGTTTTAAAAGGTTTTTGGCTGCATTTTTGTGGTGTTTATATGTTTATATCAAAGTTACAAGAACTGGACCGGTCGTCGAACCAATTGACCAAAAAAACCGGAATCGAATCGGAACCGGAAAAAAAACGGATCAAAAAACCAGTCACTAAAAAATACATATAATATTCAAATTTTGAAAAAAAAATACATATTCATGTGCATCCATGTGAATCCAAACCATTATACACAAATTTGCAAAGTTTCTCATATATATAGAACAAGTAACAGTGCACTGTATAAAACCAAAATAGCACTAAGTGTAAGTGCACTCCATAGTCATATGAATCTCTGAATCAAAACACATCATCAAAAAGTCTCTAAAAGGCCTATAAAGTCTCTAAAAATAACTCTAGAGTCTAGACTAGAGACTACACAATCCAATAATCTGAATCTACATACTGAAACTCAGACTTAGAGGACTCAGACTAAGAGAACTCAGACTCGGACTCAGACTAAGACTAGAACCTTCCATTGTGTGCCCATTTTTTTTTTTTTTTAAATTTGCAAATCTGCTCAATTTTCCGTCGATACGGCGGCTGTACAGAATCGGTCATGAGCGGTTTGAATCACCGGTTTTTCTAGTGACCCGTTCGGATCGACCGGCTTTACCGGTTCCGGTCCGGTTCCGGTCCGGTTCTGGTAACATTGGTTTGAAAAAAAAAACGGTTCAGTACGGAACCGATCATGAGCGGTTTGAATCACTGGTTTGAACCAATTTTGCCAGTGACCCAGTCGGACCGACCGGTTTTACGGTTCCRACCCGGTTCTGGTAACATTGGTTTATATCATGCATWCAATTGTTTTGGAGMCAGGAACAACTCAATATCTTGAATTAATTGAAATAACAAAAATTACATCATAGCATGCAGAAACTAAAGAGAATAACCTCAGCTAGATCGTAAGGAGATGATCTTAGCTGGAATACAATGCAAAACAAATAAGAAAATACYTGTATCAAAGAGGAATGAATAGATCTATGATCGGCAATGTGGATCCACTGCATGCACGGATGGATCTGTTGCACGCAACCAAAAATACACACGACAACTGTGGTTGGAGAATAGAAAACTCGCCCTGGTGGCTATACTCGTATGATCGTCCTGAAAACTACCCCAGATGGGTCGCCCTAGTCCCTAGCACACTTCCCCTCCCTGCTAGTTGAAATATTGGGCCTCTGTTGAACTGTCGGAACCCCAGATGGACTACCTCAACCCTTGCACACTTCCTCAGTTGGATGGCACGTTTTTGAAGAATTACCCAGCGGAATGATGTGATAATTGTCTCAATGGAAGCGCCTTGGCCTCCTCTCCAATGGGTCGGAAGGATATGAGCTTCTCTGTCTTGGTTGGGCCTAGAGACCCATTTATGCCGAATCTCTGCCTCAAACCCTCACGTTGTCACTGGATAAGTGTGCACTATCTTGCGCTGCCTCTACCTGATGTTGTATGTTGAAGATGAAGATCAATGAAGAACTTGGATGGTACTTCTGACGGCTAGGGCATGTCTCTCAACACTAAAACCTGTCATGGGTGGTGGTTTCCTCCAGAAATCCACAAAACAATAGAAGGTCGACTTTCTTCACTCTGGAACCTGTTTCTAATTCTCAAATCATCATAATGAAAAATTAGGTCGACTTTCTTCCCTTTATACCTCCTCTCGTCTAATTCTTTATTCACTTATTTAATGTTCACTTAAGTCATTTAACCCCCTTTTTGTTCTAATTAGACATTCACTTTATCACTTAAGTGACTTTGTTTCCTAAGTTTCACCTCAATGATCAATTAAGTCACTTAAACACCCTTTTTCCTCATTTTTCCTCCTTAATGTCACTTTCAGGTTAGACTTTGGTGAAATGAAATTAATTAGAGGTGTTATTCCCCTTTTTATCTCGACTATAGTCCACGGGAACATATAGACTACTAAGTCACTCTCTGTAGAGATAATCACTGGGAAAGGGACATTACAGTCCTCCCTTCTCGAGATTGCTTGTCCTCAAGCAACATCAAACCTGGGTGTTGTAATATTTGCTCTCCCTCCCATGTAGCATCCTCCACTAGAAGTCCCCTCCATCTGACAAGGCACTCCCTGATAACTCGACTCCTCAACCTACACTCTCTGTGCTCCAAAACCTCCTCTGGCACCAGCTCCAACTAACCCTCCTCGTCCAATGGTGGTAACTCCTCTGAAGTAGTAATTTGTTGTCCCACTATCTTCTTGAGGCAAGAAACGTGGAACACGTTGTGAATCTTACTACCCTCTGGTAGCTCTAACTCGTAGGCCACCTCGCTTATCCTTTGAGTGATTCTGTAAGGCCCATAGAACTGGGGTTTCAGTTTTTCTTCCCCTGTCTTCTTCATGGAAGATTGTCTGTACGGCTGAAGTCTCAGAAAAACCAAATCACCCACCTCAAAACTGCGCTCTACTCTCTGTCTATCTGCATATATCTTCTATTGGTTTTGTGTTGCCCGTAGATTTTCCTTCACTGTTTTGAGAATTTTTTGGCTCTCCTCTATCCAATCTTTGGCTCCCGGAGCCCTACTGTCCCCAAATACCGTCTCCATGAATGATGGTGCATCATATTCGTACAAGGCTCTAAAAGGTGTCATCCTGATGGACATGTGATATGTCATGTTGCAACAGTACTCCCCCAGATGAAGCCACTTTACCCACGTGCATTGTTGTCCCCCTACATAGTTCCTTAGGTACCGTTCCACCCATTTATTAACTATCTTCGTCTTCCTTTCGGTCTGTGGATGGTAACTGGTAATTGTAGCCAACTCTGCGCCCACTAGCCTGAACAACTCCTGCCAGAATGTGTTGATGAAGCGTCCATCTCTGTCGCTAACTATCTGTCGGGGCAACCCATGCAATCTGAAGATCTCTCTGAAGAATAACTCTGCCACTTGGGTGGCCTTATACTCAGTGGGTATGGCAAAGAAGTGCAAAAACTTGGTCAGTTTGTCGACCACCACAAAAATCCAGTCCCTATGTTGCACCCTAGGTAGTCCTGTGATGAAGTCCATGGAAATGCTCTCACATTTCTGCTCCGGAATGGGTAGAGGCTAAAGTAACCCTTTCGGGTGTGTCTGCTCGGACTTGTTCTGCTGACAAGTCACACACTCTCGGATGTGTCTCAGTACATCATCCTTGAGACCCCTTCCATGAGAATCTCTCCCTAATCTGCCTGTAAGTCTTGAAGTACCCTTGATGTCCTAATAAGGATGAATCGTCACTAGCCTTCAAAATCTTTTCCTTCACTATAGATTCTGAAACTAAGTAGATCCAGTCTTTGTAGAAAATGACATCGTCCAGTACCCGGTATCTCTTATCTATCACTTGCCCATCCATTACCTCACAAGCAAATTTGTATTTGGAATACTCAATTAGCAAGTGTGCCTTCCAATCTGTAGATATGCCCATCATCGAACAACTCGTTTGGCTTCCTGGATAAAGCATTTGCTACGATATTCTTCTTGCCTTTAACATACTCAATGTCAAATTCAAAAGCTTGGATCTTTGAAACCCATTTTTGTTGTCTCTCATTGAGGTCTTTCTGATCCAAGAAATACTTCAAACTATTGTGATCGGTTTTCACCACGAATCTGATGCCAACTAAGTATTGTCTAAATTTTGTCAAGGTGTGCATGATAGCCAGCATTTCTTTGTCGTAGATAGAGTAGAGCCTCTCTGACTCGCTGAGCTTCCTACTCTCAAAGACTATGGTGTGACCTCCCTACATCAATACTACTCCAATCCCCTCTCATGATGCATCGCACTCCAATACAAAGGGCTTTGAAAAGTCAAGAAGTGCTAGAACTAGGCATGTGCTCATGACCTCCTTCATCTTCTCAAAAGTGTTATGTGATGCCTTGGTCCAGTGGAAAGCCCCTTTCTTCGTCAAATCGATGATCGGTGCCCCCAACTATGAGAACCCTCTCACGAACCTCCTGCAATAACTGCACAACCTAAAGAATCCCCTCCACTCTGTGATATTCTTGGGTGTCGTCCAATCCAAAATGGCCCTGATCTTTTCCTGATGTACCTGAACCTCCTGCTCGTTGATGATGGTGCCTACGTACAAAAGTTCCCTCATGCCGAATTCACACTTGGATTCTTTGGCATATAATGACTATGACTGCATAATGCTCAGAACCTCATCCAAATGTGTCAAGTGTTCTTCCTGGGTCCTACTGTATAACAGGATGTCATCAAAGAATACTAACAGATACTTCTACAATTGTCCCCTGAAAATGTGGTTCATATAGGACTGGAAGGTAGTCGATGCATTGGTCAACCCGAAAGGCATGACCAAGAACTCAAAGTGCCCAAAATGGCTCCTGAAAGTTGTTCTTTCAATGTCCTTCTCTCTAATGTTGATCTGGTGGCAACCTGAGCGAAGATCTATCTTGGTAAAGAATATTGCCCCATGTAGCTCATCCATCAACTTGTCTATGCGCGGAATGGGGTACCTGTTTTTTATAGTCTTCTTACTAAGTGCCCGATAATCTATGCACATCCTCAGTGTGTCGTCCTTCTTCAAGACCAAGACAATTGATGAAGCAAACGGACCAGTGCTAGGCCTGATGCGCCCCATTGCAAGCAATTCCTTGATTGCTTTCTCAATCTCGTATTTGAATCTTTTGGGATATTTGTAAGGTGCGATGATCATTGGTGTTGCCCCCACCTCTAACTCAATAGTATGCTCAAATCCTCTGTCTGGTGGACGCCCTGGTGGTATCGGCCCAAATATTGGTTCATACTGACTCAAAATTTCCTTGTTCTCAAGATAATAATATTGTATGTCATCGGAATCCCTCCTAGTGGTGATCAAACACTCGACAGCATATGCCACATCTCCATGCCTGAAAATCCTCTCCATCCTATTTGTCGACACTGTCCTGGGTGCTCCTGTAGACATGCCCCTCAACACCACCTTTGACCCCTTTGTATCTTTGAAGCTCATTGTTAGGATTTGGTAATTGAACCCAACCTCACCCAATGAGTATAGCCAATGAATGCTCATTACTGCATCAGTATTAAATAAATCAACTACATAGAAAGTGTGTCACAGTGTAGTTTCCTAGTTTAACCTCTAGATCCAGTACCATGTCCAAGCACGTCATATTGTACCCATATGCCACTGCTATAGTGAATCCCTCAAACTCCTCAGTCTGTAACCCCCTCCTGGCTACTAAGATGCACCTACAAAGTTGTGGGTTGCCCCACCATCCACCAATGCTATGATCAGTTGTCCTTGAATGAGGCCCTTGAGCCTAATGGTGTCATACATGGGAACTCCTGCAAGGGTAGCTATGGTTCCACCCTTCACTGGTACTTGTGGTTTTGTCGTCCCACCTGACTACATTTCTGTCTGCAGCTAAGGTTTCTTTGGAGGTTGCCCCTCATGCATATGCTCCTCCTCTGAGCCACTATCTGATGTGGAGTTGATCTACTACTCCTCATTTTTCGATGCCACCTCAGTGTAGTGTATCTATCCCTTGCCCAAGCATCTGTGTCCTGGGACCCACGGATCCCTACAGTTGAAGCACAATTGCTTCCTCGTGAGCTCCCTCCTGGTCTCATCATTCAGTTTGGTTTTTCCTTTCCACTCCCTTGGAGGATTTCTCTCATCCTTGTCTTTCTGTGGAACAAAGGGTTTGGTGAAGGTCTTTGTTTTATGCACTAAGTCTCCCATATCTCTCGTGCACAATATGGCATCCTGTAGGGTGCGAGGCTTGAAGGCCTTTACCTAGCCTCTCAATGGACCTGTTAGTGCCTTAGTAAAAAGCATCACCAACCTGTGCTCAGATATATCAGACATCGCTACTGCTTTCCTCTAAAGCTCTGTAATGAAGGCCTCGACCGATCCGGTCTACAGCAGCTGTGTCAGGTCTCTGAAATGAAGTTTTGGATCCCTCCAATCAAATCTCTCCATCAGTCATTCTGTGAACTCCAAGTAGGATGTGATATGACTGTGACCCAAGGTCACCAGTCCATGGTAGCACCACTCGTGTGCTTCCCCCTCCAAGTGCAAGGTAGCGAAGCTTATAGCTTCTGACTCTATCATCGGGTTAAGCTTGAAATAGGTATCAAGCTCTTGAACCCATGCCTAAGTTGAACACCTAGACGAACCGTCGAAAGAAGGGATGGTCAGTTTCTTAACCTTCTTGATAAAGTCCATGTTCTGGGGTTGCATGTTACATGTTTGCGCCTTGTTGTCGTCCTTATACACACTTGCAAACATGGACTAAGTCCAATCCACTTAGTGTGTCCTTGGAGGCACAATGCCTAAGTTCAAGCCCATTGTCACCTCGACTTGAACTTCCTCCGTCTAGGCTTACTCCTATGGAAGCCAAGGGGGGTAGAGCCTAGTTACTATATGAGTTAAAAGATTTATTCTAAGAGTTAGTTTTAATTTGTTAAGGTTGGGGGAAACTAGCTTATATGAGAGGCAAACAATGCAAGTGCAAAACTTTCAATGCAAAGACAAGTCTTTCCCTAAGACAACTAAGACTAGTGCTTGGGCAAAGGGGTCAACTAAAGTTACAAAAGATTAGAAAGAAGAACTTTACAAAAGTTTACAATTAGATACAAAAGAATTACTTTACAAAACTTAACAATCGAACTAGATACAAGAAACCATCAACACAAATAAGAATGCAAAGAATAAGTCAATGATACAACAATATAAAACTATTGACAAATGAGAGAAACAAGCACTTATTGGATCCAACTTCTAGCAAAGCAACAATTGAACTAACTCGATTTGATTGTGCAGGGAAGGAGAAAGATAACTCAAGATAGCATCCACAACACAACACAACCAAACAAACCCAAACAATAAAGTGCCCCAGAGGTGCGCAACTTCAATGGGGTTGATCCAATGGCTCCAATGCACAACTTAAAGAGATGAAAAAACAACAAAAGAACCTCCACGGGCTAAAAGTGCGCAACTTCAAAGGAAAAGAGATAAAGCATGAAAAGAAGCCTCCACGGGCAAAAGATGTGCAACTCCTAAGCTCAAGAGTTCAACAATCCACAATGCTCAATAAATTGCTTGAAAGATGACTTATAGTGAAAGTAATTGCAGAAATAAAGAGCATGAACCATAAAAGTAGATTATGAAGTTAAACCATAGGTTACTTGGATAAATTTTAGATTAGTTAGATTGATTAAGTGAAGTTGAATCCTAAACTAAGTGACTTCCCTAAAACTCTCCCGCTTGTACCAAAAGGATCGTTGGCTGCTCAATAAGTAAAGCAAACAAGGCCTTACCCTAGCTCCACAGGTCAATTTGGGAAACAAGGGTGCTCAACAAGGGGGACACCTAGTGTCATGAGACCATCCCTGAACTAGCACCCCCTGCCGCCTCCACAAGATCCCTTTTTGATAGCAAAGTTGAGACAGTTGAAGGTGTCCTAATTAAACTAGTTTATTTGAACCCCTATGAGCCTAAGATAAATTGAACCTCTTAAGGATTGATTAAGTTAAATGCTTGAAAGTAAAAGTGCTTGACAAAAATTAAATTGCAAGAACTTGAAAGAAAGAGTAGATTACAAGAGCTTGTGAGAAAATAAGATTGCAAGAACTTGACAGGAAAGTAAATGCTTGAACTTGAAAGCAAAGTAAATGCATGAAAGGAAAGTAAATGCTTGGAAGGAATATACAAGTAAATGCACTATGCCTCCATGGGCTTAAGCAAATAAAAGACGTGCTTCTAAAACCTAAAAATAAGCACATGAACTCGAACAATAGAAGCAATAAACCATCAATCACCTACCTAGCCTTACGGTACTACATGGGTGGCAAAGCCAATCCTCTTTGCAGGGTGTAGGAAAACAATAAAAAATAAAAGAACTTGAAAGTAAATCTAAACTACTTACAACTCAACAAAGGCACAAGATGGAGGACAAGGCCTACTGGTTTTGTGCCCAAGTGGGTGAAAAATAAATCATGCAAATAAATGATATAACTTGAAAAGAAAGGGAGATCCTAGCCACACAACCTTGTCTTAAGGACAAGTGGGGCAACCAAAAAAATAAATTGCACTGCTGAAAATAAACTCTAAAAACTAGTCATACGATTTAGCATGGTTGGCTATGCCAAACTCTTTGCTAGGTGAGTACATCTATGAGATAATACAAAATACTTGCACAATCTATAAACTACTCACTTAGATCTACAATAAGACTATTATAAATCCACCCAAGAAAAATACTTTGCTTGGGATCTCTACTCTAGATCTGAAAATGAAATGCATACACAACAAAAATACAAACAATGTCACCTCCAATACAAGATGCACCAAGACGACTCTCAAAGCATCATTTGTCCTCCAAAGATTTTCTTTATTGAATAGGAAAAGGCTGTTGCAAATACTTGCAACAAGCTTTACACAAGAAACTAGAGCAAATAGGAGAAAGAGAGAAGAATGGGAGAGATTGGGAGAAATTTGAGCATAATAACAATAGAGAAAGAATAGATGTGAAATGAGGGAGGAGAGGCCTTTATTTATACTTGGGAGCAAAGAGTGACCCCTCTTGGATGTTTTCCAAGTGTCAGCTCCTAAGAATCATTTAGCATCTCAAGGGGGGCAAAACTATAGGGTTTTGGTCATGCAAGGGTCGTGAGGGATGAGTAAGGGGGGAGTGGAAAAGACTTTTAGCCCACCCAATAATCTAATTATAAGACATTAGGAGGGCGCACTTAGACTTAGGGGGGTGTTTTCCAATTAAAAGTTGAGTTGGAACAACTTACTCATCAAGGGGGGCGCAAATCACCTAG
>ML788175.1:431840-444887 GCA_009831015.1 Picea engelmannii | reverse complement strand
CACAGGTCAAATCCGGAATGCTTGGGCGCTCAAGCAAGGAGGACACGTAGTGCCACGAAGCCGTCCCCAACTTCAACCCCTTGTAGCCTCCCAAGTCACCATTTTTGGTGGTGGAAACAATAGCAATTGGGTGCCTAATTAAACTAGCCTCTCAATCCTTTGTCCTTTCTTAGTTACCCAAGATCCACAAAGTGGCAAGGGGAGGGAATACGGGACAAAGGTGAGGCACAAATATGATTATTTTGCAATAATTTAAAATTTAGACTAGCCTTCACGATATTGCAAGGATGGCTTAGGCCAATCTCTTTGCAAGGTGTGGGCAAAACTAAATAATTTAAATGACTTGAAAATTAAAGGGCAACCTCACAACAATGGCACAAGATGGAGGACAAGCCTACCGTTTTTGGTCAAGGTGAGTAAAATAAAAGAAATGCAGAAAATTAAATCTAAACCTAGCCTCCACGATATTGCATGGATGGCTTAGCCAATCACTTTGCAAGGTGTGGGCAATATTTTTTAACTAAATTACAATATCAGATTTTTTGAATTAAAAATGCAAGCCCAAGAGACTCTCTTGGGTTGCTTACAATGCTTTAGAAGAAGATAAATGAGAGTGGGTTTGGTACCCAAACTTTAGAAGGCTTTTTTTAGTGTTTTGGGGCCCAAAACAAGCAGCACCTCCCCATATCCTGGCGAGAACCTGCATAAAACAGCAAGCTAAACTAGCTGAAAAATGATACAAAACACTTAGAAACTTGTCAATTTCTGTTAGCACATAAAACAAAAATTTAAATGTGAAAAATTGAATATAAAAATGGAGTTTTAAGTGACTATTTCAGATCAGAAAAATGCTTATAAATGAGAGGAAAAGGGTGGAAACAAGAACATAAAAATAATGGAAGCCTTGGATGGTTGAATGAGTGAATTTCCAAATCTGAAATTCACCCCTCCAATCCTTTAGTGACCTGCAAATAAGTATGTTCTTGCTACACAATAAAACAAGGAGGTGAGAGCATCTAATAAACTTGCAAAATACTTTCCAAACTTGAAAGAAACAATCTCAAAACTAAGAGTAATACTACTACCAATTATTCCCAAGCAAAATACTTTGCTTGGGTCTCCAAGTTAAACTAGTGAAAGCAAAAAATACAAGAAATGAAATGCAACAATATCACCTCACAAGAACACCATGAAGAGCACCAAGAAGACTCCCAATGCACACAAGAGATCTTCCAAAGCTTCCTTTATTATTCATAAAATGTTGCTACAAATACTTGTAGCAAGATTTACAATGAGAGAATGGGAGAGAGGGAGAAAAATACTTGTAGCAAGATTTACAATGAGAGAATGGGAGAGAGGGAGAAAAGAATGGGAGAAATTTGGGCAGCATAGACTTGCTCTGAGAATAAATGGCCAAATGGGGAGGGATAGGCATTATTTTATAGTTGGGAGAGAGGAAAGACCCCCCTTGGATGAGCTCCAAGTGTCACACATCAAAGGGAAGGAGGTCAAATCAAGGGGGGCACACTTTTAGGGTTTTGGTAGTGGCTAGGGTTTGAGGGGTGAGTGGGGAAGGGGGAAAACACCTTTTCCAATTACCCAACATGAAGTTAGGCTCAAGGAGGGGTACACCTAAGGTTTTGGCCACCCTCTTGCTTTAATTTTTTATTTCCCATGTGTTCATGAGCAAGGGGGGCGCACTTCTCACTAGGGAGTGACCACTTTAGGTTGTTGGCTTAGTAAGGAGGGTTCTTCTAAGTGGAAAATCACTTTTCTAACTTAGGAAATAAATTAGGAATCCTTTTCCCACTCTCTCTCATGAGAGTAATCATTTTTACAAAATTTGGCTATTTTAATTTAGCCAATTATTTGCTGATTTTTTACTGACTTGGACTCCTCATGGACAATGACCTAGCAAAACTTGTCCAAATGAGTTGAAACTTGGTCCAAGGGTGTAGGGGGGCATTTTCCATTTGATTTGAGTACTCATACCCCTACACAAAATCCCCAAGGTCCAAATTTTTACATTTTACATCAAAAATAATTAAAAATTCTCAGTTGACAGAAATTTTAATTATTTAAAAAATCCTATCAAAACTTTATGGAATTCCACAAGACTCTAGGAGATGTCTAGCATGGTCATTTACAGCACTTCCAAACCTTAGTCATCCATTGGGCTCGATCATTAAAACACCTTTCATCACTTTGGAGGATTATGTGAGTGAAAAACTCAAGGATAATTAAAATTGCAGTTAAGCAAGATTAATTACCTGAGATAAAAAAACACTCGATGAAAGGACTTCCCTAGTGATAAAGTCCTGGATAACTAGACAAAAATTGGCTCATGCTAGCATATTACATTATTATCCCACGCAGGGGAGCGTACATTCTGAGTACATAGAAAGACGCGTCGAAGGCAAAATTTGCCCTGCTAAGCCAAAAGTCTTCAAACTAGTTGTACCACTAGGTACATATCTTCATGTACATGACGTTGACCCCCTAGTCGAAATAGGTGGTCAACAAGGGGCATGGGACCTATTACCTCCTGGGATGTACCCTATACTTTTTCATGGCAACACCATTGTAAGACCAAGAGATGTGAGTCCTAAAGCCTTGTTGGCCATATGGATGATTATGTATGTGGTGTCCTAGGCCTTGGATGGTCGACCATGCCCAATCCCTGTAGTACCCACGCTCAATTCCTTTCGTCATGGATAGGATTGGAGGCCTTGGGATGGATCTATTGGGATACATGGTTTACGAGAGCCATCAATTTTGTAGGGGTGATCGCAGTATGCAGGGCTTGTTATGCCCATGGTTTCATGCACACCTATGTCTTTTTCCCATGGTCATGTATTGTAGAGACTGTAAGCATATCCTTGGTTGTGGTGTAGTATTCATTCATAGTTCTCAACATGGCAATCTCACAGTTCACAGTGTTTCACAAATCTTGATGCATGGGGTCCTAGGACCAAAAATGCAACAAGGGCTCAATGTGATTGTTATGATATGTACTTGACAAGCCACATTGAAATTTTGGCAAAAGGAAATTTTTTCAAGCAAAAATCAACTCCTAAAGGGTCATGTAGGCATATTTATGGGTAAAACGTGGCAAAAGAGGGCCATGCATTGACATGCACAAAAAGATTCAACGTCAATGGGCAAGTGAATCATGTTTGGTACAAAACCCATGTGTTGGAATCCATCAATTCAGCAAGGTTTACATGGTTCTAATAAAATCTTAGCAAAATAAAGGGGGCAGCCTCCTTCCATGCTAGCCATTGGGAAATTTTTCTGAGTTGAAGAATAAATGTTGGGTCAAATATTGTACAGGTGAGATGTGGGTGCATTAAATTAATCAAATACGCCCTCATCTCCATGAAATCAGCCTCACCCAAAGAAAATCGACCTGCATTAAATGAAATCAGCACATTTTAATGGAGCTACCAAGTTCTATGGGAGCCGCCACATTGGATTTTCTTAACCATTGGGTCAATGGGCTAGCGTAGTATGGGTCAAAATTTTGGGAGAAGAGGACAAACATTGGATTTAAAAGAGACGTGGAGTTTTCTTTTAATCAAATCGACACTCCAATTTATTAAATCGGCTCTTTATCAATTAAACCGGCCCTCTCCAAATCATCGTTGAGCATAAAATGAGTTGGTTAGTCAAATGAGTGGAGCATTGAGTCAAAAGGTATGAGACGTTAAAGGTTGAGTTGGCCATTGGTCACAAATTTAATTAAATCAACCCTTTTCCAAGGTAGCCATTACCTCCTCCAAGCTGATCGATAGCATAATAAAGCAAATCGTGGTTTTCTAAGGTAGCCGCCATATCCTCCTGGCCATTAAAAAGTGGTCCATGGAGTCAAAGAGTGGAACGTGGGAAGTTGATTGCACACTCAACCAAGCTATCGACCTTTTTCTACTAGTTGTTGCATCCTTTAGTCAAATCAACCCCCTAGTGAATATATTTTATGTAAAAATTATTTTCATGGTAGATAACTTAGTCTCTGGGTTGTGGATGACAAGTCAAGAAATTATTTTTAATGGGATAGAGGAAACTAGCCAGTAAAAAGAAAATTATATAAGGCTAAGTCCTCCTCTGAAGTTGTTGTTGTTGTTGAACTGTGAGATCATTATGCCATTTCAATAAAGAACTTTTTCAGTGCAAAATTTTGGATCGATTTTTCTATGCTTTCTTTTCTTGGTTTATGTTGTAATCATTATTAATAGAATAGACACAAGTTCCTCTGAGTTATTGCAAGGCTACTAGTTTGATCCATCAAGGGTCAACATTGTCACGTTGAAGGGGAGATCAAGGAACTAGACCTCATCTCACCTTTGTCGGTATTGGGAGGTAATCAGATCCAAGCGCTAGACAGACCCTTGTCGAGGGTTCCTTCAGTAACGGAACGATTTCATTATGTGTCGTAGTTGATCCATTGGTTGGAGACCATCTCCATAGAAGTATCTTTCCTAGCAAAATCCGGAGGTTGTACCACTATTCTAGACTAGACCGGGGTGCGACTAGACTGGGGTGCGATCGTTGCCTAGACATCAATCCCCTTTTCTAGTCCAAAGTGCATAACCAACTTAAAGAGGGTTGTGATCTTGATCCAATGCCCTGGGAATGTAAGGCCTAGGTACGCCACATTGTAGCAACCATCTATCTAAAAAAATCAATCAATCTCCTTCATTTTCTGCTTTATAAAAAATAAAAATACAAAAAAAAGTTCCTAGCTTGTGCTTCAAATTTTATATTCAAGACCTAGTAAATCCTTGGGGTCCTAGTACTAGATTTATTTTTCATCCAAGGATATTTACCCTCTGGTTTTTTTCGTAGATCCAAGTTTGTAACAGCAGATCTATCATCAGATCCTGCAAGAAACCTCACTAAAGGGTACACACAAGAAGGTATATTTTATTGGTAACCTTTCGTTTTTTCCATATTTGATTGATTAGCTTATCATTGGTTTTTTGGAGTAAAAATAAACAATTTCCATCCATTACACACCATAATTTATTGATGGAATAAATTTCCGGGTTTTGACCCTAGGGGGATTTGAACCCCGCTTGATGCAAGTAGTTTCCAGATTGTCGGAAAATTACAATTACTTGCAGATCTGAAGTGTTGGGTTGTTTTAATTGTTACTAGTCTACTAATCTCTGGTGAAGCTATGTGTGATTAGAGTAGGGAAGCCTCCCATAACCTTTAGTAAGAGTTGGCCTAAAGAGTGGGGATTTGTGCCAAGGTGACAGTGGGTAGTTCTCCTGTGTGGTACCACCTTAGACGTGGTACGACACAGGAGAAAATATAACTTTGGTCTGGAATATAACTTATCGACAATGTTGGGGAAAATATCAGAAAATATTGGGAAACTTTAAAAAATACAAAAATAATCAGTTTTTTCAATTTTTTAAACATCTAAAGCAACAACATCAAAAAATACACTAATACATAAATATGAAAATAAAACTGATATATAAGATGTAAAAAGGTACATCACACATCGATACTAAAATATGATATATGTCCTGAATCATATGTCCTGATAGGATGATACAAAATCACATCAAAACAAAAATAAATGTATCTCGTGAGATGAATCATGGCACTAAAAACAATGGATTTCTCCTTGTTTGCTTGATGAAAAATGGTCACAATATCCTCAAAGCTTAATCCACTAACTCACTTTTGCAAAATGAGTGTTAAAAGACCAAGAATCTAGTTATAAGGTGATATTGATGCAGGCAGGCGATAATTTCCATATTATCACAATAATTTCTGAAATTATCACCGATATTATTGGCTTGGGGAATGACTCGCGATATATTGTCGATATATGTAACATTGTTTTACATTGATCACACAATTGAATCAAGGTGTTTTGCTAACAGAGTAGAAGAATTTTACACCAACTTGCATGACCAATTCTTTTGCATGGTGTTGATTCCCATCCATCTTTGGTTAATGGAGAATGGTTGTGAATCGTGATCACATCATCACCCAACTCAAGTAAAGTTGACAAGGGGAAGCAGTTGATGGAACCAATGTGGCCAAAGTAAAAAAAAATGAAAGAGAGGTCAAGGAGTAGTTAGATGGGTCCAATTCAAGAAGAAAATGTCCACAAAGATGGAAAAAGGTCAACATAGAGAAAAAAATCAACAAGAAGATAGTCAATAGAAGAGCCCGAGAAAAGGTCAACCTAAGAGGTTTTAGAAGAGATCAAGGTAGAAAACTAGTAAGTGGCCCCAAGGGATCAAAAGTTGTGCCCAGAGTTTGTGCACTTAGAGTTCCACAAAATTATGGCAATCTCCTTCTTGCATTTTGTCTTCTTATGCAAGTGTTTCATTGTTCTTGCGTTCATGGAAACACCATTTGGTATCAAATCCTTTGATCAGGCACCTTCCAATATTGATGTCGATTATTATTTTGTTTTAATAGCACACCCAGGATTAAATCTCTGACACAATCTCTTCTTTCTTTTGAGGTTTTTTATCTCCACCAAAAGATTTTCTTCTTCTACACATCAAAATGGAATCTTACATTTTAGGAGTCTCTTGGTTTATGTAATGTCCCATTCCATGTGATATTGACCATGGGGGACTTAGTAGCCTAGTTGTTCCCCCTAGGCTATAGTCTCATTGAGAAAAAGGGGAGGGTAAAAAGGGGGTAACCAAATAATTGAAGTTAATTTCAATAAGTGACAAAGATTAAGGAGAAAAAGGGAAAGTGGCTTTATGAATAAATTGGAGAAAAGAACCTTAAAAAGCCTAAATAATAATTTAAGTGAGAATTAGAAGATGGGATAAAAGGAATGAGGGTTTTCTCATTCATTTTTCATCATTTTTCACTTGCATCTTTGAGCTCTACAGCTTGGGTGTTTTGAGGGTTTTGAGTGAACAAACCCTAGAGATTAGCAAGGAGGTGAAAGATTCCTCTATTCCTGATCCAAGCTTGGTCAAGGTGGTGAAAGATTCTACCCTCACTATTCTATTTAGTTCAGATCAGTTTCAGCAGTGTTTGGTGGAGCAAGGGCGTAGTTTTGGAGGTTTTGGCAAGATTGGGGCACACTATCAAAGGAGGAGAAGTTCGATTTGGCTAGAAGACTTTGGATCTTGGGTAGATCTTGCTACAGAAGTGTTTGTCATCCCTAAGGCGAATTTTCTCATCAGTTTTTGGGGGTTTATCACTTCATAGTTATTTATTCTCAAAGTTGGGTGAATTTATGAAGGAGGGCGCACTTGTCCTTAGAGATACAAAGATTTGGGGCTCAGATCTACAGCTATAGCCAAGGAGATTCATCATAGATGCTAGCCATCTCACATCCTTCAGGGATACATCATTACTTCAATGTCTGGAGGCCAGATCTAGTGAGGTCGAAATTCCAAGAGGGTTTCCATCCAGAGAGGGGCGCAACTCAGCGAGAATACCTTTGCAGGAGAGCAGAAGGGAAAGAAATTGATCTTCTAAGATCTACATGCAGTTGTTGGAGGTTTAGGGGAGCTCATCTCTCTCTTTGTTATTGTATCTTGGAGCTTTTCTCAGCATGTATCTTGGAGCTATTCTCAGCCACACTCATTGTCCTTCCATATCTATTCCAGATATGTTCATCTCTTGTACTGAGGTCAACTTATATAATAAATAAAATGCAGATATGAAGTATTGTGGCTATTTCCTTGTGTTATTCCTATTGTATCTTGTTGTTTTTCAGTTGTTGCTTTATACAAATCATTTACTTGATGTAATAAGGCATAAACCTAAATCCCAGTGCAACTATAGAAGACAAAACAACAAATTGCTTGACAAAATACCACAACAAAAAACACAATAATTCTCAGATTTCCGGGTAGATCCACTTGGGAATCTTATAGTGGTATCAGAGCGTGAATCCTCCCAGCCCATGAGGATAGCTAATGAAGAAATACAATAGGAGGAGGAAGGATAGAAAGGCGGGAGAACCAGAAATAGATCCAGAAATGGAGGAAAGACAAGAAACAGGAGATGGTAATGACAAAGGGGATAATTTGGAAAAAATAGTTCAAGAAATGTAGCACTCCATTTATAGGACAAAGTTTGACATGTAGCATCACTTGCAAGAGACACAAGAGCACTTGTCTAGGGGGCAGAATGATCTCAAGACAGCCTTGACAGCTATTGAACATGGGAAAAAGAAATTGATTACCTCAGTGGATGCAGGACAAGACAAGATTGCACAACTACTCATGCTGATGGTACATGGAAAGGAACCACCTAATTATGGAGGGAACAATGGGGCTAGTGGATCTCATGGAGGAGAGCAATATCATGTTGAATCTAATCACAAAGCCCATACTGAGGGACAAAGCCTCTTTGGGGACGCAAACAACAGGGTGCCAGGGAGTAGCATGATCGCGCCTAGGCCTTATATGCCTAGTTTCCTAGATGCACAACTGCAGGATGGCCACATTCCGAGACGTATGGAGGTGGAAGACAAGTTTGAGGAGTATGAGAGGGAGTATGCAGCCTTAAGTGCAGGATTCAGGAGACAAGTTTCATTGGCAGAATATTGTGGAATCAAATATAGAGGCAAGCCTAGAGAATTTCATAGGGGCAACAATGATCTAGGGTGGAAAGCAAGAAAAATGGAGATCCCCCCTTTTGATGGAGCAGCCAAATCTTCGGCAGAGGCATGGGTATAGAAATTGGATGCTTATCTACAGCTAAACCCCATGATGGAGTTGGATGCCATCAATTTTGCTACCTTGTACTTGGAGAGCAAGGCCCATGAGTGGTCATACCATGGGATGACAACTTTGGGGCATGCACACATTACCTCATATAGAGATTTCACACAGTGCTCGTGGATAGATTTGATCAGGGTGATCCAGAACTACATTTCCGTGAGCTCACACAACTTAGACAGACCGAATCAGCTGAGGCATTCATAGAAGAGTTTCAGAGGTTAGCAGTGATGGTTCGATATATGTCACGATCTAGATTGATGATGCTTTTTTTCGAGGGGCTGACAAAGCCATTGCATGGTTGGGTTAAGGCTTTTAAGCCTACTACCCTACAGGATGCGATTTGAAGGACTAGAGAATTGCAAGGGTCAGCTTCGAAAAACAAGTTTACTCCAAGACCACCTCTTGTTCCAAGAGGAGGAGATCAAAGAATTGTAGACGAGGGTAAAGGGAAGCTTGATGAGGCTACAAAAAGAGAGTTGAGAAGGAAACAACTCTACTATACTTGTAAGGAAACATGGGAGCCAGGGAACAGATGCATGGGGAAAGGAAAAATCCACTACATAGAAGTCCTTTCAGATAGTGAGGAGGAAGATGATGTTGGAAATCTTCAAAACATGGAAGTGACTCAAGCAGAAGAGGAACACGCGCATGAGGAAGAAGAGGAAGAGGCAATGCGCAAGTAGGAAGGAATCAAGAAAGTTGTTATTGCATCCATCAATGGGGTACCGAAATTCAACACTTTAGGATGAGACGAGTCCTCCAAGGACAAAGAGTCACAATACTTATCGATGGTGGGGCCTCACACAATTTCATTGATGCTGCTTTGGTGAATAGGAGACACCTCCCTACTGTTGAGTTTGATGGATTCCTAGTGGAGGTAGCAGGAGGACATACCATGCCATGTGACAGATACATTCCACAGATGAGTCTTACCATGGGCAGATATAACTTGGCACAAGATTTCTATGTGATGGACCTTCCGAACACCAATGTTATACTTGGAGTTCAGTGGCTTAGCACCTTGGTACCTATCACTACAAACTACAAGACTATGGAGATGTCCTTCAATTATGAAGAAGGAAGGAGGGTAACCTTATAGGGAATGACAAAGAATACATCCAGGGTGGTTTCAGCAAAGCGCATGGAGGTTGTTTTCAGGCATGGGGACATGGCTTATGCAGCAGAGTGTCTAGTTGTCACCCAAACAACTCAGGAAGAGTGCCAGCACTATTCACAAGATATACAAGGGATAATTGACCAACATGAGAAGGTTTTTGGACAGATTTCCCCAGGGAAACCACCAGATAGAGGCTTTGAGCACATTATAGAACTAGAGGAAGGAGGCAATCCAGTCATTACCACGCCTTACAAGCACCCAAAGAAATTCAAGGATGAAATTGAGAAGGCTATCAAAGAACTATTGGACATGGGGCATATTAGGCCAAGCTCAAGCCCATTTGCATCTTCAGTTGTGTTGGTCAAGAAGAAGGATGGTACAATGCGTATGTGTATTGATTACAGGGCCTTAAACAAAAAGACAATCAAAAACAGGTATCCCATTGCAAGGATAGATGAGTTATTGGATGAGCTTCATGGTGCAGTGTACTTCACAAAAATTGATCTACGCTCTGGATACCATCAAATTAGGATGAGGGAAAGGGATATACACAAGACAGCCTTCAGGTGCCACTATGGGCACTATGAATTTCTAGTTATGCCCTTTGGATTAACCAATACGCCAGCCACCTTCCAATCATGTCTGAACCATATATTCAATAAACAATTGAGGAAGTTTCTATTGGTTTTCTTTGATGATTTGTTGATATATAAAAAAACTTGGGAGGATCACCTCAAGCATGCGGATGAGATCGTAAGCATCATGGAAGAACAAGCATTGTACGCCAAAGAGTCCAAGTGCGAATTTGATATGACAGAAGTCCTATACTTGGGGCACAAGGGGTACAAGTTCATCAAGAGAAGATCCAAACTATTTTAGATTGGCCCACACCCAAGACACTTACAGAGCTCAAGGGATTATTTGGGATTTGCAACTACTATAGGAGATTTGTTAAGGGTTTTTCATAGCTAAACGCACCACTAATTAATTTAACCAAGAAGGGTGCATTTAAGTGGAGTGATGAAGCACAACTAGCGTTTGATAAAATGAAGAAAGTCATGAGCACTTGTCTGGTCCTAGCCTTACCAGATTTCTCCTAGCCATTCATATTAGAGTGTGACACATCAGGGATGAATTGGAGTTGTACTCATGCAGAACAGGCATCCTATTGCTTTTGAAAGCAGAAAATTAAGAGCGCCTAAGTTATTGTACCCCATATATGATAAGGAGATGCTAGTTATCATGCATGCGCTAGCAAAGTTCAGACAATACCTGGTGGGAGCAAAATTTGTAGTCCAAATTGATCATAATAGCCTCAAATACTTTCTAGAGCAAAAAGATCTTAATGAGAGGCAACAGAAATGGGTCAATAAGATCCAAGCCTATGACTTTGACATAGAATTTGTTAAAGGGAAAAACAATGTGGTAGCAGATGCTTTATCTAGAAGGCCCTCAATGTAATGTTCCTGACCTGGCTAGTCTAGGAAACTCTGCTAATGTGTGTGTAGGATTAATTGTTTACAGCATATAAATGAGCATTCAAATAATAATGGCGACAAAATACTACAAAGCTTATATTATGAAATCTTCGTGGAGTACAAATGTCGAATGTGGTTGAATAAAATGAATCACTCGGCTAGATCAACGACAAAAGGATCTTAGCCAGAATACAATAGCAACTAAAACAATAATACCCGATACCCGAAGAATGTTGTGGAATGCAATGGATGAGATGAAGAACTATTGCGGATATGCCAGCTCGTACGGCAACTGCTGGAAGTCTAGAAAGTTCGCCCTGGTGGCTATACCTCTCGGAAATGCCTGAAAACTGTCCCAAACAATGCACCCTGCTCTGCCTCACAGTCCTGGTGACTGTCTGGACCTCAACTGGTGTATTTGGTCCTCGGATGGAACCCCTTGGGGGAAATGCGCCCCCTCTACTCTGGAAAACTGTGCCCTAGTGATTCCACCGTCGGAATCGGTTGATGTGTCTCAAACCGATTGCCCGGGTCTACTGGGAAATGGGTCGAAAGGATTTCCCCGAATCTGAACTGATGATCACTCGGGAACCCTGAATGTGTCCTCCCCAAGTGTCGCACTCCCAATGTCCAGAAAGTGCGCCCCAAATGATTCCTTCATCGAAATCTGACGAGGAACCAGGTAAAATATGCGCCTTCCCTTCCTCTCAACTGGGTCGGAGGGGAATCTATGAACTCTCCCTGAAATGGACAAGTCGATCCACTTAACCTCCTCAGAAGTTGCACCCTTGCTGCTGCAACCTGCGAAACCATTGTTGAAGATCGATGGAAGATCTGTGTGACCTCCTCAGTGACTAGGGTGTGTCTCTCAACACCAAAATCAGCCACTAGTGTATTCCTCCTAGAATCCACTGAGCTACCTCTCCTGAGATGCACCTCTCTCCTCAATGACAAGTCAAAATCTACATAATGATGAATTAGGTTGTTGAACCTTCTCTTATAGCTTCCCGAAACCCTAATTCATTGTTGACTTCTAATTTTAGCTCATTTGTTCTATTTTTAGCTCAAATTGGCTTAAAAGCGCTTTTAGCCACTTTTAGCTCAATATCACTTTTTGAATATAACACCTTTGACTGGAGTGACCTCTAGTAAAACCCTATTTGCCCCTTTTTGGCCCTAGCAATAGTCTAACGAGGCAGTTTAGACCATTAATCCTCCTCTCTAGAGCTCCTAATTGAAAAGGGACATTACAATCCTCCCTTCCCGAAATTGCTTGTCCTCAAGCAATACCAATCCAGGGTGTTGCAACACCTGTTCTCTCTCCCAAGTAGAGTCCTCTACTGGAAGCCCTCTCCATCTAATCAAACACTCTTTGATGACCCTACTCCTCAGTTTCCACTCCTGGAACTCCAGTACCTCCTCCGAAACCAACTCCAACTGTCCCTCCTCATCCAATGGAGGAAGCTCCTCTGATGTGTTGATGAATTGTCCAACTACCTTTTTGAGGCAAGATACGTGGAACACCTTATGAATATTGCTCCCCTCTGGAAGCTCTAGCTCATAAGCAACCTCGCCTACTCGGTGCATGATCCTGTAAGGGCCATAAAATCTAGGCTTAAGCTTCTCAGCCCCATTCTTCTTCAGAGATGAATGTCTGTAAGGTTGGAGTCTCAAGAAAACCAGATCCCCAACCTCAAAGTTGCACTCTATCCTGTTCCTGTCC
>ML788175.1:395655-411823 GCA_009831015.1 Picea engelmannii | reverse complement strand
ATAAAAAGAGAACCCCTAGAGAATTCAAGACGGGAGACCACGTATATCTCAGAGTTAGGCCCAAGAAGAGTTCCCTAAGGATGGGAGCTTGTGCCAAGTTGGCACCTCGGTATTGTGGACCCTTTGAAGTTCTAGATAGAGTGGGGCCTGTAGCCTATAGGCTAGCACTTCCTCCCACAATAAAAGCACATAATGTTTTCCATGTTTCATTGTTGAAGAAATATGTACATGATTCTAATCATATAATTGACTGGTCTGTGATCCAGGTGGAACCGAAGGGAGAATTCCTGCTAGAACCTCTATGCATACTGGACAGAAAGGAAACCCCACTCAGGAACCGAACCATTGCACAAGTCAAGGTGCAATGGAAACATTTTGGCCCCAATGAGGCTACATGGGAAATGGAAGATGCCATGAAACAAGCATATCTGATTTTGTTTACTTCTGTACATACACGTCATAATTGATAGATAGAACATCGAGGACGATGATCCTTTAAGGGGGAGGGAATTGTAACACCCTGTTTCCCCCACTCTTTAAAAATAACTATATTGACGAAGAGCTATGGCAAACTCAAAGGTGTGAATGTTTGATTTGATGGACCTTTGTATAAAAGGTCGATGAATGTAAATTATGTTATGAATATGTGTTGCATGACTGCTGGGAGGGGGATTTGCTAAAAGAGACCACGATGGCTAATGAAGGGTGGTGGAAGGGACCTGGAATGGTTGCATTAACTTCCACCGAACCAGTACCATACTGGTTTTACTTTGCTCAAAGACCAAGGCAACTCTTTGACCCTGGAATGAATTTCCCATCAGGATGGTAGGTGGGGAGGCTCCTCAAGAGTTAATGAGGGGATGGGGCAAACCGCCCATCCGTAAAGTCTCAGACCTGACCACGGACGGGGGAATTCGCACCACACGCAATCTTGCAGAGAAGGGCAAGAAAGGGAGTGTGGGAAGGGTAGAGAAAGGGAGCGCGCGCAACAGGGATCGCAGAAGAGAACCGCAAAACCCTGGAACCACAGGAAGTTCTGAACACAAGAGAAAGAGAGTAACTTTCGTCCTCGATTTTTGTCTGTATCAAGTGAAGGAGTGTAACCTTCGTCCTTGACTTCCGTTGAGCTGGAAGTAAGAGATTGAATCTTAGAGCATCGTGGTCTAGCTCAGGGGTGGCTAGTGGTAAATCCGTTTGAAGTCACTGAGCCTACGGTTGGGTGGAAACGAGCACCCTTCTCAGCAGTTGCATCACGCCTTGTGGTTCTGATAAGTGTTTTATGCCTTATATTTTGAATTGAATATCATGGATGAATATTTATGCTTATATGCCATAGTTGATGTCTGTGTAAATTAGTTAATTTCAAAGTATGTGTCCATCCCATTGAGAAGAGACCCATCTGGTTGACCTTCGCAATATTCTAGGATGGCTCCTCGAGAGCACCTTTCCCCAAGAATTGCCTCATAACTTTGGAACCATACCGAGCCTTTACCCAGAAACCCGACTAAAATCAGGGATAATTGCCCAAGAACCATCTGAAGGTTCATGCGATCCGCGTCTGGAAAACTTGTGCAAGAAAGAGTAGTTCTCTAAGGTTTCGGAGTCATGGGAGTCTGAAGCTCCAAAAGGTTGAATTCCGTGACCCAAGTTCAGAAAGGATAGCGAATCCAATTATCGAAAGGGAGTATCCCTTCGTTTGGTAGACGAACGGAAGAGATCCTTTCGAAAATACCCCAGGTCTATCAGGACCAATGGATCTAGAGGAGGAGTGCGGGCGTTAATGCCTCGACCCCTTTAGCCTTCGCAAGTAGCGATGGAACCGGGACCGTAGATCCCAGGATCCACCGGGAGCTATCTAGGTCGTCGATCTTAACCCTTGTGTAAATGGGAGGATGGACTCGTCATAGTCTTGAAAGTCCCGATTTAATCAGGACCATCCATTCAGCAGGGACGCGTGGCAGTCAGGTGGCATTTCGCTAACTTGTGACTTGGGGTGGTCAAAGGGTAGGACCGCACAAACTCACGATTCGCGAATTCGCAACGTAATCGTGGTCGTTGATCCAGGAGTGATATGGACCGTCGATTTAGCGTGAATGAGTTTCGACGTCCGGGAGACCAAAGGGCAGAATCTCTCGGTTTCGCAAGTCGCGAAATCCCGGCATACGAAGCCCCGACGCGCTCAGTGGGTTGGCCTTAGGTCATAGGACAGGGTCGTGTGGTAGAAGGAGGAGGCAGGCGCTAGTAGTTGGCTAAGGGTCTAACTCGGGGATCGGTATTTCGGGACCCGAGAATTCGAAGAAATGAGAAGTCAAGGGACGTGAAGTCCCAAAATCGTGAAACGTGAAATAACCTATGGTTGTAGGCCGTGGTCACAACGTCGTGGTCGTGTGGAGGAGGGTCACGTCGTGATAATAGGTGAGAGGGCTAGCACGCGCTAGGCCCCTTAATCGCTTTCGAGACTGAAAGAGATGAAGAGGTTGGGACGCCTTGCATCGGGAGCCCCGATGTCGCGAAATGCGATGAGCCTTTTAAACTAAGCCTATGATAGCGGGTCTCGATCACGAGGTGGAGGATGAGGAATGAGCTAGTCTACACTTGGCCCCTGTAGGAATTTGGGAATTCCGTCCTTTCAAAAAAAGGCGAAAATTTTGTTATGCCGCTGTGGGTGTGTGACATTGGCTGTCAACTCTTCTTGCAAATTCTCTACAGGCTGCTAGTACAACATTTTTGTTTGTGCCATACTCTCCCAAGCATGAGTGGTCACTTGTGCATTCTGACCTTGTAATTCAACAAGTTTCTTCATCAAAGTACTGAGGAAGTCCTTTGTTGTTTGTAGGCTACACAACAACTCTTCATTCTTCCTTGTGGTCCACTACCTCAACTCCCAATTCCCATCCTAAATCTGCCCATTTATGGCATGCAACTCTTCAATTCAACTTCTCTACAGGTTGCTAGTGCAACATTTTTGGGTGTGCCATACACTCCCAAGCATGAGTGGTCACTTGCACAACCTGACCTTGCAATTTGACAAGTTTCTTCATCAAGGTAGTGAGGAATTCCTTTGTTGTTTGTAGGCTACACTGCAGGTCTTCATTCTTCCTTTTGATCCACTGCCACAACTTCCTTAACTCCCGATTCTCTTCCTAAATCTATCCATTTGTGGCATGCAACTCTACAAGTCTTTCTCTTTTTGAAGCTTTCCCATCACTATCTTGCTACGACTTCTTCAGATCAAGGATTCACTTCTCTAATACCATATGATCTATAATCGATCAGCCTATAGTTGACTTGATTCACCAACACAGATTCTGTGATAAAATTTGTTGTTTCTTTGTGTTTTGTTTCTGCTGTGTAATTAGTTATAATTGTGCTTTGATATATTAATGCTACCGTGTGTCAAACCAGAAATACAGTGCAAGAAAAACAAAAATCAGAGACACAATAGACACAGAAATTTACCCCGGAAACCCAATATGGGAAAACCATCAACAATAGAAGGATTGCTCAGCTCTTCGTGAATTCAGTGAAATGCAAATTACAAGGACTCGTCTAGAGCATCTACTCCCAATTCCAAACTTCAATAACTATAGGTTGACTATCTCCTTTATTCTGGTACTAAAACTCTTTTCCTTCCGAAATAGTTAAACCAAGCCAAGTTCAGTTATGCCTTTCTATTTCTTTGCAAAAGTCTTCAAGTTAGAACAATAGACTGATTTATTGAGCTTTGGAACTGTGGCACCATTTCCCAAGCAGGGCCACAGTTCTTGTATAAGACCTCAGATTAATGTATGTTTCAAAATCTGTGCCTTATGTCTTGGATGAGCATTACAGTTCAGATCACAGGAGAAACTCTTATAGAGCACTCAAGTTGTTCATCATTGCTAGTTTGCAACACTTATCACTTCAACAATTACTGGAAAATCTGGAAGCATACTCCAATCTTTCCTCAGCCTCAAAACTCTGATGGACTTCAGGCAATGATTTGCATTTTGAACCAAAAAAGGTCCAAAAGACTGCACAGTTCTGGTTCAGTACTTAACATTGCTTCCACGCTGCAAACCTCTGATTTGCAATCTAATGGATTCAAAGGCATTGACAACAATTCAGGCATCGATCCTCTACCAAGAACTTAACTCTTTTAGTGGAAATCAGTTCCACTCAACAATTAGTCAATTTCCTTTTGGCAAGTCGACTAGGCTCCTTCTCTGGGTTAATTTCTTGGACAATCTTCTCTATCAAGTCGATTGCTCACTCAACAATTCAAATTCACTTTTAGACTAGTTCAATTCCGCTAACTAAGAAAATAGACTCCCCTTCTAGCTAGATTCATTTCCTCAACTAGTCGATTTCTTCCACTTAGCTAGTCAACTCCCTTTGCAAGTCAATTCCTCCTTGGCAACACAAATCTATCTCTGCTATGTCAATTTTGTCTCTGGAAAATCAATTCTATCCCTACCAAATCAATTCTATCTCTCTGTAATTTGATTTCATTTGGGCATTATCAACCTCATCTTGTTGGTTGAATTTCTCATTGGCATATCAAATTTACCTACTAAGTTGATTTCCCCATTGGCATCGATATTAATTCTTCCCTACTGGTCATTTTCCTGGATATGAGTTAATTTCCTTTTGCTCAATCGATTCTAATGGGAGCCAAGAACATTGTCCCTTTCACTACCACCATGTTCCCCTTGTGCATAGAATCATTTTCCTTCTCCTCCATCGACGTCTTCAATGGGGATGCCCAATAGATTCCCTCTCTAGCCTTGGAATGCCAGAAGACTCGATGCCTCCTTCAAGAATCCGTTACACTCTCAACCATTCTCACTTGGCAACAATTCTTACTCCACCTACCTGTAACTGTCTCCTCTACCAACTGCAAGCATTTGGCTAGCTATAGGTTCTTTCATGGAAGAAGCCTATCATTGTTTAACAGATTGTGGCTAAGCTGGATGTGGGGTAACCATGCAGTGGACAGTCTAGCCTTCTATGATATAATCTAGCATCTCTTAAGACTTTATCCAAGGCTTTTACAAGCCTACTTCGAAGACTTTATCAAAACTTCAATATAGCCTTTAATATGAGCAGACTTCATTAAAAAACTCTACAAAGACCTTACCAGGCTTCCTCGTGGCGGGAAGACTTTGTCACATCTCCATGGATCCATTTCATATCTTGCACTATTAAAACAATTCTATCTTTTTTCTTTATTAAAATTAAATACAAAATATCCCCTATCATGCAAGTAGAAATCTATCCAACCCTTCAACTTCTAATTGTTTCCTATCAAGCCTTTTAGCATTTCTATAACGGCTACATTCAAATACATTTTACAAAAAGGTTCTCTCTCTTTAAATTGGCATATCTCATTCTTGAAAGATGTGGATTAGAAATAGGTCTTTGATTGTTGTTCCACTTCTAAACAACAATTCACAAACAGTTTTATTTGGGGTTTCTAACATCCTTTGCCTGCCAATAAAATACATAAGTTAGCTTCTATAACCTCATGCTGCTCACCATACAAGGACTCCAATTGAGGACCCATACAAACAAGATTGGGGATTTCACCTCAAAATATTCAAGAACAGACATTCACTGCATTCCATATAAAGCATTCCAGATTCATCCTCTCAAATTATTCCTCGCTTTGTCGCAACTTTATCATGATATACTAACAATGATTCAATCTAACTATAACTAGAAATAGAATATATTATTATTGCACATGCATTATTGGCTTACCTAGAGGCTTCAAAATAAATATGTAATCATCAAAAGTTAGCCTGCCACTTATATCTCGTAAAAAGACATAATATCATGAGATCATCATAAAGGACGTTTTTAGCTCCATCTTAAAGAGTTTCACCTCAAAATATTCAAGAACAGACATTCAGTGCATTCCATATAAAGCATTCCAGATTCATCCTCTCAAATTATTCCTCACTTTGTCACAACTTTATCAGGATATACTAACAATGATTCAATCTAATATTACTAGAAATAGAATATATTATTATTGCACATGCATTATTGGCTTACCTAGAGGCTTCAAAATAAATATGTAATCTTCAAAAGTTAGCCTGCCACTTATATCTTGTAAAAAGACATAATATCATGAGATCATTATAAAGGACGTTTTTAGCTCCATCTTAAAGAGTGGCTCCAACAAAAAAACTGGATGCCTGCATTTCAGCCCTGGTACTGTTGTATATCCCTTCATCCAGATTTTTTTCACAATTGGTTACTGCTAAAAAAACCTAAGAGATCTATGATTTTTAGTTTATTTGGCACTATCCATGAAAATGATTTTTGTCCATTTCCATGATCATCTGTTTATCACAAGCACTCATTATTAATTATATACTTTCAAAGATAATGATCTTGGACTGTTTTAAACAATCAATCAAATGCACTGAACAAGTTTCTTGAATGCGTTATGCTAGCACAAGATATCCACTTGATTGTTCCTTAACCAAGAGAGCTGTAAACCAAGATGCATTTCAAGTGTCCCAAGCTGGACATATATGGAGAAGAACCATCCTTTCCACTGTATTAGCAAATGCTCAATTCACAAGACATACTGAGACTGTAATCAATTTGATACATGGTAAATTCTAAATTCTAATCATACAAAGTTCAAAGTAAAAAGTGGGATTTAAGTGTTCCTGAGAGTAACCTCAACTTAGGCCGATTTTGTTCAAGTTGAAAATTCTAAAACATGTCAATAATGTCATTGTTTATGAGGCATTTCAAGTTGCATAGAACAGCCCCTTGAGTAGAGTCTGGGCTTTTAAACTCTTTGAGAATGTCCAACCCAGAAGAATGTCTTTGTCTTTGGTTGAAGGGCTAGAACAAAAGCCTTTTCTTAAGAGATGTGTGTTTGAATAAATTGTGATCTTTAAAACTAAAACTGTGTAAAGGGAGTACACTTGAAATCTAAATTCATCGAGTTGAAACTTGAAAAATTAAAATATCTAGCAGCTAGCTTAACTTAAGTATAACATACAGTGCAGAATGAGACTTCGTTTAATATTAGAAGACACCAGAAGTCTCCCTAAACCAAATCTATCAATATTTAGTTCAAAACAAATCTCAGTAAAAATATAACTGTTACTGAGATACAGTTTAACTGTAGATATGTAGGAATCCAAAATCATTGGCATCAACTAATTGAACCATTCTAAGAGCCACATGGCAGATCGCTATATCCACTTATTCAAAATAACTCATTTTCTTGCAAATTCAGTTATCTGCTAGGAAATTTCTTAAAGCATCTTGACAGGGATTTGAAAAAATATTATAATAACACAGAACTTGGAAATTCTGATCTGCTCAATCTTTAATGGATTTCTGTCCAAAGAAGAGGTAAACTCTAAATTGAATGATGTTAATTAACTGAGTGCAAAGTGGGCTTTGTTACCCCTGCACTTCTAGGGGTAAATAGAGGAGAAATTTTTATCCATGATTCACATTCCAGACAGCAGGTCCAACGATGTCATTTTGGACACTCCACAGACATTTGCCCACAGATGCTTTCCATTACATGCTCATGTCAGCTCACTCATATGACATGGTGCATTTACATACTCAGGTATATTGTTCTGACACTTCATATCGAGTGATAATGTCAATAGTTGGGGCATGAAAATGGTGATCATGGATTAAATTGGACAATGAATCATGATGCTTTGAATTTATACTTTTTGCCTTGTCTCACCTTGGTGGTCATCATCATCTTTTAGTCAAGTGTTTTCACTCTTGGGAAAAGTTGTACTACTAGGGGACCTTAATAGGGGTAACGTGTCCATATCCCCCTTACCATGAATGACATATTCCATCTATGCACTATCCATTGTCCTTTCTTTTGGGTTTGTTATTACATGTATTCCAAAAGTTCTGTGCTTCATAATCCCATGAGAAGAAGGGGTTTGACTTTGAATGCCAGAGGTTGATGCAGCTTTATAAAAAATATGATATAGAAAGAGCAAAAGCCCTAATTCAAAATGCGGGGCCAAGAAACAAACAAGAAAAGCAAAGTATTAAAAAACAAGAAAGAAAGAAGCATGAGCTCTACCCCCTCACTAAGAGGCCATCACCCCAAGTTCTATGCAATGAATGCATATCTTACAAAAGGACTTAGCAAATCAAATGTCAAAAGCCAAAAAGGTTAAAGCTATAAAAAAAAAAGGAAAACAAGGGTTTGGAAAGATGCAATGCTAAGGAAAGGATACCTTATTGCCTAAGTGCTCCCTCTACAAAGGCACTCATCAGAATGACTATCATGACCTTGCATGTCAATGACATTCACCCCATGAAGTAAACCCCAATCCATACCACATACCATTGCACATACTCCTTGATGAGTTCCTTCAGACATACTTCTTAGCCTAGATACTAGCACACCTAATAGGGGGTAATAATAATCCTCCCATACCTAGACTTTGGCAAACTGTATAACTTTGTAAGCTAGTGTGAAATTTGAAGATGATACTTTGTGAGATCTATCTAACGGCTTTTGTATTGACAATATTCACTTTATATGTTGTGTTTGGATTGCATACCTTTACTTCGATCCGTATGCTGCATTGGGCCACATAAGCCCCTCCTCAAACAACGGATGGCACATAACCACATGCTTGGTTGACACTTGGATCGTTTGGATATTGGGGCCCGGGGGGCTACTAGCACACTTTTATAGAGGCCATCCCCACCACTTGATTGAGGACATTCCACCTTCTCTAGAGGACATTGGAGCCTTTTATGAGGACCTTGCACTTGCAGAGAGAACATGGCACCTTTGCATTAATGATGGTACCTCTTGATGATGGGACATTACACCTTATGATGATGGGGCACCTTGATGTAATGCTCGGGGCTTCCTGATGATGGCATGGCACCTTTTGATGAGACATCACACCCCTTGGAGGATGGGGCACCTCTTGGAGATGAAATGTTGCACCCTGTCATGGCAACGTTTCACTTTTGTGCTAGATCTCTCATATAAATAGAGAATCATTTCTCATTTTGTAAATCATTGCTACTTTTGGAGATTTATCACTACTAGTCTACTTCTACTTGTTCTCTCTCATGAAAAATGCTATGGATGGTTAGTTAGAGCGATTTTTTGGAGGAATGCTTGTGGATTCTCTACTACTTGGATGATCATTGGAAACTAGGGTTTTGATGGATGAAAGATTTATTGAGTAACTGGTCTATTTTTATCTTGTGGTTATGTTTATGAATGCACTTAAATGTAATGTTTATTTTGTAGTGTTGGCTTAGCATTCTCTTGGATTATTATTGAACAAACCCTTCTTGTCAAAACACTTAGAAGGTGACTAGTGGAGGACCTTCCCTTAATTCATCCCTTATCATTTTAGGAGGATCTCCTAGGGTTAGTAGTGGACAACCTCTAGGTATCACCCTAAAAAAAAATCCTCATTTTTCTCTCCAAAGGGATCCTTAACTGACCCCATATGCCCAAAAAAAAATGGTAGGCACTAGTCTTTTTCTCCCAATAGTCAATCATAATGCTAAAAATTACTTTCTTTTACTGTTAAAGGGTTTAACTTAGGGTTTTATTGCAGCAAATTTTCATTTCCAGCCATAAAGACTAAGACGTTTCGGGTACTTTGAAATACTATTGACCTAAATTGCATTGCTGAAACCCTAGTTTATATTTTTGAAGTGTTATAACAGCCACCTAGGGCAAAACGTCTAGGGTTTTGGGGTTGTTTACTACTCTTTAATTTTCTGAATTGGTCTGTAATTAAAACCCTAATTTTAGCTCATTGTTTAGGCCTTTTATTTACTAAATCAGTGCATGTTAAAGGGCTATTTATTTGCTGCTGTAATAAATTATTTACTGCTGTAATTTTATTTCTGTTTTAACAATTTTACAACAGCCCTAGACTTTTTCTTCATTTCTAGTGTTTGGGGATCCTTCTGAGCCTATACTTGACTTGGAAAATGTATCAAGTTGACCTAGATCCTTTTACTTGAAAATTTCCTTCCCTCAGAGTACAATAATTATGATACGCCCATAATGTTCTTCTTCTTGCTTGATTGAAGGAAGGTGCATCCAATAGCTCCTATAGAAAGAAAGGTGGACAGACGCCAGAGGCTCCAAAGACAACATTCAACGCTGTAAAGGTAGTGATTGAACTTCCTGATTGAATGAATGACTTTCTTTATGATTGTGTGAATACTCGTACTGAAGCCTCCCATTGGCTTTGAACTCCTTTTTAGTTATGAAAGCGGTGATAGTTAAGGGTATAAGTTCAGTCAACTGGAATACAAGTCGGAAGAGATATGATAGACAAGGGAACGGATCGGATCCTAGAGTACGCTCACTCAAGGCAGTGAAATCAAAATATTCTCTCCGTGACTAGAAATTGTCTTGTCGTAACACCTCTGTAATGTTCCCATTTTCGGATTCCCTTATTATGCAGACAGAGTTACTGCATGAGGTTTGAGTCAGCCAAGTCAGGGGGGTGAGACTAGGTAATCAATGAGCCCAAGAGGTTTGGAGGAGTTTTATGGGGCCCAACTCAATTTATTTACCATTATTCATCATCGGAATCATTTCCGCACAGCTTGTTCTTGCTTCCATGGCATTCCGACGATTTCCATAATTTTGGGTTATAACTTATTATTAAGCGTATTTTAATTAATTACACTTAAGGTACTATTTGGAGCTTGTTTCTTGGAGAAATACCTTAGTGTAATAGCTCGTTGGAACCGGGGTGAAAAGATCTAAAGGATGGGATGATGAAAAGTGACTTTCAGTGGCCAGAGAAGTCATAAAGGTGAATTAATCACGTTTAGAAGTTAAAAGGTTCATTAAATTAATAAAGTGATTTTATGAGAAAATATTAAAGATGAATTAAAAGTCACTTGAAGGGAAAAAGGTGAAAAGGGGTATAAAAGAGAGATAGGGGCTCATGTTCTCTCATTATGTTGATGTTCATTTTCACTTGTATCTTTGAGCTCTGGCAGCTTGAACGTTTTGAGGGTTTTGAGTAAACAAACCCTAGAGATCAACAAGGCGGTGAAAGATTCCTATGTTCCTGATCCAAGCTCGGCCAAGGTGGTGAAAGATTCCACCCTCACCATTCTATTTCAGTTTCAGATCCATTTCTTGCATTGTTGGTAAAGGAGGGCGCATCTATGGAGGGCTTCTTCATATGTGGGGCACACTATTGAAGGGAGAAGAGTTTGATTTTGTTAAGAAACTGGGAATTTAGAGTATATCTTGCTACAAAGACATTTTCTATCCCTAGGGCACCTCTTCTCATCAGCTTCTGGAGATTATCACTCTCCATTTATTTATTTTCCAAGCTGGGCGAGTTCTCTGAAGGAGGGCGCACTGTTCCTTGGAGATACTGAGTTTATAGAGTCAGATCTGCAACATATAGCCGAGGAATCTCTTCCATGAGTTTGTCTCATTCGGATCTACAGGATTGCAGCCATTCTTGTGAAGTTTGGAGGCCAGAAACAACAAATATAGGATACTAGGGTGCGCACCAGCCAGGGAGGGCACAACTATGCTTGGTTATTCAACAGTTTAAAGGAAGGAACCACAATTGGTTCAGAAGATCTTTTGTATGCAGCTATTGGAGGCCTCCAGAAGCCTAGATCCCTCTTTGTTACTGTAACTTGGAGCTATATTCAGCCACATTCATTATCTATCCATATCTGTTACAGATCTGTCCATCTCTTTTACTGAGGTTAGCATATTTATTAATAAAATGCAGATCTGAAGTATTGTGACCATTTCCTTGTGTTATTCTCTTTGTATCTTGTTGCTTAATTGTTGCTTCTTCATATAAATCATTTATTTGCTGCAAAAGCCATAAGAATAAATCCCAGCGCAAATCCTAGAAGACAAACAGCAAACTGTCTGACAAAATACCACAACCAGAAACACAATATTTCATAGACTTCCTGGTAAATCTCCTCGAGAACATTACAACCTCATTAACAATTTGTCTATCCTTTTCATTGGTGGTAGTTTGAGTAGTCACCCAAAGGGGCCCTAGACTTGATTGTGTCTTGCCTAGGGATTCTCGTAGGCTACTGGGGAAGCCTCCCTTGTGTTGGATACTATTCCTTCACTAAAAAGAGGGAATTTGTTTCCTAGGTGAAAGTGGTAACATTTTCCATATTCCACTAGTCTTAGTTCCCTATGAAAGCTTTGCACTTGGTGTTAGATTGTGTGGTAACAAACCTAACTAACATAAAACTTTTCACCAAAAACAATTATTATTAAGATGTAATATCCAACAAAAGATGCAGGACTCCACGCTAGGACGCTTAACATAATACTTTTCACCAAAAACAATTATTATTAAGATTTAATATCCAACAAAAGATGCAGGACTCCACGCTAGGACGCTTTAACTGGATGCATTGATCTTGTAGTTGAGAGTCAAAATTTAGTTGAGATTGAAATTCAAGGGAAAAAGGCAATATTGTTGATTAGTATAAAGCAACCAATGATCAGTATAAAGTAACCAAATGTGGTAATCCACTGTAAGCCAGTTAAAATTCATGTGTTGATTTTATGATAAGAGCAAAAATCATTTTAACATGTAAAAGATTGATAGATGATTTAGTTTAATAATCATATCTTGGAATCCACCCATTGCAACTTTCAACCAGAGCCTCAAATATGTAGTTAAATGCAAAATTCTTAAAATAGACAACCTCAACGAAAGAGTTGTATCCCACCTGCTGCAAAAAGTGAGTAATTTAGAACATGGGAATGAACTGAGTTGGCACTATGGCAGATATATTGAGGCAAGTTTGATTACTTCTAAGCTCTAAATGATTTGTTTCCAGCTTCAACCCACTTGCTTCTGGATAATTTTGAATAACTTGGACAATCTTCTCACAATTCTCCTCTGTTTTAAATTAACGCATCAATTGCTTCAGGACTCTTGCAAGAAATTGAACTTACTCTGTTCTAAATTGACAAAATAATTTCATCTTAACAATCCAATATACTACTCAGTCATAAGTAACCCTGAGCTAACAAAAGTAGTTTTTATATGTATTTATGATATGAGAGAAAGTAGTATGTAAACAATGCCAAACTATAGCAACAAATAAAACAATTCAAACAATGTGACCCTCAGAATGATAGAGCCAAATAATCGAGCTCTAAATTGCCTTGCTACATCCTTAAATTCATCAATCAGATCATTGAAATGATAGAGACAAACAGTCAACCTCTCAAAGAACCTGCTAGATCCTATAAAGGAGCAGAAAATGACACAGCTTAATAATTGTGATTTCAAACTAAAAAAGGAAGCAATCTAAACAGTTTTATTGAACTAACCAGTTCCCCGTTTGACCCTTCTGCAATTGCCCTGAGATCGAAAGTCCGGCCTGCACTTCCGCCAGATGAATCTAGCTTGTTTCTCGTGTACATTTTATTTCCTCTGCATTGCTCTTTTTCAGAGAGCCATAAAATGATCAAATTTACTCTATTTTGGCTTTCACGTTTGGATCTTCTCCGGGTTCTTTTCGTAAAAATATAAACTCAACTTCGACTTTCTCACCATACCAGCTCAGTTACCCCTTTATTTATGTAAATTTAACGAGGTAATACTCTATTTGTCTTGCTTTAAGAAACTAGTATGAGGCAATTGAATGCCTAAGCGTTTCTTCTAGACAATATAATCTTCAAGACATGCACTTACAAGTTTGACCGAAATCTTATGAACTCTTTAATTATTGCAAAGAAGCACTCATTTATATGCACAAGATTTTCTCTACGTCCAGCATTAATATCGAACTTTTGATCGAATTTTCCGTTTGATTTTATTTGGTATATGAAAATTTTCTCCAAAGACCTAATTTCTCAGCCATAAACCCTACTGCAACCATAGAAACCAAAGCTTCGCCCTGATTTCAAATGCCGAGATCATAGTTCTCAGTGTTGGAGAGAAAAACTCTTGTCGACTCAACACAGGCACAGTTCATTCTTTAAAGCGCGCAAAATATAGTCGTCATAGGGTACAAACTCAGCGTATAGTGATAATTTTGATCATCTTCGTGGCGCCGGCTGAAAGCAAGGGCTAGCAAATAGGATTTATTCAACGGCGGAAGATGCAGACACTTGATTTTCTTGGAAATGAGCGTAGGGAAGGCATTTGGCCGTATTGAAGTCGTTTTTCAAAGCAATGACGGGTCCGGTTCGATCCTAGAGCGATGGAAGCGGATTCGCAGAGATCTGATTATCACCATCATCGGCCGAAGTGCGTACTCGCAGACAGTTAGTTTTATCATTTTAGCCGGACCTGCTAAAGCCGATTTTATTTGAACGATGTATTTAAAGGAATCTTTATCATAACCATCACTTGTTACCTGTCCTGGCCCCACGACCAGGCCGAAATGACACCTCGCTTTTATGGTACCCCACATCGCCATTGCTTCAGCACCAAAATGCAATCTCGTGGCAGAGATCCATGAATTAAATTATCACTATCGTTAACCAGTTCTCACACCAAGTCAAAAGGGCTTTTTATTTGTTCGGGGTTGAAACCTAACCGGATGCTTATTAACCATCCGCTATTTTGGCTTGTCTCACGAATTTGTTTTTTTAGCATTGGAATCGACCTTATAAGGAATGGATGGCCATGGACCTTAAAAAGGATTTCTATAGTTAGCGAGTTTCCGATTTGAATACCAGTGAGAAGACCTTGGGCATTGGGAGGTTGTAATAGGCTTGGGCAAGTTCACTGTGATGTCATTATCACATTGGAGTGCGTAAATCATAGCTGGAGACAATTTCTAGGCAACATACAGATCGTACTTCATTACAAGGTATATGAGAGCCTCATTCCCATGGGCACACGTCTCCTAAATCGAAAAAGGAGTTGAATAATATAGATCTTCCTTTGGGAGTTGAATCACTACATGGTGATTCCACTTTCACTCCAAGAGGAGTTCGTGTTTAGAGCTCTAGTAAATACCCATGAGGAGGAGAGAGAAGTTCGTATTTAGAGCTCCACTAAATACCCATGAGCACGAGAGAGATGGGCAAGTAAAAAGTAGTTAATCCATTAAAGTGAAATAAACGATCACACATGTAATTATCTCAAATTTATAAATAGTATAAATTCCTTTACATCAAGCAGATTCAAGAATAAGTCCAAACAGTGCATTGATATGGAATAGCCAAGAAGGGTACAACAGGACTACTTAAATACCAGTCTAGACATAATTAGATGCTGAAATAGAAAAAACTGAAGTGGAGCTATGCTAAGTGCATGCTAAAGTGCACTCGATCCACTTTCCCTTCACAATTCAAAGATATTAATATAGGAGGTTTGGCTTTCTTTTCCACTGTCCCAGTTGTAAACCGTTAGCCCTCCTTCAACTTCATCTAGAGCCCTTTTAGAGAGAGCATCGGCCTCTTTATTGTGAATTCTATAAATATGATGGATGCTAAGATCTTTGATATTTTTTGCCAATTCCATCGTTTTTTGTTTCTAGCACTCAATATTAACTGAGTTTACTTTTATGGTTTATCCAATCTATGATAACTCTCGAATCACCAAGGATTTGTAATTGTTTAATTGACCAGAAAGTTGCCAAAGTGAGAGTAGCCCATAAACCCATTAGTTCCGCTTTAGTATTTGATCATGCTCCGCAGTTGATGAACCACTTGGTGATTCTCGATGGATGTGTCTTGAAAGTGCCTCCGGCTCCACAGCATAACCCATTGGACTGCGTTGCTCCATCAAAACAAGCTAAGGTGTAACCCTCTGCCTGGGAAATCTCACAAACTTTGATTGGGAGAGCTTTAAAGGAGGACGGCTACCAAGAGAAAGACGTCAAGATTCTATGAACTACAGAGAGAAGGGAGGGGGCACGGTCATCAAAGATCACCTTATTTCTTTCAATCCAAAGCTGCCAGCGTGCATGAGCAGCTAAGCTGACAGGAGCAAATTTCTCCAAAGACCACAACTTGAAACAGTCTGAGACTGTGGCACCCTTCCACTGTAAATTAAGAGAATAATGGGAGATAAGACGTTGCCAAACAACCCTCATAAAATTGCAGTGGATTAAGATATGGTGGATGTCTTATGTTGAGCAATTACAGAGGTTGCAAATCCCTGGACCTTCCCAGCCTCTCTTCCGCAGCATTTCCCAGGTA
>ML788175.1:374037-388322 GCA_009831015.1 Picea engelmannii | reverse complement strand
TTTTTCCTTTTTAGCTTTGAACCAAGATTTTGTTTGAGCTTTGAGTACCTTTAATTTCCACACAACACGCAGTTGTGGACTATCTTCCTGCAAAAAATATGGATCCTTCCATAAGCTATGAACTAAATAGGAGTAATCTGAAACCGACAACCAATGATGATTGAACTTGAACAGAAAAGTTTTGTACAGAAGAAAGACTTCCAATTGAAAGAGAATGGGGGCATGGTCGGAAACAAAGGGTAATTCCACCCAAGATTTTGATAATCCTGCCCGAGTCAATAAGTGCTCCGAAACTAAAAATCTATCCAGGCGTCTAGTAATCATATCTGTACCTGAACGCCTGTTTCTCCAGGTGGGGACCAAACTTGTAGACAAGACATCGATCAAGTTCTTTGAAGCAAAAATATCTCTGTAGAAAGCTTCGTTTGGCCCAGACAGAAAGGAACCCCCCCAGTGTTCATCCTCAGAAAGAATAATGTTCAGATCAACGCCTAGAATAAGATTCAGAGTGGAGAGTAGACCACCGTTTGCTAAGGACGTCCAGAACTGCTTTCGATCAACGCATGGCCCATACACATTGAGAAAAGCCAACTCCTGATTGGTAGATAAATAGTGGCCTACCAACAAAATTCCTCCAATTGTCAGGAAGGGAGCCAAATCGAACACATAGGAGTCCCAGGCAACCAGGAGGCCACCAAAATTTCCAATGGAATTAACAGCCAAAGAGACCCAAGAAGGGCGAAACCGATGCACAAAGTCCCTTGAATTTTGATCAACCGAGAGGGTCTCTTGAAGAAAAATAATCGCAGGATTTGTATGTTCTAGCAATCTACGGAAAGAAGCAGCTTTGAGGGTGCCTCCAATCCCTCGAATATTCAGAGAGAGCACTAACATCACTTAGATCGAGCTAAGGCCTTCAATGCTCTAAGGGCCTTTCCATCCATGGAGGGAATGATAGTAGCTTTCGGTTGGGTGCTTGAACTTTCCTTTTTCTTTCTAGAACTCTACGTCTGTAAGGGGGATAGTTCAGTGCCAAGTCCTCTAGACCAAGCAAAAGCTTTACATTCTTTGCCTGTAAGGTGAGTGGAGGAAGTACCAACCTCCGAAGAAGGATCAATGAGTTCCTTAACACGATAGATGGGTAACAAGGAGGAGTTATCAGGAAGAAATGGCCAGGAAGAAGATGAGTTTAGTATATCAAAGAGGTTAACTTCAACCTCAGGCTCCCTATATCCTGGCAGAGCCTGTTGGGAATCTTTCGAATCTAGAGAGGTGGAAGAGAGGTTGTGGTGCCTATTCGAAGAGGAAGGAAGAGGGTGAGTCGGAAGGGAAGAGTGATCCGGTTTAGACAAGGAATCAACAAAAGAGGGGAGGGAGCCAGTCATCGGGGGATCGAGAGAAGGGGGTACGGGAGCAGTAGGGCGTGGATCAGGAGGGGGAACCTTAGATTCAAGAAGGGAAGTCTTTACACAGGTGGAGGATGATAGCCAATGGGAGTTGTTTAATGCTTCCTTCTCTGCAACAGAAAGGGTTTTAAAAAGGAGAGGACAATGATGTTTCATTTTATCCGAAATAGATACAGACTGCCCAAAGGAGGGAGAGGGGGGAGGTTCAGAGGAAACTTCCAAAAAGCTCAGGGATGGGTCTTCGTCCATAAAGTCAGGAGGATTTAAGAGCAGGTCAGTGTCTTCAGAGGGTTCGTTTAGATCCTTACCAGGGCAAGAATGACGGAGGTGTCATGTTTTTCAGCAACAGTTACAGCGGAAGGGGAGCCCGAGATAGTCCAGTGTCTGAGCTATTTTCCTTCCTCTCCATTCGATTTCAAGGATCTCCGGAAAACCAACACAAATGTCCATCTCGACCAACACTCTACCCATTTTCCTCATCGGATCGGTGAGAGACTGAGGATCAATAGCAATGAATTTGCCCAGTGAATCTCCCATAGCTCTAAGAGCTTCTTCATTCTAGAGGAACAAAGGAAGGCCCGGAAGTAGGACCCAAAGGTGCCTGTGCTGAAAATAGTCAGTGTCGGGGTTGAAGGCCATTCTCCAGCGCTTGAGCATGAGACTGCTTCCACTAAAGACCCACAAAGAAGTTAATAACAAGGAGGCATCCTCCGGTGACTTACAGATAAAACCATGCCATCCTTTTTTGAGGTAGATGACCTCAGGGGAGTAGCCTAGAAGAGGATACCAGTGGAGTTTTATCCAATCCTCAAGAGGGAGATTGCTAAACTTTTTATAGGAGAACCAACCCACAATACCACAGAGCGACATTTTGCAAAGATCTTCTTGTCCCACTCCATCTCCCAGCACCAAACGCTTTGCCCTTCTGTTTGATTTCCACTCCTTTCGGCCATAAGGGATAGACTGAGCCGAGTTAGAAGGGGCCTTTTGAACACCCTAAAGAGTAGGGAAGTTTGAGCACCCAGTTAGAAGAGATGGACGAGAAGAGAGGCAGGGTCCACCAGAATGGGAAGGGACAATCACTGGGGCTCTGTCTGTAGTCAGTGGAGCAGAAGGTTGTCCCTCTGGAAACTCGGCGGGAAAAGGAGATTTGAATAGAGAGAAGGGATCTTCGGTTTGCTTGTTCTCGAGAGAGTCAGCTTTATCGAACAACCCCACTTGTCTCCAGACAACCTCATCGGAAGGTTGCATAAGAATATTTAAATGAGCATCCATTTCTGAAAATGTGTTGTTAGCTAACCAGGCCCACTAGCAGCCAAAATAATGAGAGTGTTGACGGTTAGCTCAGTGGAAGACGACGACCAGGTTTACCACCGATCCCTATGCAACAACAAATGGACAAGACTACAAAACCGGGACCCAAGTGGACAGGAATGCACAGTGAACAAAGTCCTAAAACCAAGTACCGTTCGGAGCTTAAGCAAAGAGTTCACAGACTATAAATTCAAAACGAGAATGGATCCCTCAATAAAAACTTTTGGCTCCCGAAGAAAACTTCAGGTGGAATCTGAGAAGAAAGTTCCTGGTTCGCCTCCATCGACTCCATCGCTCCATCGCTTGTCAAACTTGCAACCACTTGATGTGTGTGTATTCAACATTGCAAATTACTTAATATACAATAACACATAAACGAAGACATTTCCCACCTAAGTTGTCAAACACACTATTATGTTTTCTAAATTTTGAGTATTTGTGCACAAAACCAATCATAAGAATTTTAATATCATAAGATTTTAAAAATGTTTCTACATCTTCATCGACATACCTTTTAAGAAATGAGTACATATTGAAAGGAAACATGAAAGGGATAGTAGACATTATTACACAAACCAAAATCGTGCATGAGCACTCTATTAAACTATGAAATAGAGTACATATAAATACACAAGGTTTGTCTCAAGATAGACAAACTAACTTGATCTCGCAATCTATTTGTTTGAGCAAATATCTCAACCTCACACCAATCTAGGAAGCATCTAGTCGGAGAGAATCTCTCAAATCCAACTAGTTCCAACCACTTCCTAAAGACTAGGAAATAGACTCTATGTAGAGATGCACTCTACCAATAATAATATTAATCACAAATATGATCACACCAAAGACAAGTGGGAGTTAAATATTCCAACACATATCACATTTGCAAATGGTTTTTCTTATAATTAAGCACATCGGCCCCCAATATCAAGTCAGTTTAAAATTGACAATGTTCTAAGATTATCATGCAAGAATGTTCTAAACAACATCTTGTATCCATGCACCTCTTAACTTGCCTCCCCTGTTTGTTATTGCTCTCATTGAACACTGTGACCTTGAGATTGTTTCTACAAAATTACCATGTATTATCTCAACAACTATTGTAAATGGGCTCTTACTCTAGCTTCCATATACTCAAGTCATCAACTTTGCTTTTTCTATTTCCATTGCTTTACATTTTATAAGTTGGTAGTGATCTTTAATCGTGTAGATAACTTATTAATCTTAATCAATTCCTTCACTCATATTAAAAACTTTGCCATCCTCAATTCCTTGAATCATAATAAAATCCTTATCAATTTGAAAAGATATACAAAATTTTCTAGTTGATAGAATAACATCCTTACACAATTTAACCCACTTTAACTTATAATTGGTATCTATATTATATCCATAATGATTTGAAAGCTTATCACAAGATAACAATTCCCATAATTTAAATTTCATTCTACAATAATATCCTTACTATAAGAAATTTGAGTAGCAGACATTGTACATGAATTACACACAAACAATATTTTTGTATTAAACCATTGTACTCAATTACAACAGATTTATATAGTTGGTCTTAGATCCAATTTATTCCAAGCATAGAGATAGTTGTTGAGAGAATCTCTCAACAACCTCCAACAAATCTCAAACCAATCTCTAAACTCAACACACTGCATTAATGGAAGCATTATCCCTAACACCCCCCCTTAATGCTTACATTACAAAACTTATAATACTAAATCACAAATTAAAATATTAATCTTTGTTTGGTTCTGTCTGACTGGTCTTCATTGGCGCTTGCACCCACTTTGCAATCTTACGGTTTCCGTTCTTTTCTTCACCACAATTTCGAGCTTCCCACTTGATCCATTTAAAGTACAAATGATTATAACCATCATGATGTAATTGCAATGACCAATAATATTGACATACTCGGTTCATCAAGGCTTCCGCAAGAAAAGTTGTCAAGTATTGAATCATCCTATAGACATGCTTCCATCTGTCGGATATTTTTCTTTCGACTATCCGTCAGTTATATAGGAGAGTAGTATGGATACATAATGTATTCAAAAGTTGATCAAAAAACTTGACCTTACATTAAAATAACTTGTACCTGACATTCCTGGCTTCACACGACCCATCATCATATAATAGATATAAACATAACCAAACCAGTGACCATCTTGTGGCAAGGTTGGGGCTCCCACACACACCAGCTTAGGCTATGTTACCATGTTCTATAGTTGGTTCTTCATCCTTCATTTCACAAATCAAAAAATATAGCATACTTTAAAATTTCACAAACTGCACACTCAAAACAATGAATTATCGGCTCATAAGCGGAGCACACCAATCACTCAACATATATTTTATTCTCCTCTTCTTCCATGCGGCTTTTGAACACCTTAGACAATGCACAAGCAACATCAACAACAAAGGTGAATACATAGAAAATGAATAACCCCATAATGGATGAATTGCCATGATCTCAGTTCCTTTTGGGAATTTCTGCTCCATGCTAGACCACTGCAAATCACTCTCATGCGGCTCTATTAACCTGACGGCAACCTTTTCACAACACAACAATAGACATCTCCACAACATGTTGGCAACTTCACAAAATAGTACCACGCAGCATACAGACATAGTGTATTTTGGTTATTAAGGATCTGCAAATACTGGATCAATCACTCATAGAACACAAGCTTGACCAATCACCCATGTGAGATCACGACCTAGTCAACAATGTCAAATATTGCCACAATGGTGACTAGGAAATGAAGTAAATGATATCTTCATGTAAGAGAACAAACCCTCGCCAACATCACACATGCCTCAAACTTATGACCCATAGTTCCCAACCAATGTATCGTGCATCTTCCTCAAATCGGTGGCAACGTAGGTGATGGTGTCTCCTCCACAATCAACGATCAATATTTCTCACAGATCTTCACACCAAAAACACGCTCCAGCAATAACTCACTTAGAAAAATCAATACACGCAGCGACACACAGAAATTCAACACTCTCCTACACTATTTATGTACAAGGGACTAGTCTCACGTCTCTCCCATCTTCTTGGGCCCTCCCGTGAGGGAGTCAAGCTCAGATGAGCTCTGATACCATATAAGAAATTTTAGGAACATACATTATACACATATTACACACGAATAATATTTCTATTACACAAACAAATCAAGATACAAATACATATATATAGTTGGAGTTGGATCCTCTGGCAATAAAAAAGGAAGCTCCTCTTTAGATACGTCCTCTACAACAATTCTTTAATTCTTATGTCTTCCGTCAGTGCCAATGATTGCAAATCTCCATATATTTAATATCTTTAAACAACAATCTCCAGGAACGGTTCTTCATCGCAACGGTTTCAACAACAACTTCTTAAAACATATACAAACAACACCCTAACTCACACATACAAAAAACTCACATCAGAAAAATCAATCCACTCTCAACAAAAATCTAGATCTACTCTCACACCTATGCTAACCTATGTACAACACAATTATTTCACATCTCTCACATTTTCCTGGCCATCCCGTGAGGGATTTAAGCCCGAACAGGGTCTGATACCATATAAGAAATTTGAGTAGCAGACATTGTACACGAATTACACACATAATATTTTTTTATTACACCATTGTACTCAATTACAACAGATTTATATAGTTGGTCTCAGATCCAACTTATTCCAAGCATAGAGATAGTTGTTGAGAGAATCTCTTAACAACCTCCAACAAATCTCAAACCAATCTCTAAACTCGACACATTCAATTAATGGAAGTATTGTCTCTCCAACAAATCTCAAACCAATCTCTAAACTCGGCACATTACATTATTAATGGAAGCATTGTCTCTAACACTTACCATACAAATTTAGCTATCATGATAGAGACTTCATTTCACATCGATACCTTTGTCATGAAATTATAACTATGAACAATTGCATAACATTTTCATTTTCAACGGATATAAACATTTTCGTATGTTAATATCACATAAAGAGCTCATATATTTGTCACCTATGACCTTTTATGGTCCCATGAAGAGAACGTGGCATTAAAATAGAATATTTTCTTTTGTTGAAGAAAAGAAAATCGATTTCTCCACTTGATTTCTTTTTTGCGTGATATAAAAAGTTATACTAGGAAAGCCATTGAAGAGTACACTTAAGGTTAGTTTTAGACTTTTCTTTCTTTCTTTTTATAATCCAATATTTTTCATGGTATTTTGTGTGCATATATCCTCTCTTTTTAGATTCCAATATTCAGATATCTTTATTGATATTCAAGTAGACTAGACTTTATTATATAGATATTTGAAATCGCACTAGTTTGGGTTTCTAATTAGGATGCACTTTCACTTGAAATTGCATGTAATTTGGGTATATAATTAGGATGCAATCTCACTTTTTTCCCAATACCAATATAGCTTGAAATTATACAAGGTAAGGAGTTAATTATAATATCCTAAAATATAGGACAAAATATAATAATTTATAAAAGGTGTAACCTAACAAAATTTAATTTAAAGCAATTATGATCCGTTTAAAACAATGATGTCCTTTACTTTAATATAATGTCTTTATAATTCGTTTAAAAGGACTACGAAATCCTTTCCAATATTGATTGCTCAAATTGTATATATATATATATGAGTTAATTATAATATCCTAAAATATAGGACAAAATCTAATAATTTATAAAAGGTATAATCTAACAAACTTTAATATAAATCAATTATGATTAGCTTAAAACAACTATGATGTCCTTTCCTTTAATGTGCGTGTCATCCTTGCGCAGGGGCCATGCTAATCTTCTCTGTATGGTTCCAATTTTATCGTTCCTAAAATATCCTAAAATATAGGACAAAATCTAATAATTTATAAAAGGTATAATCTAACAAACTTTAATATAAATCAATTATGATTAGCTTAAAACAACTATGATGTCCTTTCCTTTAATGTGCGTGTCATCCTTGCGCAGGGGCCATGCTAATCTTCTCTGTATGGTTCCAATTTTATCGTTCCAATATAAAGTCCTTATAATTCGCTAAAATGACAACTAAGTCATTTCAAATATTGTTTTCTCAAATTTTATATATATATATATATCGATTTGAGCCACTTTGCAAGAATGGAGAGGCTTGGGGAAGTGAAGAAAGTTAAGAGCCTTAAAAAAACACGTGGTAGAAGCCGTTGCGGGTAGGATGAAGACGGCATAGGAATGTTACCAGATGTGATGTACGAAGAACAATCCCAATAGGTTCAGGGTGTAAATTACCCATCCCATGGACCCAAAGTTGTAATGTTGCAAAAACCCCACAAGGTTGTGGAAGATAAACCCTGCACGGGCCAAGGCCAGAAAGAGCCATAAAAAATAAATGTTCGGCAAGCATGCGGGGATACTCAGCATAAGAGATTCATTTGATTACTGCTTGGTTGATTATCAAAGCACCCAGGCGCTGTAATACTCGTCATCACAGAATTTTAACTAACATCGAGTCCAGGGACGATGTACATACGAAGTTCTTTGTAAGTCGAAGATCGTAAGCAACATTTTATGTCATAATTAATTAAGTGCAAAACCAACGCCCGTGAGTCGCAATTAAAGCTGCATTTCCACCCTCGTACGGCAGTAACTTCCCCGGAAAGCTTCATTCACAATTGGATACGGTTAAACAAACTTACTATATTTATGAGTTTTAGTTTGTTCATGTAAATGTTTCTGTCCATTTCCATGATCATCTATTTATCGCAAGCACTAGTTAATATTTATATATATGGTGTTTAACTTGATATTGCCAGATAACGAAAGTCTCGATAAACCAACAAAACAAGCACTGATCAATTTTGGACTGACTTTGATATTGCAGATACAATAAGTGTCCATAGACCAAATCTATAAATCTTTGGTTCAAAACAAATGTAGGCAAAAATAATAGTGACTAAGGTTTGGGTTAACATTGATATGTAGAAATCCAAAATCATGAGCATTAACCAATTGTATCATTTTAAGAGCCACTAGGCAGATTATCGTATCCACTTAATTCAAAATAAATTGTTCTCTGGCAATCATAGGAATTTCTTAAAGCATCTGGACAAGTACTTTTAAAAATATTCTGGTAACACAGAGCTTAGAAATTCTGATCTGGTTTTATCTTTAATGGATTTCTGTCCAAAGATAACTTGACCTTTAAATTGATTTATTTTAATCAACTGAGCGGAAAGTGGGCCTGATTTACATAATACTTCATCAAAAACTATTGAGATTTAATATCCAATTAAAAGATGCAGGACTAGTCCATTGTAGAAATCTTCAACTGAATGTATTGATATTTTAGTTGAGATCCAAATTTACAATCCTGTAAATGTTGGTGAATTCAGGATTAAAAAAAGGTCTATTGATGATTAATATAAAGTAACCCAATGTGGCATTCGTAAACCAGTTAAAATTCATGTGTTGATTTTATTATAGGATCAGCAAAACTCGTTTTATGAAGTAAAAAGATTGAAATATGATTTAATTTAATAACCATATCTACAGTAACTCCCAACCAGAGCCTCAATTGTGTAGCTAAAATGCAAAATTCTCAAAATAGAAGACCTCCACTAAAGAGTTGTGTCCTGTCTGCTGCAAACAGTGAGTAATTTAGAGCACGAGAATGAGCTGAGTTAACACTGTGACAGATAAATTGAGGGAAGTTTGACTACTTCTAGATGATTTGTTTCCAGTTTCAGCCAATTTGGTTGTGGCTAATTTTTAGTAACTTCGATAATCATCTGCCATTACTCCTCTGTTTTAAATTAACTCATAAGTTAAAGTTGATCTGACCTAAATTGGAAGAATTACATTTATATTAACAATCTGACATATTACTCAATCAGGAGTAACCATAAGCTAACATAAGGAGTTTATATACATATCATTTGAGAGAGAGAAAGTAGTATGCAAACAAGGCAACCAGACTACAGCAAGAAATAAAGCAATTCGACCCTTAAAATGACAGAGACAAATAATGGAGCTCTAAAATGCCTTGCTACGTCCTTAAATTCAAGCTATCAGAACAACAGAGGCGAATCGTCACCCTGTCAAATAACTTGCTAAATCCTTAAAGTAATCACAATTGACAGAAAAACAATTGTGATTTCAAACTTTAAAAAGGCAGCAATCTCAACAGGTTTAGTGTACTAACCAGTTGTCCATTTGAACCTTCCGCAATTGCCCTGAGATCGAAAGTCCGGCCAGCACTTCCACCGGATGAATCTAGCTTGTTTCTCGTGTACATTTTATATTCTCTGCATTGCTCCTTTTCAGACAGCCGTAAAATGATCAGATTTACCCCCTCTGGCTTTCACGTTTGGATCTTCTTCGAATTCTCTTTGCTTGAAGTCTGTTTCCTTGGATCCGATAATGAAATAAACTCAACTTCTACTTTTTCACCGCAACAGCTCAGTTGCCCCCTTATTAACTTAAATTTTACGAGATAACACCGTTATTGTATACACAGAGGAAAGTCGATGCGGCTTGCTTTTAACAAACTTGTCTGAGGCAATCGAATGCCTGAGCGTTTCTTCCAGACCAGATGATCTTCCGGACATGCACTTATAAGTTTGACTGGAAAGTTACGAACTCTTTAATTTTTGCAGAAAAAACATTCATTTATGTGCACAGCTTTTTTCTAATTCCGGCATTAATATCAAACTTCTAATAGAATTTTCCGTTCAGTTATTTCGTATCGGAAAATTCTCTCCAATAACCTCGTTTTTCAGCTACAAACCCTACTGCATCCCTAAGAACCAAAGCATCGTCCCAATTTCAAGTGCGACCGTAGTTCTGAGAATTGGATGCAAGAAACTCCTTAAACCCAAGCCTCTATGGACTCGACATAGGCACAGAAATTCATTCTTTAAACCGTGCTAAATATATTTGTCTTAGTGTATAAACTCCGTATAATGACAATTTTGATCATCTTCATGGCGCCAGCTGAAATTTGTCCTCTAGCGACCGGCGAAAGATGCAAAGACTTTAATTTTCTTGGAAATGAGCGTAGAAGAGACTGCATTTGGCTATATATAAGCCGTTGATCAAAGCAGTATTGCCACGTTCTGTGCCGATCACGGGACCGGTTCGATCCGAGAGCGATGGAAGCGGACTTGCATAGCTCTGGTTATCCCCGACATTTCCCTTCATCTGCTTGCTTTCATACAGTTTTATCACTGTAGCTGGGCCTGGAAAAGCCGACTTTTATTTAACGACGTATTTAATTAAAGAGCTACCTACCAGCCACCTGTTCCCTGTCCTCACCCCACGACAGGCCAGGTGATCTATGGTAGACAGGACACGTTGCATTTATGGCAATCACCATGGCTGCTGCTCCAAAATGCATTGTCGAATCTCGATCCATGAATAAATGATCACTATCGTGAGTCCCGTATCATCCAAAGTCTAAAGCGCTTTGTGAATTTGCTAGGGTTGAAACGAAAGTGGATGCTTATTCACCATCCGCTATTTTGGTTGTAAAGTCACATCAGCTTTTCACGGAATTTTTGTCGAGGTTATCATCTCTTAGAGATTGAAATGGACGTAATAAAGAATTGGCCAGCATTGACCTTGTAGAAATTTATAGATTTGGCGAATTGGCTCTCTTTCACGACAAGGTGCTTTATAGTCCAATAGCCAAAATATGAGAGATATGTTCTTATGTAATGATGTAATTTTATGATATAATGTTATAGTTCAAGCAAAAATATGGGAGAGATGTTTTGATGTAATGATGTAATTTTATGATATAATGTTATATAATTTTATGATGTAATTTTATGATATAATGTTATATAATTTTATGATGTAATTTTATGATATAATGTTATATAATTTTATGATGTAATTTTATGATATAATGTTATAGTCCAATAGTCAACATATGAGAGATGTTCTGATGTAATTTTATGATATAATGTTATATCAGAGTTTAATAATAAATATTAAATAGAAGATGTCATTTTTAAATAAAAGAGATCATCTAATGTTATTTTTTAAAGTCATAATAAAAAATGTTAATTAAAATTAACTAAAAAATATTAGTAAGAGAGTTTTTTCACTTTATAGTCTAATAGCTAAAATATAGGAGAGATGTTCTTATGATGTAATTTTATAATATAATGTTATATAATTTTATGATATAATGTTATATCATAGTTTAATAATAAATATTAAATATAAGAGTTCATTTTTAAATAAAAGAGATCATTTAATGTTATCTTTTTAAATCACAATAAAAATTTGTTAATTAAAATTAACTAAAAAAATATTAGTAAGAAAATTCTTTCAAATCCATCATAAATATTAAATATAAGAATTCATTTTTAAATAAAAGAGATCATCTAATGTTATCTTTTTAAGTCACAATAAAAAAATGTTAATTAAAATTAACTAAAAAAATATTACTAAGAGAATTCTTTCAGATCCATCTTATAAGTTTTTTAATTTGAGTTTTGGAGCAAGCTACTTTGATCTAACATCAAGATGGACTACAATAGCTTGGTCCAAAACCTCAACTTAGAAAATTTGAACTAATTTTTTCTTTATGTGTTACTTAATATTTTTTTATAGATGGTTCTTTATGTGTTATTATTAATATTTTTTATAAATGGAATTTTCTTCATTTCATCATGATGATGGATCATAGTAGTAAAAAAAAAAGAGTGATAGATTGAGAACTTTCTCACTAAAAAATAAATAACTATCTACTTACTTGATAACATTCACCTAAAAAAATAAATTAATGTAGATCCATCATAAATCCAAATCTATCAAACATGGAGAGGGATCAAATTTCTAAAGTTTAATTTTTTTTATCAATTAATATGAAGGAATTACACATGGCATATAATTAAACAATAAAAAAATTACACTTTAAGAAATTTGATCTCTCTCAATGTTTGATAGTTCTAAGTTTAAAACTAATCTCATTTACTAAGTCACTAAGGGTTTTAATTTTCACTATAGTCTTCTTTAAATAGTGTCTTATTATAATATAATAGATAAATTTTTAAGCTTATGTAAAAATTGAAATAATAAAAGAGTAATTTTAGTTGGTGTTTTAAAGAACTTGAGTTTAAATGAATAGCTATGTATTCATTTAGCAGTTAAATCATGCACAGGGGGTCCCTTGCCCCACAAACAAGGGGGTCTCATACAAAAATTTGGTGTATGGCTTAGTCGTGACCTTAAAAATATATTATTATTATTATTATTTTAGTCAATGTGTTTCAGGTTCTAGGGACTCTATGAATCGGGTCTAGGGACTCTATGAATTGGTTTGTCGAAATCTTTAAGCACATGCACATATATCTATGGTGCTTTTGATCTTTTGTCCCTGTTCGACAACACATGGACAACTGTAATGTATCATGAACTGAATTGTACCACGAACATAGCGAAGTATCCTTTTAGCTGCTTTCCAATGGCTTTCATGGGGTGTTTGCATATATCGGGCAATAAGACCAACGACAAAGGAAAGATCAGGACGGGTATGAGTAAAGTATAAGAGGCTACCAACTAACTGACGGTACAGGGTGGCATCAACTTCAGGAGAAGTACATGTGACAGAAAGATTGACTCCAGACTCGAAGGGAGAAGGGGTTGGTTTACAATCGTCCATGTGAAAGCGACAAAGAAGGTCACAAACATACTTAGAATGGGAGATAAAAATTCCTTCATTGGTTTGCAAAACTTGGAGGCCAAGGAAATAGTGCAAAAAACCTAAGTCTGTCATTTCAAATTTCTTCTTAAGGCTGGTTTTCACATGGTTTTAAAGTTTTGAGTCACTACTAGTAATGATAAGGTCATCAACATAAAGGACAAGGATTATGAGATGGCTTCCTACTTTCTTGGTATAGACATTAGGATTAGAATGGCATCTAGAGAATCCAGTGGCAATAAGATAGCTATCCATTTTGGCATACCAAGCTCGGGGAGCTTACTTGAGACCATAAAGAGATTTCTTGAGGCGACAAACAAGGCTAGAGTCATTCTGGACATAGCCCAGAGGTTGTTCCATGTAGATTTTTTCTTGCAAATCTCTGTGCAAGAAGGCAAATTTAACATCCATCTGATGGACCTCCCATTTATGTGAGGCAACAAGGGAAAGAACAAGGCAGATGGAATTCATTGTTGTTATAGGGGCAAAGGTTTCATTATAGTCAATTCCTTCAACTTGGGAAAATCCTTTGGCAACTAACAGAGCCTTATGTCTTTCAACACTTCCATCTGATGCATACTTAGTTTTGTAGACCCATTTGCATCTAACAAGTTTTCTTCCTTTTGGAAGAGGTACAAGATCCCAAGTATCGTTTTCCATTAAAGAACGATACTCTTCATTCATTTTTGTATCCCAATCTGGATGACCTGAAGCTTCTGCAAATGTCTCTGGATCATGAGTTTCTGAAACTTGAGCCAAAAGAGAAGAGGCTCGTTGGAACTATGAACGTGTCCGACGTTGATCTGAAGGATCACCGACAAGATCACTAGTTGCTTCTCGTGTTGAACA
>ML788175.1:355546-370992 GCA_009831015.1 Picea engelmannii | reverse complement strand
TTGGATTTCCTAACTACAAATGCATACTAATGCATACTAAAGAAACACACTAAGAAACACACTTTTACCTAACGACATATTAGACCAAGTAGATCTTAACTAACTCCTAAGTGTCTAAATATCCTAACAGTCCCAAATTTTTCTAAGAATATGTAGAGAACATTTTATGTGGATGAATCAATTCTACAAGGTTTTTTTATCAGTGAGAAAAATCTATCTTATTTGGCCTCATTTCAAGGAAATATTATTTTCAATGGGGTTGATTTGCATAAGTCCCTAAGTACTTTATAGTGCATTTCTATTGAGGTTTCTCGGGTGGATTAATGGTATGGATGTCTTAACATTAGTTTCTGGTTACACATGTTTGTACTCCCTTGATTACCTAAGTTTGGATGAATTTTCTTCACCATGTGGATGGCATCGCCTTTGTTGCATGATTACCACCACCACCTATCTCCTTGGCCACCTTCTATGTTCTTTACACTCTTCATGGGAGAAAACTCAAGGGTTTTCACGAGCTTAGTTTATCTAAGACACTATGTTGGTGGAGTTATGCAATTCACAAGCCATGCAACTATAAGTAGTTTATTATCTGTGATTTTCGTTGTTGTTATTATTACACTTTAAGTTTACATTGGGAATTCTAGTTCGCAGAGACAACTAGTCTTGGGTCAGCACTACGCAGTAGATGTCTTTGTTATTGTGTACCTTACAACATGAACCCTACCAAATCAAGCATGCAGATATTATTTGAATCCTCTTGGTGACTAACATCTTTTAGCTTTTTTTCCTTATGCTTTTCATCATCATCATCTTGGCCTATGAGAGACTGCACAAGCAGTCTAAATGTTTTGGTCTTTTTATTTTTTCGGTAACTGGTGTTTCTTGAACTACCCGAATTACCTTTTTGGAATTCCCAATGCTTGATAATTACCATTGCTTCCCAAACGAATCACCGACCCGAATTACTAACCAATGAATTTGAATTGCCAACTAATGAATCTCAATCTCAATGCTTCATGATTCTATGCTTTCCAATCTCAGTAATTAATTATTGCTATGCAAGTCCTATTACTATCTCGATGAATCCTTTTATCTAGGTAAATAGCCATGTCATTATCACTCATGAGTGTAATGTTTCGCGTTACCAGCACTAACAAAATGGGTCGATACCAATATGTAACGTCCCCCATCACCAGCACTAACAAAATACTCTGACACCGATTTGTAACATCCCCAGCTTACCACTGAGCAATGCCACTTCAAAAATCTAGTGTGCAAATTCTACACTATAACGTTAATCTGCTCAGAAACACGTGAGGTAACACGCACGATTCCAAGATGGATCAAACCACACAAATTTTCCTCCTTAGACACTAGTTATAACATCGAAGTTAACACACAATACAACTGTGTGCACAATCATTCAAAGCACAAAATTATTATTACGCGTGCAACCAATCTGAACACATGATTACTACTGCGAGCGCAACCATTATGGTGTTGCACACAAATTATGTTCTCCTTGTGCAGAGATTGTTTTCTCGTGCGCATAGTGAACCCAGCCTCTTGCGCACACAGATTATTTCCCTGCGCGCACGACAATTCTAGCCTTGCCTCAAAAACTCATGACCATCATTAAAAAATTAACTAGTAGGAATACTTGATAATTGTCATACTCTGCATGTGCGACAACAAATACTGCATAACAACATCAAGCTTCACATGTGCAAACAACGTTATACAAAATAACGACAATTGATCATATGCAACATCATACATGAAATAAGCATGTATCAGACATAGGTAAATAAGCACAGAGTAAAATTATATAAGCACATAAAGAAAACTTATCTTTTATAAAGAGTCGCCAATTGCGCGCAGAGCTTAGATGTTCCTCCCAGCCATAGACTATGTTTCTCATAAAATTTCAGCAACAGGTCACCCCTAAGTTGGGGCTTAGACTCCACCAAGGAAAAAAGATTCATAATGCCAAGCTAAGGTCTGATAATCAACATAATTGCTCATTCCAAGGCGCCCAACTGCTACAACTAGCCTACAATCTCTCATTCCCCACATACATGTCCCACCCCAAGAAGTGTGCCCCTTCTCTACTCAAAAGTCCCTCGGCTGCCCCACTTCCATTCTAGGTCTTCAACAACAAGTCGGACAAGAAGTCTCAGAGCCCTGTAACTAATGCCTAGTGCACCAGGGAACAATTCCTAGCAAATATTTCACCTGGAGAGAATGCTCACAGGCCTGACAACCCGCCTCTTCAACAACAAATATCTCACCTACAGAGAATGCTCATGGGCCTGACAACCCACCTCTTTGACAACAAATATCTCACTTGGAGAGAATGATCACGGGCCTTCATAGCCCGCCTCCTTGACAACAAAAACTTTGGTTACTAGATGGAAAATCATTTCCAAGCTTTTCTTTGCAGATAAGGTAATGGTCATTTTCCCCAGTTGAAATGGTCTGACCCCTAAAGAAAAAATGAGTGAATACCCCACAATACACTAAGGTTCAACCATATATTTGCATGGTCATAACTGGACACTTGTCACCTTCAGAATTAGTTTTATCCACTTGATGACTCGTTCCCATCCCTCGGGAACTTAGGATAAATAAATATCCATAAATTATACTTTTCAAAAATATTAATAAAATATTCCCTTGGACTTAAGCCCCCCCTTTTCCCTTTTTGGTGAGTTTATCCCTCTGTCTCTTTTAGTTTGATTAGTCTGCGTGTAGCAATGTGATTTTATTAATAATTTGAGTGTAATTACATTTTACAAGGATATGTGCACTGCCCTTTTTGCATCTCGGCTCACCATCTCAATAACCACACAGGCTCTCCGGCCTCAAATATATATATATATAACTCAGTCTGATGCGCACTTCACGGTAATCCTCCACACTTACTAAGGGATGGGAAACACTATGGAATGTGCGCACCCTTCCCTTAATGTGAAATCCACATGCACTTACTCAAGTACGTGCAACAATATGGAATGCGTGTGCTCTTTCTTTGGAAAACAATCCTCGTGCACTACTCAGGTGCGCGCAAAACTGAACCAACACTTGGTGCCAACAACTCACTAGCCTAAATGTACATTTACATTTTCATTTACAATTAGGGTTCAGATTAGGGGTATTACAATGAGGAAGAAACACCACCTTGAAGTTGAGAAGTGGACGAGAAGAGAAAAGACCAGAACACCTGCATATTATATATCCCAGGATTGTCTTGTCTGGAGGAGACCAAGGAAGTTGCACTCCTTGCTGTCTTTTTTACTATTTATTTTTACTTCTTTTTATTTGATTGCATCCCGTATCCCTATAATGATAGGTCAAGTGACTATTACTCTTTCATTGTGACCCATTTCATAGTCTATTTTCCACCCCAAAGATGAGTATAGTCTATTGGAGTTTCTTGTGCCCACAATCTATCTTTAGTTTATTTTGAAATCCATAGTGAGGCTAAGGCCAAGCCAGGCCCACTACATTGACTTTAAAATCAATAGATATCCTCTCGAGTGGATAGTTTATCCCACACTTTGAATGAACAAACAAGTGGGCTATGTCTAGAGGAAATATTATGCTCTTGAATCCCAAGATAGTCAAATTTTGAAGAAGTTATTACAATGTTCGAATGTGTATCACCAAGATTCTAAGACTCTCTTCTCAAGGATCCACATTTGGGTAAAGTCTATAACTATTCACCCAAGTCTTGGTATACCATCATTCCATTTGAAGTGCTAGTTGTGCACTATAAATAGTTGATGTCTCTTATATACATGTAAACCTACCTATAAATCTCCTATCATTAGTTTGTAAGGACAAAAAATGACATGGGGAAAAAAATCTCAAGCAATGTAAGTCTTCCAACTTGTAAAGCATTATGAGCAATTAAGCCTATGAAATTACTAGACTAGACTTTCTCTAGCAAAACATGGAGTTGTGCATTGAGTTACTATTTAGCATTAAGGCACACAAATGAATTTGTGTTAGTTTATATTTTTCCAAGGACTACTCACCGTATACATACCCATGTGTATGCACATTTTAGATTATTAGTCCACTATATGTATTGAATTGCATTATAGAGTATATTTTGTTTTTATTTTATTAGAATAAAAATATATTTATATAAATTTTGAAGAAGTATTTCTTTTGGGTAAGAGGCTAAAATGCAATAGGGGTTTTGTATCTTGGTTTCATGTATAAGGCTAAGGCATGGTGCTTGAGGAAGGCAAATGAGCAATGACTAGAATAGGATATTGACTTTCTTCTAGATACCGATCAAGGATGAAACTACCTTTTTGGACTTGGAGTATAACTTAAAACTATCTTGGTTTGGCTAAGACCTCATCTCTCAAACATAAGGAAACAAGTTAATTGCCTAAGACCCAGAGACATCTAGCACAAGTGGAAGTTTGTCCTCTTACAAACCAAAAATGGATTATTACAAGTGGCCACACGTTGAGGTCTTAAGATAGTGTCCATAGAAGGCTAGGCTGACAATCCTCATTACTAGAGCATATTTCCTCCTCCTGATTGAAAAAAAAGTATATCAAAAATTATGAAAAGAAATAAGAAGCATTTCATTGCTTAAAATATCAAGGTTAAGATGGATTTACACTAATTAATTGTATTATTACACTTTTTCTTATTATGGTGATCATTTATTTTATTTGTTATCACTAAGCTTGTGTAATACTTGGTTTTGACTTATGAAATGTATTGGATCAAATCATATGTAAATTGTAAATGCATGCTTATAATGATGAGCATCAAATTAAACTTAATTAAATATTTCTTGTTGTAAATATTGTGTGTATGGATTCCTAACAAGGATCTTAAGGCCAAGGTCATGAAAATGTTGTAAATACAATATATAGATGGTGTATTAGACTTACCATAATATAACACATGATGCTCCAAGATGGTTGTGAAGAGCATGAGAGGGGCTCTCATTCCACAAAAGTTGAAAATGAAAGGGGGGCATTCCACAAGAGAAGAAGAGAAAAGGGAGTCATGGGAAAGTAATCCTCTATTGCCAAGTGCTAGCATATGATCTCATCTCTTTCTACCATTTACCTTAATGAGGTCACCCACCTCTCCTGACATAAAAACTAATCAAAGATGCATGTAGAGGTTGGTGAGGAATCTACCTTTGGTAGTTATGGAATCGTGGATTGAGTATAGTCATTATGGGGAATCCTAAGAGTCATTCAATTTCCTACCTTGTGGGAGATCATTCTCTCACAATCATTGTCATTCCCATTCCAATAAATTCACATATTCATTCTCTCAAGAAAAGTTCTCATGTTACTTTGTTGATGTCCACCCATTATCCAAACATTGGAAATAATTATTATTGGGAAAGAGGGATTTACAAACCTTGGATGAGGGATAGATAGGTTGTTGATGAGCATAGAGGTTGGGCAAGTTAGAAATTCTTCACCCACTATTCATTGCTACTCGTTCATTGTTTCAAAGCCAAAGCATGAGTCTAGCAACCTAATCCCAAAGGGAAATCAGTCTCTTTACCTACGCAGAAAAGCACTGGAAGGGAAGAAAATTCTTGAGACGCTATTAAGAAGAGAAAGGAAAGATATTCCATGTGTTGTGTGGGGCAATAGAAGAGAATGCCATCATTGATCGATGCCTCAAGTGTTCATGGTGAGCAAATTGGTTGAACCATGAGAACAATTGGGTTGGGTTGAGTGACTTGTAAGCCTATAACTTGTTATTTTTCCATAATGGTCTCATAGTGTGGCTTGAGATGGAATCTACAGAAAATTCCTATGGCTGAGTGAAAAATTGCTAATATGCAACCAATTTCTTTATCTATCTTCTATTAAAAATATATATAAATATTATATCTATGTTAATAAATATATAATTGAATTTTATTCTCAATAATAAAAATATATATTATACATGTTATATGTGTATGCGCTTAATTATAAATATGTATGTTCATTTGCCATGAATTATGTTATCCCATACTTGATTAGTCTATTGGATTTTATTATCTACACCCATGCATTAGAATCATTTTAAGCCTTTGGGGAAAGGCATCATATTAAGCTATGGCACCATGCTTCATTACTATACCTGTCACTTAAGGAAGTATATAGCGATCGATATCGCGTTGACTACCTATTAATTCATGGTGGACCAAAAATTTGTGAGCCGTTTTCCAAAGCATTACATTACATTTTGAATTTTTTTTTATTTTATTTATTTATTTAAAAGCATTTTGTTCAAATCTAATTGGTTAGTAAAACCAACACCTTATTGCCTTGGTGATGGCGGGAAATAAATTCGTAAAATAAATGTGGTTGAATGTTTTTTGGAGAACAATGAATGTGGGGTGATGTGGAGAGGTGCTTGTTTATCACTCAAACTCCTTAGTTTTTACAACTGTTATTATTTCTTCAGACGAGACATGGAAAGTCAAGTCAAAATACAGAGGCAATGATGAAATGGTCGCTCAGGGGTTAGGAGGGGAAGATGCACATTCTATGGATTTTAGAGTCCCCACCTCTAGGGAGGGAGTGGGCACCATTCTATGTGAATCCACCACAACATCAAAGGTGAGATTAGCAGAGCAAAGCGACCTTGGTTTTCATTTCCACTTGTTACAAAGGTGGTTGTTGCATGTAAAGGGATATTTAATATCATATGTAAAGGGTTATTTAATATTATTAAATATTTTAGGGAGGTTCCTCCTTTATTCCAAATTATAGCACAGTTTTACCATTACTAATAGTTTGAATGCCTATATAAATAGCCTCCGTGAATAATATATTTTTCCTTAAACTTTAATTATCGATCAAAATATCATGGCCAGAATACAATCTCTGATTTTACCTGTTCCACGATTCTCTAGATTTGACCAAAATCACTAGAATTATACTCGATAAAACCATGTCAAAAATCACTCTAAATTTACAACTATTATTTTATTATATTTACATAGCAGCCGACATACACTACCATGCAACATTGTTCCATTACATTTTACTATCTACACCAATGCATTAGAATCATATTGTTCCACTACATCTTACTATCTACACCAATGCATTAGAATCATTTTGGGCCTTTATGGAAAGGCATCGTGTTAAGCTATGGCGAACTTAATGGTCAAGAAATTAATGGCATGATTCTTGTTCTTCTCGTTGGAAGTGCATGGAAGAAGGTTTATAATTTAATGATATGATTTTCATTTTTATAATTAGAAATGCATGAAAAAGAAACTATATTGTGTTAATATATATATATATATAGAAAATGTTGATAATTAATATATATTTTAGATAAGTTGAATGTAAAATATTTCAAAAAAAAATTATATGATGATGGAGTAAGTGGTATTTAAATTAATAATTGGTGTAAGTTTTAATGTTTCTCTCATGATATGTTAATTGTAATAGAAATTTAAAAAACAAATATATTTTACTAAGAGGAATTATTATAGATATATGGACAACTTATTACAATATAGTGTAAAAAGATAAAAAGTGGGAAATCTAATTAAGTTATAAAATATATAACTTGTATTTGTGGAAAGTTTCTATAACTCCGAAAAATTCACATTCTTCTAAGATTGATATATTACTTTTCCTCCAAAAACATAATGCATGTGTTCGTGTTAAGACATCGATTTAGTGTTTAAATGATGGAATTTCTTAAAACAAATTTGCACATGTGTAGATAACAATCAATTCTTGTATGCCATTATTTTTACATAGTTTTTAATGTTAACATTTTTTTAAATAATAAAGTTAGTGAAACCCTGAAATTACGAGGTCAAACATTAAGAATGGGTTTGAAGGCCTTAACGTAATCAATTAACTTTATTTTATTTTTAGTGTATAGCCCTTGATCTATACGTGTGCACCATATAATTTGTTTTACAGATGAGCAAGACAATAAAAAGTTACAATAAAAACAAAAGAACTATGTATTTTAAAATTATGATAAAATGAATTATATATATATATATATATATATGCAATTCCAGCAGTGATGAATATGTGTACCATATTTAACAACCTCATCGAAAATGGAGCTAATAATAGGGAGCTAGAAAAATGAGTGTGCTTTTGTTTATGTAGTATGAAGTACCAAGTTTGTCACTCCAAAGATAAAACCAAAGCAACCAACTCATCCAACACATGCAGGGAAAGAGACAATCTCGCCTATTTTTTTTAATTCATAGGAACACACATGCGTTTTGGTTATAAAAGCACATATACATTATAGTTATAAAAGTGTGCATGCATTTTGGTTATAAAAGCATATGCACATGTTATTTTTACATAAAATAATAACCATGTAAAACTCAACAATGACATGTTTCAAAAGAAAATATCTAGCATTAAAACCTTGTTTTAAGGGAATGTGACATATTTTACTCTCTTTCCCATAGTCAATGGCCTTAGACCCATCCCCTTTGCATAAAATCACCTAATGGTGCCTAGGATACAACTCGGAGGTGAAAGAACCTATAGATAGGGCATGTGTCATGATTAGAGGCCAAAGATCCCATAGAAAGGTCTTATGTGGTGTTTCAATGCAACTTTCATGATGCTTGAGCCAAAGAATCTTTGTTAAATGCCTAAGGCCCTTAGTATTTTTTCATGACCATTATCAAGACCCAAAGACCCATCAACCTTGTTGAAAACATCATAATGTCCCTTGGTAAACCACCCATAGTCGAAAGATCCCCAAAAGAGGGCATGTTTTGTGGGTTGTTGGTGTTTTTCATGGCTATTAAACTCAAGAAGATTTATTTGGTGCATAAGGCCCTTAATGTCCTTCCCTAATCTTCACTAAATCTCAAGACTCATTCTTGCTTCAACACTAACCTAATTATGGTGCCCATATCCCACTTTGAGGTGATTGATACCATACATACGTTATATGTTGTGGATTGAGGACTCGTCCATGGCGCTTGAGCTTGAGAAGTAAGGTTTAGGTCCAAAGGCTTGTATTTCCCTCTCTTGAATATGTTTAAGGACCTAAGAACCATCCACAATGCCCAAGGCCTTGTAATGACACTCATATTCAATTTGAATGCCAAAGACTCACTAAAGAGGGCTTGTGTTATGGTTTTATGTTGTTCATGTTGCTTGAGCTTGAGAAGGTTCAATTAGGGCATAAGTTTGTTGTTTCTCTCTTGACCATGTTTATTCCTTGAAATCCATTTCTAGCACACAAAACCCATTCATGGCACCTATATCCCACTCAAGGGGCCAAAGACCCCCTACAAAGTTCCCATGTATTGGTTCAAGGACTTGTTCAAGGCTATTCAGCTTGAGAATGTAAAAAAAGATCCTAAGGCACTTGTTTTCATTATTTGATAATGGTTAAGGCCTCGTGACCCATGATATGTAAAAACTTCTAATGGAATCCATATCCAACTCAAATGCCAAAGACCCCTTAAAGAGGTGTGGTTCCATGTTTTTCATGGTGCTTGATTTTGAGAAGCTTTGTTCAAGGCCTAAGGGCCTTATTCTCCTCCCTCAACATTGTTTAAACCTCAAAAACCATTCATGTTTCTCAAGACCTAGACTCATTATGCATATATCCCTCTAGTAGGCTAAAGATACCCTACAAGGGTCTCATGTGGTGGTTCAAGGATGTGTTCATACTACTTGAGCTCAATAAGATATGTTTAGGGACTAAGGTTGTTGTTTCCCTCCTTCAACCATGGTCATGGGATTAAGGCTATTGTTTCCCTACCATGACCATGGTCAAGGCCCTCAGACCCATCTACAATGCTCAAAACATCTCATTGGCACCCATATCCAACTCTTATACCAAAGACCCCCTAATGAGGGCTCGTGTCATGATTTATAGGTGTTCATAGAACTTAAGCCCAATAATGTTCAATTATGGCTTAAGGCCATTGTTTCCCCTTTTGACCACGTTTAGGCCTCAAGACCCATTTCCAGTGCACAAAACCTACTTAGGGTGCCCATATCCTACTTAGAGACCTAGAAAGAGCCCCTATGAAGGACTCAAGTGTTGGTTTGAGGAGTCGTTCAAGGATCTTGAGCCTAAGAAGATTCAACAATATCTAAAGGCACTTATTTTCCTTCCTCAACCATGGTCAAGGCTCCACAACCCATTCTTGATGCACAAAACCTCTTAATGGCATCCATTTCCAACTCTGATGCCAAAGACCCCCTAGAGAGTGCATGTCTTATGGTTTGCAAGTGTTGTTCGTGGTGATCGAGCCTAAGAAGATACATTTAGGGAATAAGGCCCAAGTGTTTTCCTCACCTAACCATGGCACTTAAGCTCAAGAAAGTCCATTTAGGGCTTAAGCCCCTTGTTTCCCCCCTTGACCATATTTAGGCCTTGAAACCCATTTCCACTGCACAAAACCTACTCATGGCACATATATCCTACTTGGATGCTAAAGAACCCCAACCATGGCCTTAAGAACCATTTCTAGTGTGGGTTCAAGAAACATTCTTATTTAAGGCCTATGTTGTGGCTTAATCATGGCACTTGTATCCCTCCAATAGGCCAAATATACCCTACAGGGGTCATGTGTGGTGGTTCAAGTGCACATTCATGGTCTTATAGCTTGAGAAGCTTCATGGGTTGTAGGTGTTGTTCATGGAACTTGAGTTCGAGAAACTTCATTTAGGGAATCAAACAAGGCTCTTATTGTCCTCCCCCGACCTTGGTTAGACCTCGAGACCCATTCTTAGTTCACAACTAACCTAACCATGGTGCCCATATCCTACCTAGAGGTGAATGACACCCTACAAAGGTCATATGTTTTTTGAGGACTCTTCCATGGTGCTTGAACTTGAGAAGCAAGGTTTAGGTTTGAAGGCTCTTGTTTCCCTCCCTCGACAATGGTCAAGGACTCAATACCCATCCATGATGCCTCAGACCTCATAACCACACCCATATTCAACTCAGATACCAAAGACTCATTGGGTAGGTTTTGTATCATAGTTTCTAGGTGTTGTGCATGGTACTTGAGATTAAGAAGGCTTAATTAGGGCTTAAGGCCCTTATTCCCCCCCTTAACCATGTTTAGGCCTTAACACCCATTTCAAATAAACAAAACCTTATCATGTTGCATGTATCCCACTGAGATCCCTATAAAGAATCCCTATAAACAACTGATGTGTTTGTTTGAGAACCCTTTCAAATCTATTGATCATGAGAAGATTAAGCAATATCCCTAGGCACTTGTTTTCCTTCCTCGACCATGATTAAGGCCCCACAACCCATCCTTAGTGCACAAAACCTCCTAATAGAATCCATATCCAACTCTAAATCCAAAGACCCCTTAGAGAGTGCATATGTTGTGGTCTGTAAGTGTTTTTCATGGCCCTCATGTATGGGAAGAAACATTTATGACCTCAGGCCCAAGTGTTTTCCTCCCCTAACCATGGTGCTTGAGCTCAGAAAGTTCCATTTAGGGTTTGAATCCCTTGTTTCCACCTTGACCATGTTTAAGCCTCAACACCCATTTATGCTACACAAAACCTACTCATGGTGCCCATATCCCACTCAAATTAAAATGAACCTTGACCATGGCCCTGAAAACCATTCTTCATGTGGGTCCAACACACACTCCTACTTGTTCCCTTTATAAGATGGTTTCCACTCCACCTTGTCCAACCAAGTGTGTTCTTAGCCAACTCATTGACCGGTCATGTCTCCACCCCTATGATGGCATCGTGCACACTCTGCATGAGTGCTATAGACATTACATCCTCCCCCACTACATTTGTTTCCATCCCAGCAACATATGACGTGCACAATCCCCATGATGTTTTTTCTCAAACTTTCTTTATACTACCATAAAGCTTCATGTCTCTCCAGAATCGGTAAAGGATACATTGGACCTGCCTGCAATCTGGTATCTTCCTTATATTGTTGGCAAACAATATAAGTTCAAACATACTCCTCCATATCTTGCCACATCCTCTCCCAGTAGTATCCTCGTTCCAATAGCGCCAACTTCCTCTATTGTCCTAGGTGGCCAACCCAAGGCGAGTCGTGACACTCCTTCATGAGCTCCCTCCTGAGATGCGACATCTTTAGGACGTAAAGTCGTTCACCAAAATACAACAACCCATCACTTAACCAAAACTTCGATGTCTTGTCTTCTTTCACCCGCTTCATAATGTTCTTCGTTGTGAGGTCACTCTACAATCCTTCCTTGATCTTATCTTGCAATTCTTGCAAGACTTGAACTTGATTGCTCACTAGTATAGGCAACTTGTCCTCCTCTAGTGCAATGAGTTGTGATTTTCTTCTCAAGGCATCTACATCAATGTTGAGTCTGTTAAGCCTATACTCAATGGTCATGTCAAATTTTGCTCAAAGTATTACCACTGTGCCTACTTGGGTGACAACATTGGTTGTGTAGAAAAATAACTCATCACAATATTGTCCATTTTCACAACGAATGGTTTACCCAACAATTAATGTCTCCAAGTATGCAAGGAATGAACAATTGTTGTCATCTCCTTCTCATGAATGGGGTATATTCGCTCGCAATCTTAGAGATTCCTACTCGCATTGGCAACTGGGTGACCGTCCCACGATAAAAATCCTCCAATAGAAAACTCTAAAGCATTTGAATGCGCCTCAAATGGTTGCTCAAAGTCAAGTAGCTTTAGCACAAGTGGTATGACAACTCCACGTTTGAGCTCACAAAACCCAGACTTGTACTTCTTCGACCAATTCCATGGCTTATCCTTCTCCAACAAATATATCAAAGGTGCAGTGACCTTGGAATAACCTTCTGAAAACTTGTGATAGTAGTTGACCAACCCAAGGAAGATCCTCACTTCATGAATTGTCCACGACTCATCCCAATCCTTAATTGCCTTACCCTTTCCAGGTTCCATGCGAATACATCATTGGCCAATTCAATGATCCAAGAATGGTATTTCAAACTGCCCAAAAATACACTTAGACTTCTTCAAGTATAGTTGGTTCCTTTGCAGCGCCTCAAAGACTTCTACGAATTGCTTCTTATGCTCCTCCATACTTTCCATGAAAACCACCATGTCGTCCAAGTAAACCACCACAAACTTGTCCAAAAACAATCGCAATACATCATTCATCAAGGTGCAAAAAGTGGTAAGGGCATTGCACAAGACAAAAGGCATCACAAGAAACTCAAAGCTTCCATACCTTGTCAGCGTGGTTGTCTTTGTCTCATCTCCTTTCAAAATCCACACTTGATAATATCCATGCCTCAATTCAAGCTTCGAGAAGACTTTGTCCTTAGCCAACTTGTCAAAGAAATCTGTAGCTAGTGACAACAGATATTGGTTCTTCATGGTCTACTTGTTCAAAGCTCCATAGTCCAGGCACATCCTTAGCTTTGTTGTGTCCTTCTTTTGGAAGAGGACCAATGCACCATAAGGTGACCTGGACAGTCAAATGAACCTGATGTCGATCGAGTCTATCAACTGTCACTTCAATTCTTCCAACTCAGGCCCATACAATTGATAAGGAGCCTTCGCTAGTGGTTGCAACCTCAACTTAATCTCTATATGGTGGTCAACAATGCGCCTTGGTGGGAGCTCTTTTGGCAACTCATCCAACATCCTGTCCACAAAATCATCCAACAAGTTGGTGAGTTCCAACGAAATAGACGTCCCCACTCCATCCTCTTCAACTTCCCCAATCGTTGTTGGATAAATTTGCAATCATGATCATCTTGTTGCCTTCTTCATGTTCAATGCAGACACTAGTTGCACCCTTCCACTAGGCTTCCTTATGGTTGTGCACACAACCCAAGCTCTATATTCACCAAGTATAACCAACTTATCCACCCATGGAAAAAGAACCAAACACATCCTCCTAATGAATTATTTCCCAAGAATGACCTCAAAATCATCCAGAGGAAACACAGTGAAATTTTCCTGACCTTTCCACTTGCCAAGTTGTATGTGAACTGAGGAGGTGACCCCAGCTGCCACCTTTTCCTTAGGGTTCATTTTCTTCATGACAACTACACATGGAGTGACTCTAAGTCTCGACTCCTTTACTAAATCCATCCTTAGGAATTTGTGTGAAGTGCTCGAGTCCACCAACATTTGCACCATTCTCCCATTAATTATTAAATCAAGAAAACACAATATGTGGTCATGTTGGCCTTAGTTTCCAACTAAGGCACTCATTCATCACAACCTTCCATTCTTTGAATTTTTCCATGCCTCATGTGTTAAATGAAATGAACAATTGGAATCACAGTACAACATACCTCTGTTCACGCAATCTTCCACGGGTTCCATGGGGGTGTGTCCTAGTCCAACTTGACTTGGCTCTAAGATGGTCCAAATCATGCCCTTGGTCACCTCATCTGACTGCTCCATCCGAGTGAAGTTTGTCCCGAGTCGCGGAGGGACACTCGATCCAACTTCCTTTAGATGTACCGCAACTTGCTTCCGCAACTTGGTCTCATCCACCTCCTTTGTCCAAGGCGTTGGCTTCATTGGCATCTCTTGAGTCAACTACCCATTGAACTGCTTCATGCCTATCAAGTTGCGCTCCACACCAACTACTCTCTTACAAGTCATTGTGAAATTATCTAATACCACCTGTCACGAACCTAAGAGTCCTTCTCGAAACATCAAGTTTCATCATATCTTGGTCGTGTTGCACTGCAACGTCTCAAATCCAGCGGTGCGACCAACCCACGTCCTAATGTGCTCAGACTACACCTCTTCGCTCAAGGCACGCCCATAACTCATCCCTAAGATACACTTAAACATCAAAGTGATATAGAACATGAAAACACATAGAAAGAATGGCATAACAAATAGTTTGGGTGCACCAAGTCGTGCCTAACACCCATACAATCTTTATTATACAAGATGCATTACAATATGATACAATGATTTACAAGAAGGGGAGTGTGATGCTCATTACATAAGTTACAAGAGTTGACCAAGTTGCCACTCGACTTGCCTAAAACCTCATACACCTACAACCTGCTCGCACTGCCACAATTGAGTTTGCCTTACAACCGATGTAAGTCTCGTCTCTATCGCACCTCATCAACTTGTCTTGTAGTTTGACTTATGTGTTGTCCAATCGAGTTGTGTGTGTCGAGTTGGTGTTGATGTCCTCTAGCTTGTTCGCCTGCCATACTTATATGTGTCTGCTCCATACTTGAACCATCACATTGTTTGGTATCTAGTCGAGTTGACTTTCCAACTCACCACACACAAAGGCATAACGGGTCCACCACTCGTCCATGTGTTAGGTCGGTCACCCCTAACTCCTACATGGCTCAAGTCGGCACTGCCCTTGCCTGACACCAACTCATCCAACCTGTTGGGGTCCTATAATTATAGGCAACTCGATTCTTCGACTGTTGATTTGGCGTTTCTCTCGTGATGACGAAGTCTGGCTCGGTTGATCCC
>ML788175.1:311960-330280 GCA_009831015.1 Picea engelmannii | reverse complement strand
CTATGTGGTTTATGACATTATTTAAGGTCCTTGAACCTTAAAGGCTTCATTTATGGACTAAGTGCCTTATTTTCCTCTCCTGACCATGGCTATGTTGAGATTTTATGTGATTTCAGAAGTTTCCTAAATGTAATTGTATTGGTTATTCCTAAGTGTAATTGTGAAAGGGTTTATTGATAAGTCATGTCTTTTACGTCTTTTAGAGTATAAATAGAGGTTATATCGAGTCATTTTGATCACTCTTTGAATATAAGTACAAGATAGTAGTACACACTTATCTAGGAGGCTATTCTTGATTCATGTCTGGGTCTCTTTGGTCTTGATTTTGTGAAAGAGAAATGTATGACATTGTACATGTTGGAGGAATCCATACTGAGGAAAGTTTGCAGGGTTTTCTCCCCCTTGAGGGTTTCCCTGAGGATATATCTTATTGTTATGTGGATACCTATCTTTCAGTTGGGATCCTTTTGCATATTAAATAATAATAAAAGAATACAATACTTTCACTATTAGAAAAACAAAAATAAATCAACATGGTATCAGAGAAGGCCTGAAAAAAGAATATTTTTCCGCAGATTTTTGGAAGTGTTTTGGAAAACTAACTTCTTCTTCCCAAGCAAGATGACCACCAGCACCAAAATTGACGAGAAGTTGGAAGGAAAAGAAAAATTCAGAGCATGGAAGTACAGGGTAGGCCTCCTTTTGGAATAACATGATTTAGAAAAAATTGTTGAGGTCCAGAACATGAGGAAGATGAGGCCAAGGCAAAGCATAAAAAGAACCAGGCCATGGCCAAGAGGATTATTGCAGACTCAATCAAGGATCATCTAATCCATCATGTTTCTCCGTTAAAATATTTGAAGAAGATGATGGATGCATTGACTTGACTATTTGAAGGAAAAAAATGTCAACATAAGGATGACATTGAATACCCAGATGAAGAATATGAAGCTTCAAGATTCAAAGTCCATTCACTCTTACTTCTCGAGAGTGAACCAAATCAAGGAACAAATTGAAGCTATTGGAGACACTGTTGACGAAGAAGAAATGGTGATGATCACCTTGAATGGTCTCCCAAGGTCATGGGACTCATTCATTCAAGGAATATGCTCAAGGAGGAAGCTAATCAAGTTTAGCAGATTATGGGAAGATTGCACTCAAGAGGAAGCAAGGCTGGTAGCAAGAGAAGAGAAATTGAGGGATGATGATCAATCTTTAGCTGCTCATACAAAGAAAGGAAAGAGTAAGAAAGAACCCTCATCCCCAAAGAAACCTCAAAAGTCAAAGAAGAATCAAAGAGACTATTCAAATGTGATGTGTTTCTGTTGCGAAAAATTGGGACATGTTGTAAAATTTTGTCCCCTTATTCTTAAACTAAAAGAAAAGGAAAAGGGAAAGAGACATCATGCTCATGTCGCTGAAGATGATGAACCACCGAAGAAAATTGAAAGAGAATATGATTCAAGTGATGATGACTACGTCCTAATATCAATACTCACATGAACAATCACCCTTGTAAATGATACTTGGTTGGTGGATAATGATGCTTCTAAGCACATGACAGGGTTTAAAGGCTCATTGTCAAACTTAATTCATAAAGACTCACCTCATAATGTGAACCTCGATGATGATTATCAATATCCAATCAAAGGAGTAGGAGAGGCCTCCTACAAACTAGATTCTGGGAAGACAATGAGGATGAAGAACGTGCTTTATGTACCAGGTTTGAAGAAGAACCTTCTCTTGATTTCAGTTTTGGATGAGAAGGGTTTCAGGGTTGCATTTGTAGATAGAGAAGTTATCATATGGCCAAAAGGAAATACATGTGATGATGCAATTGTTATTGGTGTCCAAGAAGGAGGATTGTATAAATTAAAGGGACGCTCAGATTCAACATTGATTCACGATACTGTGAATTCAAGTGAGCTATGGCATAGGAGATTTTCACACTTGCACTACAAAGCTTTACCAATCGTGAGAAAGATGGTAAAAGGAATGCCAGAGATTCAGGTGAATCCAGATGGCATGTGCAAAGGTTGTGCACAAGGAAAGAATGTGAAGAACCCCTTTCCAAGCAGTGATAACAGAGCCAAAGGAGTCTTGGATATTGTACACTCAGACGTATGTGGACTGATGTCAACACCATCACTCAGTGGGTGCATATATTATGTATCTTTTATTGATGATTACTCACACAAAACTTGGATTTACTTCTTGAAGTCAAAAGGCGAATTATTTGGTAAGTTCAAGAAATTCAAGGCACTTGTAGAAAACCTGACAGAAAGGAAGATAAAGACGTCGAGATCAGACAATGGAGGAGAATTCACCTCAGATGAATTCTTATATTTCTGCAAAGAAGTTGGAATTAAGAGGGAGATCTTTACTCCCTATAATCTACAACAAAATGGAGTGGCAGAGAGAAGGAATCATATGATTATGGAAGTAGTGAAGGCCATGATCCATGATCAAGATTTACCTATGTATCTATGGGCATAAGCTACGATGACAATTGTGTACGTACAAAACATAAGTCTCCATCGATTTCTTGAAAACAAGACACCGGAGGAAATGTTTTCAGGAGATAATCCAGAGGTCAGCCACCTGAGGATATTTGGTTGTCCTGTATATGTGCATGTCCCCAAGGACAAGAGAACAAAGTTGGACCCATCTGGAAAGAAAGGTATATTTGTTGGGTATAGTGACACATCGAAGGCCTACAGAGTATACATTCCCAATCACCAGAAGATCGAGATTAGTAGGGATGTAACCTTCGATGAGGATGTATCTTTTCACAAGTCAAAGTAAGGTCGTGCAGAGGAATCTCATGATGAAGAGAATGGAGTTCCTAGAGCCGTAGAGACAAGAGAAGTGGAAGCAGAGGAATCCATTCCTGAGGATCAGGATATGGCCAAACCACAGAGGCCTGTGGAGAAGCCTACACAAAAGAGAAGACCATCTTGGACACAAGAGGCCATCAAAGATATAAAGAGATATGGTGCCCAGGATGGATAATCTCAGAAAGTCAAGAAACCAAAACTGTATCATAGATATATGGCACTGTTATGTGATATCATTGATGTAGAGCCTACCAGCTATGAAGAAGCTGCAAGAAAGAAAGAATGGAAGATGTCGTGGTCGAGGAATACAAGTCAATAGTGAATAATGATGTTTGGGATGTGGTTCCCAGACCCAAGGAAAAATTAGTTGTGAGCTCCAAGTGGATATTCAAGACGAAGCATGCTGGAGATGGAAGAATTGAGAAATACAAGGCTACATTTGTAGCATGAGGATTTTCTCAGAAGGAAGGAATTGACTACGAGGAGAATTTTTCTCATGTGGCAATATATACTTCAATAAGGGTTGTTCTTTCAACATCTATTGTGATGAAATGGAAGGTTCATCAAATGGACATGAAGACGACATTTTTGAATGGGGTAATAGAGGAAGAGGTTTACATGGAAAAACCACAAGGATTCGAGACACATGACATGGAGACGCATTTGTGTAGGTTAAATAAGGAATTATATGTATTGAAGCAGGCACCAAGAGCATGGTATGGTCGGATTGATGGTTTTCTGATGATCTTGGGATTTACCAAGAGCAGTGCAGATCCTAACCTTTACTTCAATGTTGAGGATGATGGACCAATGATATTACTACTATATGTGGATGACCTGTTCTTGACAGGAGTGGAGAATCTCATCATTGAGTGTAAGAGAAAACTCGTTACAGAGTTCGAAATGAAAGACCTAGGTTTGATGCACTACTTTTTGGGTCTAGAGGTATGGAAGAGGAAGAATGAGATCTTCCTAAATCAGGGAAAATATGTTGTGGCGATCCTGAAGAGTTTCGATATGTTGGGCTATAAATCGATGGCTACACCAATGGCATCAAATATGAAGTTTTTGGATGATACGACTTCAGAGGTTGTGGATGCTACATTATACATGCAAATGATTGGATCATTTATGTATTTGATAAACACATGACCAGATATATGTTTTAATGAGAACACCCTGAGTCAGTACATGGTTGACCCCAAATGTGTTCAACTGATTGTAGTAAAATATGTGATGAGGTACCTTAAAGGTACAATGGATTATGGGCTCAAGTATGTTGCAGATAGTGAGATCAATCTACTTGGATATTTAGATTCAGATTGGGCCGATAGTGTTGCAAATCGGAAAAGTACATTAGGATGTTGCTTCACTTTGGGATCTAATATGATTTCATGGATCAGTAAGAAGCAATCATGTGTAGCACTTAGTACGACTGAGGCAGATTATGTGGCAACATGTGCAGCAAGTCATGAAGCAGTGTGGCTTCAGAAATTGCTGACTGGATTATTCGATATTGTGATGGAGGCGAGTTGTATCTTGTATGACAACCAAAGTTGTATAAAGTTGTTAGAGAACCCGGTGTTTCATGATAGGTCGAAGCATATTGAAATCAGGTATCACTATATTAGGGATATGGTGCAGAAGGGAGCAGTGAGGCTCCAATATGTGGCTACTGATGAGCAGGTTGCGGATGTGTTGACAAATCCATTGTTAAGGACGAAGTTTGAGTACTTCAGGGACAAGCTCGGAGTAGTCCCTCTTCAGAGGGAGTGATGGATTTAGATGTTATCACAGGGTAGTGGATGCCATGATGACATGTTGTAGCTATTAAAGAGCTACCCATCGACCTTGGATGCATGTTGAAGAGACGAGGTACATATGTTATCACAAGGTATTGGATGTCATGCATAAGATATTCAAGCTCTGCGGGAAACTGGATAGTCTCATGATGACATGGTGTAGTTATTGGAGAGCTACCCACCGACCCTGGATGCATTGATCCAGATTATTTTTGGCATGAAATGAGAGCGGAGATATAATAAAGAAATATACAGAAATATCTCGAATATCTAATTATGTAACATAAATGTTTCAGAGATGAAACCATAAACACAAGATACAATTGTACACAATTTTCTATTAATGAGCAAAAATGTACAAAGACTGTAAAAATATAGAGTGAAAGACTCGCTAGAATGGTGGCAACTTATCTCTGAGAAGAGATGTGTCTACGACTCGCATTCACAAGAAGATGATTTTACAATGAGGCTCCAAAGGCCTTTTTATCATAAAGAAAATCCAAAACCCTAACCTTGGAAGATGAAAAGCCAACAGTTTTGTGGACCTTGTTTTGAGTAGTTTGGTGTATCAACTTCCCAGGGGCGTAACTTTGGCATACGATCTTCGTTTGGGGTGCACGATAGCTCGTTGGAAAGGTATCATCAAGGAAATTCATTTTGGGGGTTCAATCAAAGGCTTTGGCTATCATTGAGAATCTCGATCCTGAAAAACCCTTCATTTAGGCCCTCAAAATAGCCCCAGAAGTTAAAAACTGCTAAAAATAGTAAATTACCAAAATTGCTATAAAACTGTTTTGAGTCAGTTGGAAAAGATGGGTGGCCATCGATATCCACCTAGATCAATCCTCCCTTCTTTGAAAGCAATGGTATCCATTGCGTTGAGTGCCCGGGGGAGACAGAAAAGCGTTTGTTGAATCTACATCTTGATGAGCTACTTTCCTTGTTGGAGAAGTTGCGCTGCTTAGCTTGTTGTAGGTTATCACGAACCTGTGGCTAGAAGGGTTGGAAATTTTTATCCAGTCTGGCTACATGAGATGCCTGTGTGCAGAAGGAATATTTACACTTTGTTGCAATCTTGTCGACCCACTTCTGTTGGATAGAAGGTGCTTGGACTAAGGCTACAGTGGTGTTCTTCTATTCACGCTTTGAACAGACTGTGAAGAAGTTGAATTTTGTAGTATGAGATACTACCTTGCGTCACTGGTTAGGTGGGACAATAGTCAGAATTACCTCTGTTATCCTGTAGATATGACCCCCCATAGTAACAATGACACTACGGGGTCGAGACTCTTAAATAACATGGCGCTTCCACATATATGGTTGGCCCAAGAGAACATCACAAACATCCAGGGGGGAAACATCACATAATACCTCATCCTTGAAGGGTTGGATGCCATATGACAATCGACACTGCCGGCTGACACAAAGATCTTGTCCCTGGCGAAGCCACCCAATGTTGTATGGTTACGGGTGTGGTGTTCTCAACAATCCCAACTGTTTGACGACCTCTGCTGAGATGAGGTTCTTCTGGATTCTACTATCAACAATAAAATACAACGGAGTCCCCTTCACCCACATCTGTGAATGAAAAAGACGCTCCCCCTCTTCAGAATATGTTGGTTCTTTTGGTTTAATTATTGTGGTCACGACAATAGCAGTGGGGTCTGCGTCAATGATCTATCTTTTATCAGTATTTTCATAATCAAATTTTGAATCAGGGTTCAAATCCTTGTCTTTTATCTTGACCACCAATGACTATTTTGAGTGAATTCATCAGTGTTGTGCCAGGGGATTTTGTGGAAATCACACCATTTTCCAGTGTCCTTCTTCGTCTTTTTGTGACCCTTCTTTTCTTGTGGCTTGGACTGGTTTTCGGGAGATTGTTTGTTAGGGTCGTCTTTATCATACTTTGGTTGTTGTGGATTTGCATACACAAACTCCCATTTATTCCGGTGCTTAAATTTATGCTTGATTTTAACAACATATCGATAAGCAACACCGAGTGATGAGATTTCCAGAAAATTCATTTCAGTTTGGATGTATCTGTGTAGAGCCCCATGATATTTCATAACCAAATGTTGTTCGAAGTCTTTGATACCCAACTTGGTGCGCAAGATATGGAAGGTATTGGTGAACTCTGGAATTGCTTGGCCCCTCTCTTGTTGTAGTGTGGTCCATCTCATGTACTGGTACTCATTGTTGCCAATAGGGTAATATTGTTCCTTTACCACATCCATAAAAAAATCCCAAGTGGGCTCGACCCCATATATTCCAAAATCCTCTGTGGAAATTTGCTCCCATTAAGTTTCCCACCAATGTTTGACATGGGGGAGATCCTTAAGGAGTGTGAAGGTGATCTTTTCCCTGTCGGAGAAATTATGAACAAAGAAATAACCTTCTAGAAGATTTAACCATTTTTCTAGGGCATCCACATCTATCTGTCCTTCAAATATGGGAATATCAAAATTAACTTGTACCTTGAAAGGTGAGGTGCCTCCAAAACAGTTGCTTGATGAAGACACTCTTGTTGTTATCGGCAAGCATTGAAGGATGTGGGCAAAAATCTCCATCATTTTGTCCCTCTGTCACGTGAGAGATTTCTTAAGCAACATATTAATATAATCGTCTGCTCTGTTGTTTTTCTTTTCTTCCGTCATGGAGGGTTTCTTGGGTGTGCGAGAGCGATTGTCTTCAAGAGAAACAAGCTCGAGACTTGCTATATTCGGACCTCGTCGAGGACATGCACTGAAAAACGATAAGAGCAATCTCCTCTGATACCACTGATCCAGATTATTTTCGGCACGAAATGAGAGTGGAGATATAATAAAGAAATATACAAAGATATCTCAGATATCCAATTATGTAACATAAATGTATCATAGATGCAACCATAAACACAAAGATACAATAATACATAATTTTGTATTAATGAACGAAAATGTACAAAGACTGTAAAAATACAGAGTGAAAGACTCGCCAGAATGGTGGCAGCTTATCTCTGAGAAGAGATGTGTTCGCTACTCGCATTCACAAGAAGATGATTTTACAATGAGGCTCCAAAGGCCTTTTTATCATAAATAAAATCCAAAACTCTAACCCTGGAAGATGAAAAACCAAGAGTTTTGTTGACTCCGTTTTGGGTAGTTTGGTCTATCAACTTCCTGGGGGCATAACTTTGGCATACAATCTCCGTTTGGGGCACACGATAGCTCGTTGGAAAGGTATCGTCGAGGATATTAATTTTGGGGGCTCAATCAAATCCTTTGGCTAACATTGAGAAGCTCGATCCTGAAAAACCTTCATTTAGGCCCTCAAAATGGTCCCGGAAGTTAAAAACTGCTAAAATTAGTAAATTACCAAAATTGCCAGAAAATTGTTTTGAGCCAGTTGGAAAAGGTGGGTGTCCACTGATATCCACTTGGATCATGCATGCTGTGAAGTCACTATGGATTTCCTATGATGTATAGATTCGTGTGTCCGAAAGTCAATGGTCATGCGCTCATGTGGATGGTGATAATGTTAGAGTCCGTGTTAGATAAAATAACTTCCTCGTTAAGAAGGAGTGTTGAGATTTTATGCAATTTCAGAAGTTATTCCTAAATGTAATTGTATTGGTTATTCCTAAGTGTAATTGTGAAAGGGTTTATTGATAAGTCGTGTCTTTTAGGTCTTTGAGGTCTTTTAGAGTATAAATAGAGTTTATATCGAGTCATTTTGATCACTCATTGAATATAAGTACAAGAGAGTAGTACACACTTATCTAAGAGGCTATTCTTGGTTCATGTCTGGGTCTCTTTGGTCTTGATTTCATGAAAGAGAATTGTATGACATTGTACATGTTGGAGGAATCTATACTGAGGAAAGTTTGTAGGGTTTTCTCCCCCTTGAGGGTTTCCCTGATGATATATCTTATTGTTCTATGGATATCTATCTTTCAGTTTGGATCCTTTTGCATATTAAATAATAATAAAAGAATATAATACTTTAACTGTTGGAAAAACAAAAAGAAATCAACAAGATAATGACTTAAGACCTATCCCTAGTGCGTAATACCTTGTAATGACACACATATTCCACTTGGAGGCCAAAGAACACCTCTAAAGGGCTTATGTCATGGTTTGAGCTTATGTTCATCGCCAATGAGCCCTACATATCCATTTATGGCATAAGACCTTTGTTTTCCTCTCTTGACTATGGTCAAGGCCCTAAGACTCATCCCCATTGCACAAAAGATCCTAATCACACCCATATCCCACTTGTATGCCAAAAATCCACTTTAAAGGGTCCATGTTGTGGTTTGAGGCCTTGATCAAGGTCCATTAGCTCAAGAATATTAATTTAGGTCCTAATTCCTTGGATTCCCCCAACCATTGTTAAGGCCCCAAGACCCATCCCTATTGTACAAAACCTCCTAATGGCGCCCATATCCCACTCTAAAGACAATGATCTCCTATGCATGATATGTTTTGTGGTTTGTGACCTTGTTCATAGCTTTTGGTCCCTTGAAGCTTCATCTAGGGACTAAGTTCCTTATTTTCTTCCCCCACCCATCAACAAGGCCTTGAGACCCATCCCTATCATCCAATGCATTATAATAGAAACCCATATCCCACTTGGAGGTTGAATATCCCATTTAAAGTGGTTGTATATTGGTTTGAGGCGTCATTGATGGTCCATGAGTCCTAGAAGCTTCATTTAGAGCCTAATTCCCTTGTTTTCCTCCCCTTGCAATTGTAAAGTACTTGATACCCATCCCTTGTGTCAAAAACCTCCTAAGAGCACCCATATTACCATTGGAGGTCAAATATACCATTTAGAGGGCTTATATGGTAGTTTGAGGTATTGATCACAACCTAGAGATTTGTTTTCTATTCTTTTGAAGATAAGAAAATATCTACACAAAAAAATATATAATCGTAACATTAACATTGTAGAGCTCTTCAAGATTTTTCCAATGGTCTAAAGAACACCAAAAAATGATGTTAGAGTAAATCTTATGGCAAAATTACTAAAACACTATCTTTATGTTAAAAATAACACACAAACATTATGGAACATGCACACCTTTTTTTTCTAGGTAACATATCCCAAGTGAAACCTCTCGAGCACTTCCCCTCATTTCAAGAATGATGCTTAGGGTAAACCCTAGATTCTTCAGGTCACAAGGCTATATTAACAACTCATGATAGATCATATATAGCTCATCAACAACTGGCTCACTATGAGCAAATGCCACAAAGTGGGATTTGATCTTGCATGGGGAGGATAACAATTTTCCTCACAACCACTCACGCTACACCCAATTGACTCATGTTTTATGGTAATCACACATTATTAATGTGTATGCATTCTACAACGCATGTGTTATTAATGCATGCACAATTCTATAATGCATACGTGTTCTTTTGAATGCTTAATTAATGAACTTTGTAGCAATTTCGAAGTTTTAAAAGAAACATGTATGTATTCCCAAATTTCCCATTAATTAATAAACTTTGTGACAACTTATATGATAATTTAAAAATTTTAAAAGAAACTTATGTGAATTTCCAAATTCCCCATTGTAACTTTTTTTTCCCATCGACTTCATAGAAGAACCCATGTATAGATTCATAACTTCATGGAAGGACCCATGTATTGATTTAAGCAATTTCATATAATTAATTTACAAGGATGAAAAAAGAGCTTTTAAAAAAGACATTGCGTCGAAGTCGAGCTAAAGCATGAGTGGATGAAGATGAGAAGGAATAAAAGCAAATCTCACAAAGTTCAATTTCTAAATTATTCATCTTAAGGATTCAAACTTGTGACAGTGAGAAGATAAATTTTGTAGAAGACTAAAATTTTTATGATCATAGAAACTCCACAATCAATTTTATAATATAGAAACACCACTTCATATTAAAACACCCAAAGAAAACTTATATTATATCCCTCCCACCACTTCACATAAATATTATATCCCATAACAATGCTCATAACCAATATGAAATGCTTCTTGTACTACCGTAACTTTTCGTTTACCAAGTCTCCAAAATTAATATCTACTCAGATGTTTCCAAAATTAGGGATGGAATTTGATGAGCGGTAATTTACCCGTCAAATACAGTCAGCTATTCACAACCCCTCACAAGAATTCGTTAAAATGTAAAATACACGTGATAAATTGGTTTAGAACGTCAAAGGAATTAAAAACTGAGAAAGATCAATCTCAATAACAAAGATCAATCTCAATCACAGGGAGAGAGGCGGCCACAAGGCCAAATTACAAGCGAGTTTTTTTTCACATAATCTATGTATTAATTTGATCGAGTTTTTTTTCACATAATCTATGTATTAATTTGATAAATTGTGTACATATTTATGTATTAATTTGATAAATTGTGTACATATTTATGTATTAATTTGATAAATTGTGTACATATTTATAGGTTAGAGTAGCCCCTAACAACCTTTTAAATTGATGGATTTGAAAACCACTTCATCACAAATCTTGCTTACAATTTTAACTATTTACTAACTATGGCGTTTCGCCATTATTATCTAACAAAAGGTCGGTTGGATTTCAAATTCCAACCCTTCTCCGTTTCCAACCCCTCTCCGTTAACCAAATGGATAAACATTTGGTTCAAAACAAATATAGGCGAAAATAACAAGGACTAAGGAATAGGTTAATATCATGAGCAGTAACCAATTGTATCATTCTAACAGCCTCTTGGGCAGATTGTCTTATCCAATTAATTCAAAATAAATTGTTTTCTTGCAATCTTAGAAATGTCTTAAAGCATCTTAACAAGTACTTTAAAAATTATTCTGAAAACATGGAGGTTTTGAATTCTTATCTGGTTTATCCTTAATGGATTTCCGTCCAAAGATAACTTAAACTCTAAATTGATTTATTTTAATCCTGTAGTTGACAGTGAATTCAGGATTTAAAAAAGGTATATCAATGATAAATATAAACTAACCTAATGTGGCATTCGTAAACCAGTTAAAATTCATGTGTTGATTTTATGGTAGGATCCGCAAATTTCATTTTATAGGGTAAAAAGATTGAAATACGATTTAATTTAATGACCATATCTACGGTAACTCCCAGCTAGAGCCTAGATTGTGTAGCTAAAATGCAAAATTCTCAAAAGAGAAGACCTCCACTAACGAGTTGTGCCCTATCTGCTGCAAACAGTGAGTAATTTACAGCATGAGAATGAACTGAATTAACACTGTGACAGATAAATTGAGGGAAGTTTGACTTCTTCTAGATGATTTGTTTCCAGTTTTCAGTCAATTTGGCTGTGGCTAATTTTTAGTAACTTGGATAATCATCTGACGTTACTCCTCTGTTTTAAATTAACTCATCAATTACTTCAACACACCCGCAAGAAGTTAAATTGCTCTGACCTAAATTGACAAAATTACATTTACCTGAACAATCTGACATATTACTCAGTCAGAAGTAACCATAAGCTAACATAAGGAGTTTTTAAACATATAATTTGAGAGAGAGAGAGAAAGTAGTATGAAACAAGGCGGCCAGACTATAGCAAGAAATAAAGCGATTCAAGCAATTCGGCTCTTAAAATAACAGAACCAAATAACGGAGCTCTAAAATGTCTTGCTACGTCCTTAAATTCAAGAACAATAAAACAACAGAGGCAAATCGTCACCCTGTCAAATAACTTGCTAAATCCTACAAAGTAATCACAACTGACAGAAAAAATAATTGTGATTTCAAACTAAAAAAGGCTGCAATTTAACAGGTTTAGTGTACTAACCAGTTGTCCATTTGAACCTTCCGCAATTGCCCTGAGATCGAAAGTCCGGCCAGCACTTCCACCGGATGAATCTAGCTTGTTTCTCGTGTACATTTTATATCCTGTGCATTGCCCCTTTCAGACAGCCGTAAAATGATCAGATTTACACCCGCTGGCTTTCACGTTTGGATCTTCTCCGAATTCTATTTCCTTGGATCCTACAATAAAATAAACTCAACTTCTACATTTTCACCGCACTAGCTCAGTTACCCCTTTGGTCTCTTAAATTTAACGAGATAACACCGTTGAGGTTATTTGTATACACAAGCCCTAATTTCAAGTGCCAAGACCGTAGTTCTTCAACTGGAGGCAAGGAACTCCTTAAAGCCAAGCCTCTATGGACTCGACACAGGTACAAGAAATCATTCTTTAAAGCGCGCTAAATATATTTGTCTTAGTGTACAAACTCAGCGTATACTGACAATTTTAATCATCTTCATGGCGCCCGCTGAACCTTGTCCAATTTTCTTTGGAAATGAGCGTAGAAGGGGAAAGATGCTAAGACTTTAATTTTCTTTGGAAATGAGCGTAGAAGGGGAAAGATGCTAAGACTTTAATTTTCTTTGGAAATGAGCGTAGAAGAGTGCATTTAGCCATATATAGAAGTCGCTGATTAAAGCAAACACATGAAATATTGGCACGTTTTGTGCCGATCACGAGGCCGGTCCGATCGGAGAGCGATGGAAGCGGACTTGCAGAGCTCTGGTTGTCCCCGACATTTCATTTATCTGATTGCTTGCGGACAGTTTTTTCGTTGTAGCCGAACCTGGAAAAGCAGATTTTTTATTCAACGACGTATTACCTACTGGCCACCTGTCCTGGCCCCACGACAGGCCAGCGGATATATACCAGACACGACACCTTGCATTTATGGCAATCACCATTGCTGCAGCTCGAAAATGCATCCTGGAATCTCTATCCAGGAAAAAATTATCACTATTTTGAATTCGTTATCCTACAAGGTCTAAAGAGCTTTGTGTTTTTTTAGGGTTGAAACGTAAGTGGATGCTTATTCACCGTCCGCTATTTTGGTTTGCAAAGTCACATAAGTGTCCCTAAGTTAAGTTTTATTTTTATTAATGATATATTTAATTAACTAATAATAATTTTAACTAATGAATAATAAATTTTTTTTAATATTATCTAGGTTGAAAGTGCAATTTGGTTTGGAATAAGACCTAAAAGAAATATGGAGAGTGGTTTAAAATTCCTTTTTTTTGGCTAAGAATTTGTCTTCCTCACATTTAAGGAAATATGTTAAACATCCCAATATCTAGAGGCATGTGGTAGGAGTAAAAACTTGTACCTTACACACCACCAACAAGTTAGTCTAGGTGGCCTGGTTTTCCTTGAATAATGGTGATGAGTCAACCTGCATTAGCAGATAGTAGTAGTGATAGTGAAACCATGTCCCCTTTTGTTTTCCTCGAATATAAGGAAATAGGTTAACAACCCAAGACCCAGAGGCATGTGGTAGGAGTGAAACCATACCCCCTTACGACCATTAACGAGTTATTCTAGGTGGCCTTGTGAGTGTTTGTTGATAGTAGTCAATGATGGTTGTCCCCAGTGCTAGTTGACAATAGAGTTATGATAGGTTTTTTGATGGTTAAAAACTTTATTAAATGTTTTTTTAGATTGAAAATGAATTTTATAAAGAAAATAATAAAATAATAGTTCAAATAATAAAACAAGAGTTATGAATTTTTAAAGGGTAACCTTGAAACATTTTTTTTTTAATTTATCTTTTTCATAGATTCACTCAAATTTCAAGTGTAGGCATCCAACTAGTACTCACTCTACATGTTTTTTATAAACTCACACTGAGATAAAATGGAAGTACTTGAAGACATTTTTTTCATGTATTTCCAATGCATGGGCCTTGGTCCCAACAAGCTTCATCTAGGGCCTAAGGGCCTTATTTTTCTCACCCACCCATGAGCAAGGCCTTGAGATACATCCCTATTGTCCAACCCATTATTATAGTATCCATATTCCACTTGAAGGTCTAATATCCCCTTTAAAGTGCATGTATGCTATTTTGAGACCTTGTTCATGGCCCATGGGCCCTAGAAGTTTCATTTTGAGCCTAATTCTCTTGTTTTCCTCAGAACCCATTCATCATGTGAAAAACCTCCTAAGAGCACCCATATTGCCATTGGAAGCCAAATGTTATGATCCAACGCCTTAAAAATGATAAAATGTCAATGAATACAATGATGAGGTGATATGAAATGATCCTAAGACTAGGTGTAACATCGCCACTATAATCCTCAGTTTAATTAGCCACTATAGTCCTCATTTTAATTAATGCTTATGTACATATAATGTGTGTGGCTACAACCAAAGTGATGTAATATATCTCAAGTGAAACCTTCAAAACACTTCCCCTCATTCTAAGGATGGTAGTAAACCCTAGATTCTTTAAGGCACAAAACCATGTCAACAACTTATTAATAGATAATATATAGTTCATCAACCATTGACCCATTATGAGCAATATGTCATAAAGTGGGATTTGAACTTAGGTGGGGAGGATAACAATTTTCCTCAAAGTGATGCCCAATTGACTCAAAGTGGGTGCATTTCTAAAGCACGTGCATATTATTAACATCTGCACAATTCTATAAAGTATGTGTATTCTTTTGAATTCTTATTTGATAAACTTCATGGTGGTTTGAAAGGTAGAGGCTATTTTAAAATGAACATATGTGCATTTCCAAATTCCCTATTGCAACTTTTTTGCCTAACAACTTCCAATGATAGTGAATTAACTAATTCAATTTACAAAGATGAAAAGGAAACTTTTAAAAAATGAGGAGGGAAATTTAAAAAAAACATCTAGTAGAAACCTAAGTTGAAATGTGAAGTAAGAAAAACAAATCACACAAAGTTTCATTTCTAATTTATCCATCTTATGAATTCAAAGTTATGATGTTTTACAAATTTGTAATTTTTTTTTTAAAAGAAATATTTTATAATCAATATTTAGACAATCCATTCTATTAAAAAACATCACTTTACATAACACATCCCATCCCCAAAAAATTAAATAATAGAAAAAAATATATCTATAGTTATAAAAACCACTCCAAATGTTAAAATTAAACCTCTCAATCTTGAGACACCACCTCACATAACACATCCCATCCCAAAGAAAAATTAAATAGTAAATAAAAAGATATCTTATAATTATAAAGCAACTCCAAAATGTCAAAAATAAACTTCTTCTACTATAATTTAAAATTATTTTAGAATAAAAAATATTTTTTATAATTTAAAACAATTTTAGAATAAAAAATAAAAAATATATTTTAAAATTATAAAAGTGATTCCAAAATGTCAAAAATAGATTTCTCCCACGATGATTTTATTTAAAGTAATTTAAAAACAATTTTATAATCGATAAAAACAATTTTTGACTTATCCCATTATGATTAGCAAAGCTCCGAAGACATTTAATCCTCCTCTTAATGGAGTTTTGAGCACCTTGATTCCAAATAGGAAATATATTTGTAAATCGAAGAACAAACGCCCGTGAATCGGATTTAATGCTGCATTTCAGCTCTCGTACTACCGTAAATTTACCTTCGTTTACAATGGGTTACTGTTAAACAAATTTAATATATTTGTAGCTGATTTCTGTCCATTTCCATGATCTTTGCAAGCACTTGTTATTAATTATATATAAATAGATATTTACAGCTTAATTTAATAATGGCATATACCAGAAAGTCTTCCTAAACAATTAAGCACTCAATTATATAATATAGGCGGCACTTAGTTTAATATTGGTGGTTACCGAAAGTCTCCACTAACCAAATTTATAAATATTTGGTTCAAAATTAAATTAACATAGATATGTTGAAATCCAAAATCATCAGCATTAACCAATGGTTAATGAGATTTATGTTAAGATAGATAAGTAGAAATCCAAAATCACGAGTATTAACCAATAATATCATTCTAAGAGCCACTTGGCAGATTGTTGTGTCCGTTTATTCAAAATTAATTGTTTTCTTACCAATGAAGTTATTTTAGAAATTTCTTAAAGCATCTTGACAGATACTTTTAAAACTATTCTAATAACACAGTGTAAAAATAATAATCTGCTTTCTGTGGATGACGTAAACTCTAAATCGATTTATTTTTATAAATTGAGTGCAAAGTGGGCCTGCTTAACATAATACTTCATCCTTATCAACTATCATTGAGATCTATATCCAATTAAGAGATGTGGGACTTTACCTTGGGAAATCCTCAACTGTATGTATTCATCTTTTAGTTAAGACTCAATTTGCAATCTTGTACTTAACAGTGAAATTTAGGATTAAAAAAAAATATATTGATTACCATATGTGGCAATCATGAGTTAGTTAGGAAAAAAAACAATTCTAACAAGTAAAATAATGGAAAAATGATTTGAGAAGATGTAGTCTAAATGTTTTAAGTTTATATTTTTTTGAGTATTTTTTTATCAGTTTTGTTAAACTTAAGTCAAAAATTTAGAAAAGATTAGATTTTAATGATTGAAATTAAAGATTCAAGTGTTCCAGAGATTTTCAAGAGCTCTAAATCTATTTATTCAGTTAAAAACATGATTTAAACTAAAATTATGATTGGTGAAAAAATAAAAACATATGCTAATTTAATAGTTGGAATCTACCCAAAGTAAATGCCAACGAAAGAGTTATGTCTAGTGTGCTGCAAAAAGTGAGTAAATTAGAGCATGAGAAAGAACTAAATTTAACATTTTTAAATTGAGGTAAGTTTGATTTCACTTCGAAATGATTAGTTTCGAGCTTCAGCCACCTACTCTTACCTCTACCCACGGTAACTCCCAACCAGAACCTCAATTGTCTAATTAAACGCAAAGTTCCTAAAAGGGAAGACCTAATGCCACAAAAGTAAACATTTAATTCACGAGAATGAATTAAGTTTGACATTGTTGGAGATAAAGTGAGGTAAGTTTGAGTACTTCAAAATGATTTGTTTCCAACTTTAGCCAATGAAGATTTGTTTACCATTGCAGTCAATTTGACGGTCCGTAATTTTGATAACTTGGAATCTTCAGACATTTCTACTCTGTTTTAAAGTAAGTTTACCAAGACAACCCGACACACTACGATAATCTTCTCATATTTCTACTCTTCTATATTAACTTCTGTTTTAAAGTAAGTTTACCAAGACAATCCGACACACTACGATACTCTTCTCATATTTCTACTCTTCTATATTAACTCAATCATTCCATTACTTCAATTACGATAATTTTCTCATATTTCTACTCTTCTATATTAACTCATCCATTCCATTACTTCAAGATCAAAAAGTTGAAGTTGCTTTTTATCTTAATTGACAAATTAACAATTGGACATAATATTGGGTTATTGGAGTGCAGTATCTGAACAAAAAGTGTTTGGGTTGCCATAACGGGAAACCAACCCAGGCTATCATAATCAAGTCTAAAAACTTCATCAAAAGAAATCAAAAAAGTTTGAACATAGTGGGGTGAGCTCCTACCCTAAAAGACAAGGTCTGGGCGGGTCCTGCGCTAGTCTAGGTTCATGGGGTGCTCTGCGTCCCCTTTTTGTTGTGCCGCATCCTCCTCCCTTTGTTCCACCAGACGTAGCTTTCTGATGCAAGCTGGGGTTCCATTACTGTTGACTAGAGTGATATCTATATGGTGGACGTAGCGTAGATAGAGATGAAATTGTCCTGCCATCCGCTCCAGTTTCTCTTGTTGTCTTTTCTGGTCCTCCACTGGCCTTTTTACCCCCATCTCCAGGTTGTTGAGGCAGTTGAGAATTCATGTGCGCTCTTTCTTTTGCTTTTTGGTTTCCGTCCTGTTGGACTCCCCCCGGTTC
>ML788175.1:293513-306821 GCA_009831015.1 Picea engelmannii | reverse complement strand
CGCATTTATTATTTGTATGTTGTAAACTTTTGATCTTACACACACATTAGCAGCATTTCCTAGACTAGCCAAGTCAGGAACATTACAGTCATGTATCATCCCTACTTCCTATGTTAGTGTTGACTAGGATTTGCCCCTACGGGCATTGTTAATTTTGCCCTCCCATCTTTTAATGATCGTTTTCCCCTTGGTGTCTACCTTCATGAGGAAGGTGCTCCTTGTTTCCCTGGCCGCCTGTTCAATTCTTGTCATCTGGCAAGCGCTTTGTGGAGGTTCCTTTCCCCAGGGGCCTCTCTTGCTGTTGGTTTTCTTCATGTGCACCATCTTAACTTGCAGGTGGTGGTTCTTACGTTGGGTTCTTTCCCTGTTCCGCTGCACCTCCTTCTGATAAGTAAGCTGGCCCCTGTAATTGCGATGCCTCGTTCTGTGATATGTTCTGGTGTCCCAGGCTTTATGGAGCCAACCTTGCTGCGGTCCCATCCTTGCAATCATGATCTACTCATCAAGGTGGTCCTGCCAGTCAGAAGACTCTGTTCCAGAGCGTGTGCATTTGATGACCCTGCCATTATCCCTGCGCCAATGCTCTGCCCTGCTCATTGTACGCCATTCCTTTCCTGGTACCATCTCGGTACTTAGGTGAGGTGTATTCCTACTTGGCCTTGGTGAGACCTGTCGTCCATCGTCCCTTGTCGCCTGCGATTTATCTCTTCTGCTTTCCAAAGGGTAACTTCTGTACTTCTTTTTATTGACGGGTCTGTGGTGTCGTACCTTTACCTGATGTGTGATCTGTGTTTGCATTTGCAACCTTATTTGATTGGTGGACTATTAGATTCTGTCTAGGACCTATGTGTCCTACAGTGTCTACTGCGCCTCCATTCTTGTCGTAATATTCCGTACTACTCATGTTATCCCAGTCTTTTGCCGCAAGTTGGGTGCAGTCTGTTCGGAATTGACCTTGCGGGATGTTGCTCCAGATTGTGTCCAGTTCTGGACCTTCGTTCTTGAACCCCTCGTTTGTTATTCTGTCCGCCAGTCCATTTGCTGACCTCCTCACCCAAAACAACTCCACATTGGTCCCTGTCCGCAAGTGCTCCTGGATTTTTTTCATTAGGTAGGCCAATCACTAGTGCCTCTTGATCTTGCCTATTCTTGTACCGTTTTGGAGTTTTCTCACTGTGTTGATGACTAGCACGAAGTCTCCTTCCACTATGGCGTTCATCATCCCCTCTCGGCTGAGAATCTCCAGACCTGTCTCCAGGGCCCCGAATTCTGCTGCGTTATTGGTGGATTTTCCCAGGCTCCCCATGTATAGTCGTATGATGTTCCCTTTATTGTTCCTGATTACTCCTCCCAGACTTGTTCTTCCTGGGTTACCTTTCGCCGCCCCATCAAAATTCTACTTGAGAGAGCCTGGAGGTGGCGGTTTCCAGTTGCGCTTACCTACCTAGAGTTGCGGCTGTTGTCTGTTTGGATTGGGGTTGCACCCACCAGTTAGTTGGAAAACCTCTAGGACTTTGGAATCCTGATCAGTGGGTGGCGCTCTACCCTCCTGGAAGTTGCGACTCATCACCGTCTCGCGTATCATGGAGGTTATTGTTTCCTTGATCTTCCCTTCTGGCCGACTTTGGTTTCTGAAAATGCGCCTGTTCCTTTCCTTCCATGTCGACCATATGGTCATTCTTGGGGTGAGGATCCAACAGAGGTTCAACTCTGCTTGGTTGCTGTAGTTTTCTCTCCAGAGCTTGATTTTTGCGGCTATGTTACCACGAATCTTGTCTGACTTATGGAAGATACTTGCTGTCGAGTCCCACAGTTCTGCAGTGTAGGCACATTCGTCGAGGAGATGGTTGGTTGTTTCTTCCTGAGTTTGACATAGTTGACATCTTAACGACCCAGTGAGACCTCTTTTCCTTAGTTTATCCCAAGTTTGGATGCGGTTGTGTAATATTAGCCACTAGAAGATCTTAATCTTTGGCCATTGGGGGTTGTTCCAGAGCTTATCCAAGTGTTGCGCTAGGTCGTCTTGGTCTGGGTCCGCCATATAGTGCCGAACTTATTTTAGGTTGAATTCCCCTCTGTCCTTTTTGCCCCACCTCAGTTGGTCTTCTCCTTCCATTATTGTTATTTTCCGTCTACCGAGTTCCTCCTCCACCTCTTTTATTGTTGTTGTGGGTATCTCATTGTTCTGAGGAATAATCTTGTCCCAAGTTCTCCATTTGTTGCGGTCCGTTCCCTGCTGCCAGTATCAATAGACGTTGATTTTTCCTTGCGTGACGAGGTTCTATTGGAGTATCCCTCTGTCTGGGTTTTCCATCCTTGGTTTCTGTTGCCAAGCGTCCTCCCAGAATCTGGTTGTTCTGCCATTCCTGATTTCCCAAAAGCTGTGTGTTTGAATCCATGCTTTGTTGCACCATGTTAGATTCTAGATGGTTGAGCCTTCCCTGGTTCGTCCAAAGCGGATGTTGTCCTGGTCATAGGTGTCTGGTGTGTACTTTGCCTTCCATAGGTTTACCCAAGGTGTTGTGGTTTCTTTAACCCAACGCCACCATAGTTTTTCCCCATATGCATTGTTGGTCGTTTGTGGATCTTGCAGCCCCAAGACTCCTTTGCTTTTTGGCCCGCAGACTTTCTCTCATGCTACCAGGGCCCATTTTTTCGTTGTTTCCGCACCTCGCCATAGGAAGTCCGTCTGGATGGATCTGATTTTTTGTAGGATCCCCTATGGAGTGGGGAAGACTAACATAATATAGGTTGGGATAGCTTGTAAGACAGTTTTAGTCAGGATCAGTCTTCCAGCTAGATTAAGGGACCTATACGTCCAGTTTTTTACCCGCTCCCGTAACCTATTTATTACTCCTTCCCAAGTTGAAAACTTATATACTTTGTTTGTCAAAGGAACCCCCAAATACTTGGTTGGGAGTGTTTTCCGTTCAAAGCCTAGAATGTTGGTTAAATTCCTTTGGATAGCTGGGTTGGTATTAAAGAAAAAGATCATCGACTTGGAGTGGTTAATCTCAGCGCCCGAGGCTTCTCCAAAATCTTCTAGGATGCGTTTGTAGGCTTTGGCTTCTTTGATCGTGGATATGCCGTGGAGGAGTGTATCATCTACAAACTGTTGGTGGGTTGAAGTAGGGCAATTTTCGAAGGGTTTGAGCCCTGTTATTTCTCCAGTTGTTGTTGCGCTTTTTATGCTCCTGTTGAGGCCTTCCATCATCAGAATGAACAGGAAGGGGGACAATGGGTTGCCTTGTCTGATCCCTCTCGTGGGCTAGAAAGGTTTGGTCGGGGCTCCATTGATTAGTAGCGAGTAGCTTGTTGTGGATACTAGGTTGACAATCCAACTGATCCAGTGCTGAGTGAAACCAAAGGCTTCCAAAGTCTTGATCATGTAATGCCAACTAATTTTATCATAGGATTTTGCTAGGTCCAGTTGTATTAACATTCCCCCCCTCTTCTGAAATTTTAAGGTGTGAATGATCTCATGGGCCTGGATGATATTGTCCATTATTTGTCTACCTTCCACGAAGCCTACATGTTCTTGCGAGATCAGTGAAGGTGGGAGGGGTTTCAATCTATTTTCTATGACTTTGGAGATAATCTTGTAGATCACGTTACAAAGTGCTATGGGTATGTACCGGTCCAGGGTTTTGGCTTCATTTTCTTTGGGGATTAGGGTGATCATGGTTGCGTTTAGTGCTTTAAGGATGGAGACAGACCTTCTAGAGCCCTCTACTACCTTATAGATGTCATATTTGACAATTTCCCAGCATGCTTTGAAGAACTCCACAATGAAACCATCTGGACTTGGTGCTTTCCCACTGGGCATTTTCTGGAGAGCTTGATCAACTTCTTCCGTGGCAATAGGTTTGTTCAGGAAGATGTTTTGTTCCTCGGTAACCAGGCGTGGGATATGTTGGGTTATCTTTTGGATGGCCTCTGATCTATCTTGATGAGGTTCTTGGGCTATCCCATGGAAGTGGTTGACCAGAGCGCTTTCGATCTCCTGATGTGACTCGCGCTCGATTCCATCTTGGTCCTTGATCTTCAGTATTTTGTTATGGGCTCTTCTAGCCATGGCCATCCTGGTCCTTGATCTTCAGTATTTTGTTATGGGCTCTTCTAGCCATGGTTGTTCTGTGGAAGAACTTGGTGTTTCACTCTCCTTCCTTTAACCAACGGATGCGGGACTTTTGACGCCAGAGTGTTTCCTCCTACTGGCATCGCACCTCCCATTCTTGTGTCATTTGGAGCTCTTCCTTTTTCCGGTCCTCCGTATAGCCTTCCCGTAAGCAAGTTTCTTGGAGTTTTTTCATTTTTTCTTTGATGTCGTTTTTCTCTGTGTTTATATTCCCAAAGATATCCCTGTTCCATTTCTTGAGTTTTTTCCTGATGTATTTAAGTTTCTTGTGTAGTTTGAACATCCTAGTCCCTTGCCCCGGTTGCTCCTCCCGCCACCATTGTTTGATTTTTTCCTTGAAAGTCGGGTGATCGATCCAGAATTTCTCGAATCTGAAGGGTCTGTTCTTAGGTGTTGTTTGGAAGCTTGCTTCCAATTGTACTGGCCAGTGATCAGAGCCACCCTAGGGGAGGATGTTGCAGTCTAAGGTTAGCCCCTGCATGGTCATTGACTCTGATATAAGGAATCGATCAAGTCTTGTAGCTACCTGGAACTGGTTCATCTGTTTATTGGTCCAAGTTAGCTGGCCATTCTTGGTTTGGAGGTCTACCATTTTCGCTCTGTCTATAAAATTTGAAAACTCCTCCGCATCCCGATCCAATCCTTTCGTACCACCCTTCTTTTTCGCAAGGGAGGTGATAATGTTGAAGTCCCCTGCCAGTATCCAGTGGAGGTTGGTGGCTCGACCTTTTATATATTCTAGGTCTCGAATCATTCTTTTCTTTTGCTCTGGCCCGTGGGGCCCATACACTTTTGTGCATAGAATCCCCTCAATATTTCCTATGATTTGCATGCATATCGTTAGGGTGTATCTGGTTGCCTCGACTGCTATTCAATTTAGGGTTTGTGGGTTCCACATAGTGAGTATGTCGCCTGACCTTTGGTGGTCTTCGATGGCTACCATCTTGTACTTGCGCCAGTGTTGTTTATTGATTGTCTCCATTCTATCTATAGTACATTTTGTCTCTTGAATAAAACAAAGGTCCAGTTGCTCCTGCTTTAGTTTATTCCTAAGGATTCTTTGTTTTCTTGCGTTGTTTAGGCCTCTTATATTCTAGGTTATAACCTTCATTTTTAAACATGTGGGGGAGAGTGGGGAAAGAGTTTCTTGATCTTACTCGAGTTTATCAGTAGTGCTCCCAGCTCCTGTAGTGCTACGTTGTTTGATTTCCTGCCTTTTTTCCTTCTCGTCTGTTTGGGTGATGGCTGCGATTGTCCCTCGCCGGCTTTCACTCTTAGGTGTCTTATCTCCCCGTGCATGCGTTTTTGTCCTCTGGCTTTGGCTTCCTCCCATAGGAGGAACAGGTATTGGATGCGGTCAAGTTGCTCTGTTGGTACGCTGTCGACTCCCTGCCTTTTCCATTGTTCTAATATTTGTGGAAGGTCTATCCCTTCCCTTTCCACCAAGTCTCTGAGATCGGGGTCTTCTGTACCTACTTCGCTCGGGGTCATCTCTGCATCCCCCTCTGCGTCTTGCATGGCAGTGTTGTCCTCTTTTGTTTCTCCGTCCATCGGGGTTGCGCAACTCCCATGAGTTGTTGTAATGTTTGGTTGTTGGGTGGCCTCTTTTGTTGCTTGGTCTTTGACTTCTGGAACTTTTGTTGAGTCATTTTCTTCCGATGTCCCTTTGTTTGTTTGGTCCCTTCCTTCCATCGTATTCCGGGTTTCCTGGGTATTTCCTACCGAGGTTTTATTTTGTTTTTTATTTGCTCTGTTCCTGGGGTTCGGGGTTATAAACCCTTCCTCATCTTGCTGTGTTTTGGGATTTACTGCTTCCTGCCTTTTGTTTAGAGGGTACTCTCTGATCAAGTGTCCATGCTCATGGCATCGTCTGCATCTAAAGGAGATCTGTTCGTAATCTATGTTTTGGATCCACTCCTCATCCCTGAATTCCAGACTTATGGCTTCTGAGAGTGCTCCAGAAATGTCCATCTCTATGTAGATTCTTGCATACGATGCGTATCTTCCTTTTAGGGTGGCTTCTAAGGTCTTCACATATTTTCCCAATTTGTTTCCTATTGCTTCAAAGGTAGAGGGCAGCCAATAGTCTAAAGGTAGGGAATAGAGTCTCAACCATACTGGTACATTTTTGAATGTTTCTTTCTCTGAGGAAAATTTTTCTTTCCAGGGTTGCATGTAGAGTCCCGCTGAGGCGTGGAAGTATGGATCTCCCTCGAAGACTCTGTCCCTGTCCTCCAGGTTAATAAAGACTGTTGTGAAGAAACCCTTCGAGCCTAGGTGGAGTTCCACTTCTCCATTTGGCTTCCAGTGGTATTTAATCCAGTTGCACAGAGTTCTTTTTGTGGGCCATAACCCCATGAATTTGCATATGAGTGCATGCATCTTCATTTGATCCCTGTAGAGTTGTGTTTGTGGGTCTTCCAATACCACCTTGGGTATCAATGTTGTTTTGGGTTTGCAGGGGTTGCGCTCCTCTGTCCCATTAACCTTCCCGGTCTTGTGTTTTTCATTCTGAGTCTCCTTAGCGACTTCCTCCATGGTCTCGTTTTTGTCCCGACTTCTTTCTTGATGCTTCCCTGGGTTTGATCCCGAGGTCCCTGTCACTGGTGCCTTGAAAACTCCGCTTCTTGGCCCTTTTCCTCTGTCCACCACTACCTGTTTGTATGAGGGGTTCCCCTTGCCCCCCTGTTGCTCATACTGCTCTCTGTTGTGGCCGTGACCTTCAAACCCGACCTTCAAACCCTAGCTCGCGGCGACTCTCCGCTTCTCATAATCTTAGATGTATTTTTCCTTACTTTTTCAATTTTATATATATATATATATAAACAAAGGCCAAAATATAAAAAGAAATAAAGCAATTCAAACGATCGGAACCTTTAAATGACACAGCCAAATAATTCAACGCTAAAATGACAAGCTAAGTCCTTAAATTCAATCAGTTCATTGAAACGACAAAGGTAAAGTGACCACAAAATGACAGCGAAATAATTATGATTTCAAACTAAGAAGGGCAGCAATCTAAACAGTTACAGTGTACTAACCAGTGCTCCATTTGGATCTTCTGCAATTGCTCCGAGATCGAAAGTCCGGCCTGCACTTCCACCGGATGAATCTAACTTGTTTCTCGTGTACATTTTATAATGTTCGCATTGCTCTGTTTCTGACAGCCGTAAAATTATCAAATTTATTCTCCTTTTGCTTTCACGTCTGGATCTATGTCAGATTCTCTTTCGTTTGAAGGCTATTTCCTTTGTTCCGACGATAAAATAAACTCGACTTCAATATTTTACCCGCACGGTGCACCAGATCAGTTGCCCCTTTATTGACGAAAATTTAACAAGATACCAACAGTTGAAGTTAATTGTATACACAGACGAATATCCTTCTGTCTCGCTTTAACAATGTTTTCTGATGCAATCAAATCCCTGGCCGTTTCGTCGGGAGAAGATGATCTTCGGGACATAAACTTGCAAGTTTTACCGGAAAGGTACAAACGCTTTAATTTTTCACTAAAAACACCCACTTATGTGCACTGCTTTTATCTGATTCCGGCATTAATTTCAAACTTTTGATGAATTTTCCGTCTGGTTTAATTTAGAATCTGGAAATTTTCTCCAAAAACCTAAATTTTCAGCCATAAACCTTATTGCAAAGTTAAAAACCAAATCTTCGCCATAATTTCAAATGCCGAGACCATAATTCTCAGTGTTCAAAACAAGAAATTATTTAAAGAGCCTCTGCGGGCTGGACGAAGGCACCGAACCTCATTCTTTAACGCGCGCTAAATATAGCAGTCCTAAAGTGGTCTTAGTGTGCAAATTCAGCTAATAATGACGATTTTATAATCTTCATGACGCCAACTGAAAACAAGGGACTTGTCCTCTACCGAAGAGGATTTATTCAACGACGAAGGATACACAGACTAATTTTCTTAAAATAAAAAGAGTAGGAGAGTAAATTTGGCCGTATAGCAGTGCAATCACACGAAACGTGCAGATCACGAGACGAGTTCGATCCAAGAGATCTGGTTATCACCGTCGTTTAACTTCATCGATTGCACATAGTTCGTTTTATCAGTTTATCTTGACCTGGTAAAACTGATTTTATTTTCACGCCGTATTTAATTCAACCTCTGGCCATGAACCACCTGTTGGCTGTCCTGGCCCCACGACAGTCCAACTGATTTATGACCGACACGACATTTCACATGTATTGCACATCACCATTGCTTCGGCTCCAAACAGCATTGTCATGGCTCAGATCCAAATTATCACAATCACGACACAAACTTTAAAGTGACTTTTGTTTTTGAAGGGCTTAAACGTAATAGGATAAAGATATCACATTCTTCATTTCATGACACAAACTTTAAACGTAATAGGATAAAGATATTTTTAAGTATCGTTATATTTAAAAATAGTGTTATGTAAATGTTTGTGGATTTTTTTTTTAATTTTTTTAATTTTGTTATATAAATTTGGAGGAAATTTCAATTTTTTGTTGTTGTTTAAATTGCATTTCTGAATGTAAAAATGGATTTAGTATCTGAAAAACGGTGGAGAAGTGGAATTAAGCCCTGAAACACCCAAAATAACCGGTGGAGAACTCAAATTACAAAGAAAAAAAAGTCTAACTATTTTATTTCACAAATAAAAAAATTATATAACTTAGTTTGATTTTATTTTAGTTATATTTTTAGATTAAATTATTTTTAATTATTAATTATTTTAAGATGTAAAGTAAATTTAATTATTGATTTTTTAAAATGTTTTATGTATTTGAAATTAAAATAAAGTTTATAAAGTATAAATATGGATTTGATATTAAGTTAATAAGTGAATAAATTCAAATTTTTTGGTCATAGAATTTTCTTTTATAAATTCATTTTAAAAAAAAATTATTCATTTGAATCATTTAAATTGATATAAAATTAAAAAAAGAAAATTTCACAATCAAAATTCTCATTAATTATTAAATTTAATTTTTATTGATTTAGAAAATTATAACTTTTCATAAAATTCTTAATAAATTTGAAGAAGATTTTTACTTTCTAACTTACTCCCAAACTACTCAACAAAATTACCTAAACAAAATCAATATTTAATCTAAAAACACAATCTCTTACTTTTTATTCCCTCTCAATAATTTCTTACTTTTATTCCCTCTCAAGAATTTATGGACATGGATGTTATAAAGTTTTAAGGGTTTTATTTTTTTAATTTTGGTGGTTTTAAATGTTATTTTGTGAGTTAAATAAATTTAAAAAGTTGTTTTTAATGTTATAACTAAAAGTGTTTATTTATTTATTTATTTTAATATGAATAAAATTATATATTTTTCCATTATGGACATGGATGTTATAAAGTTTTAAGGATTTAATTTTTTTAATTTTAATTGTTTTATGTGTTATTTTGTGGTTAAATAAATGTATAAAGTTATTTAATGTTATAACTAAAAGTGTTACCTTTTTTTTCATTATAATATGAATAAAATTATATATTTTTCCATTCAAAATATATAAAGAAGGTAGTTATTTTCTAACTTAAGTAATCGTGACAAAATCAAATATAAAAGTATCACAACCCATCATGATAAAAATGTTGTCATATTTAAGTAATATAGAATATTTATAATAAATAATAATAATATTTTATTATATATATATATACACCTTGGATGGGGTGCCATGTAGTAAGTCGGAGTCACGCGGGACAACGCTGGGACGCAGTATTAATGCATCCACCGATGACCATCCACTCAGTCATTAACCGAGCATGAATATGCGCAGCCATAACCAGCTGATGAGCCCGATGAGCCCCCTTGCGCAAGTGAATGGTACATGGCACCAACGCACTCAGCAGCAAGCCTTAATGGCTATGGCGGTCGCGGTGGCCCTCCTCCTTATCACCCGAATTGACAAAGCCGAGCGACAAGCGCCCACCGCAGTGTTCATTCCATTGGAGCAGCAGCAGTTCACTCCACCGGAGCAGCAGTTTGATGCCTCGTTGAAGCTCTGGAGTAGAGCATTCCCGTCGCAAGGAACCCTGGTCACCTCCAGGGTCTCCACCATGCCCAAAGCTAGAAGTAAACCGCGCAGGGGTGCCGCGTGGTACACCGCTGAATCTCGACGCCAAAGACAGAAGAAATTTGAGTAGGTGTTGGCCATGGCGTCCATCTGAAGGAGCAAAAGACCACGAACACCTCCAATGGCATACGTGGAAGAGATTACCTTGGAGGACGCCATGCAGAGCTATCCCCAACTCCCTCTGTTCATAGTCCCGGACAATTGGAATCCACCCACAGATTTTGGCTCACACGACAAGCCTCCGCCTGCGGGCAATCCGCCTGGTCCCAAAGCCAATAGTCCAGAGGAGCATTTCACCACTTGTTATGTTGAAGAAGAGACCCCATCCCGCACACAGGGGAACAAAGACTCACAAACGGGTGCACCTATGGATGCAGCAACCCAGTTTGCCAACCGACCAACACATGCAAGTGAGGGCGCAGCCGGACCCATTCTTGCAGCCTCCGCCGACAGCCACTGGCAGGACCAATGTAACATATCCACTACCATAAATCAAAGCTTTTTTGTTGTTTCCTCAATAATGAGACTCCCCGGAGCTTGTAGCAGCAAAATACCAATCCCCGAATCACATGTCTTCTATTTACCTACCCGATTCTCTGTACATAACCGTGGTCTTATGTCCCACCTGACGCAGGTGCGCGAGCCACGGGTACGTCCACTCACAGGGTCTTCTTCTTCTCACCTGAAGAGCTCCAAGGTTCTTCTATTTCCCTATCAGGAAATCTGCTCCCACAGTTCTCCCGCGCGATTCCCCCTTCCTTGATTTATCGGGGAATCAAAACTCGTGACTTCGCGAGTTCAAAGGTTGAACACTGGTTTATCGGATCCCCGAGACCCGATGGTCAGTCAACTCGCCGACTTTTCCCCGAGGGATTTCGCTACTCACAACCTCGTGATTCCCGTGGCCAAATTCCCGAGCCTTTTCTCACGAGGCTCTGATACACGATCCCACGTGTGGATCCAACGGTCTTCCCGCGATCCGGATCCAATGGTTATTACCTTCTCACTTCTCGCGTCCTCGTGACTTTGAATACCCAATACTTGGGCTCTCACCCTGCGAACTCCCGAGTTCGCGAGATCTCTCGATCTCTGCCACCTGTCCTCCCCAGATGGACGACTCACAGCCTCTCGTCACTTTGCCGCTTTGCGACTTAGAACACCCAAACTTTGGGCTCTTACCTCGCGAACCTCCGAGGTAGCGAGATCCCTGGATCTCTGCCACCTGTCCCCCTCGGATGGACGGCTCAGATTCCTCTTCGTGGCTTCGCCACTCGCGACTTAAAGCATCCAACTTTTGGACTTCTACCCCGTGAGCCCCGAGCTCACGAGATCCCTGGATCTCTGCCACCTGTCCTCCTCGGATGGACGGCTCAGATCCCCTCGTAGCCTCGCCTCTCGCGACTTAAAGCGTCCAACTTTTGGACTTCTACCCCGCGAGCCCCGAGCTCACAACATCCCTGTTCACGAGGGCTTAACCCTCATTTATCTCCCTATAGATCTAACGACTGTCGGGTGTCCTAGCTAAGATCTGATGGTTCAGATCGGTCCCAATGTCGCGCCCTTTCCCACTGCTCTTTGGACGTGGACAAACCAACGATCCAGATGTTCTCATGGAGTCTGGGGTTCTACGATTCAGATTTCCTCGCTATTCACGAAGATAGAGGAAAAAGGGTTGAGGCAATTTATGCCCTCATTCATTCCTTCAATCTAACGGTCGTGAATGACCGCAGATTCCCCGATGGAATCTCATCCATTGATCAATACTTATCCTTACGTTGCTACTTCGGGATCTCAAGAGAGTCCTTCCTCTTCGCACAGGTTGTTGAGACTTGCACATTCACGCCCTTTTTCCAGGTTCTTGGTAAACCTTTCTAAGGAGGAAATCTCCGTGAAGAGGTCTATCTCGGGCCATTCTGGGATACGGATAAGGGAAACAAATTCTCGAGAACGGACGAGATATCTGACTTAGTTCAACCTAGGCATGATTAGATTCATTTTTATCGACGTAAGTCGTACATGGCTTTCTCTATTACAAGCATATGTCCATTAATTATTATCAAAAAATTCATAGACATTCTTAAACTAAAATCGTTCACAATCTCACAGTGTTGTGAGTACATATATATATATCAGTGTATGAATTTCAAGATGCAATACATAAAATACTTATCAGAAATAACACCCGAGTGGGTGTGACTACTGAGAGGGGTGCTCGTTTCCACCCAACTGTAGGCTCAGCGACTCCCAACGGATTTACCACTAGCCACCCCCGAGCTGAGACCACGATGCTTTGAGACTGCGTCTCTTCGTCTGCCAGTGACCAGGAGCGAAGGTTGCAATCCTTCCTCTCTGCTATCACTCACTCTGCATCATAAAACCACCAGAGTTCCCCTCGCGTCTGCCCTTTCAATCGTCTCTGCCATACACCTTATCCTCTCGCGAGGTTGCGTGTGGCACGATTACCCTCGCGTCGATCAGGCATGACGGCTCTACGGATGGACAATTCACCATCCCATCCCTCATCAAGCCATCCGCCTACCAGCCTGCGAGGTATTGAATTTCAGGGCCAGCGAGCCGCTTTTGGTTCTCCGGGCCAGTGGAGTCCAAATACGGTATTTAATTCTCGGTGGAAGTTAACGCCACCTTTTCAGGTGCCTTCCACCGCCATCGTGGTCTCTTGTCTACACATCCCCTCATCAGCAGTCCTGCAATAAATTCAGAATGTTATTCACATTCATTGACCTCTTTCTGTAGGTCCATTTTCATCACATGTTCATACTTATGAGTTTTCCATAGTCCTCGGCGAGTCTAGTCATATTTACAAACTGGGGGAAACAGGGTGTTACAATTCCCTTCCCATTAAAAGGAACATCGTCATCGATGCTCTTAGCTACTAACATGAATTGCATGTACAGAAGTAAACAAAATCGGATATGCTTGTCTCATGGCATCCTCCATTTCCCATGTAGCCTCATCTGGGCCAAAATGTTTCCATTGCACCTTGACCTATGCAATGGTTCTGTTCCAGAGCTGGGTTTCCTTTCTATCCAATATGCATTGGGGTTCTGGTAGAAATTCTCCCTCC
>ML788175.1:229957-280885 GCA_009831015.1 Picea engelmannii | reverse complement strand
TATATAACTTGTCATCCTTTCTACAATCTTTAAATTCTTGCAAGTCCCTACAATGATTAGTGATGAATCAATCAAAGGTGACATGGATGTTGGAAAATTCATTGGACAAAACTCAAATGGAAATAATAAACCCAATGAAATCAACAAATGTGCTTTTCAATGTGAAAGAGTTAATGGTGACAAGCATTGAACCATTGTGTCCAAAAGAGTTGATTGTTTGGGATGCACAGACATGTGCAATCTCCTCCCTCATAAATGCAAAGATAGATGTGAAACTAGGAAGATTAGACATATTATAACAAAACCAAATGATGGGGACGAAGAATGTGTAACACTTTGCTAAAAACATTTATGTTGGGCCAAGCCTATTAATAATAAACAATCTTAGTAGTTCCTACTAATTAAGGTTGATTGTCATGGTGTTTCCATGAAGATGGAACTTCAAAATTAATTCACTCGCCATGTTTTCACAACTAGATACACTTTGTGTTTCCTCTTCCCACACCACTCCTCATGATGTTAGTCACCAAATTTCCTCCACAACTACACCAAATTGAATAGTCTTCCTGTTTTCTTAAACCATGAATATGGATTTCCTTTTGTCAAGAACAATGTTTGATAATGGGCACTGAAATCATCCCATTTCCATTGAGGGTCTATTTTTCAACAAGGCAAAGTTCCATTCCTTCCATTCTTTTTTCGAAAATCAATGATTTGAGTTGTCTTAAAATTGACCAAAACCCTTATGGACAAAGTTTTTAACAATGGGGTGGAACTTTGACTTCAGACAAAGTTCCTACTGAATTTAGGAACAATTTTTTTACAGATAATTGAAGTGATTTGAATGCCTCTTATCCACACTATCAAACACTATATACAGATGGCTGACATTGAAATTCGAGAGATCTCGCTTTTAAACCTTATAAAGAAACAATGAAATTCAAATTTAGAAGAGAAGAATGTGGAAGGATGAAAAGAAAAAGAGATATACGAGAACGAATGAGCAAATAAAAAGCCTTAGTTAAAAAATAAACGTTATGGTTGTATGCAATAACTGTGTTCAAACTTTGACCTTCACTCTCAAACATATTTTGGTGAGAAAGGCAAGGGTTTTGAGAAGCACACATTACCTTGAACCACTTCAAAAAGTTGCCATTGACATGAGTGGGTCTTTATTTTATTGTTGCACGAACAAGGTTATAAAGGAATGATTGCGTTGGATGTTCATGGCTCAACATATAAAATTGACTCGTGGTTAGTATACACTTGTTTATGCTTCTTCATATAAAAATGTTTGTGGTTAGTATACACTTGTTTATGCTTCTTCGTATAAAAATGTATTTTCAAGATAAAAAATAAAGCATGAATATGAATATAAAAAAATATTATTGAAGAAAAAAGTTTTTTTTTTTTTAATTCCCAATAATCATATGATATTTTTTTTTAATTCCTAATAATCATATGATTATTTTGCGAGTGGGCAAGCATATGACCTTTTCAATGAAAATAATTGTTAGGGGAATTCTTTGCACATGCTTCTCTAAATATTTGTAGAGGAATGTGAGAGTGTTGATTTGACGAAGTGAGCCACATCTGCTTTGGAATATTGGAAAGTCCTCAATAGTAATATATAATTGTGGTATGATAAGTAAATTGATTTCTTAAATGTTTAAGTCACACCTAATACTTGTAGTTTCTCTCAATTGGTTTTATCAATTTATAACAACTATTAATATTGTTGGAATTGTTGGAAGGACCTAACAAAGTAGTTTATGAAATTAAATGTAGAGTAGAATTTATAGTCATGAGGACATGTGATGAACGTATCAACTATTATTCATTAGTTTTAGTATGAGTATTTTGTTAGGTACCTAATTTGCTTAACTTCTCAAGATAGAATAATATACTTCCATATAATAAAGGTTGACATTAGTTAATAAGGCTTATTTAATAAATTGAAATAAGTCAATGTAATAAGACCTAATAGAAGCTTCCGCTTCTAGAAGGATCTTCCTATAGAATGATCTTTAGAAGATAGAATTAGTATATATAAGAGTAGGAGTCATGAGAAGTTTTGTCTTGAAAATTATTGTAATAGAGCGTTGCTCTGCTAGAGGTTGCCCCCTCGAAGAGGCAAGTAAACTTTGTTTCCTATCAATAAAGGTATTATTTTGGCATTGTGGTTTCATCTATTGTGTTGCTCTGTTGTTATTCTCTGCAATATTTATGTTTTCAGCTATTATAATAGATCTGGTACCTTACAAGTGGTATCAAAGCACTTTCCTTGGCATAAAATTGTGGGTTATTTTTTTCAAGGTAGAGACGTATTCCAATGTCTTAAAGCTACATAGATCTGTCGTTCAACGCATAAATCCACGACAGAGGAAGCATACAAACATGAACTACAAGTGGTACTTAAGTGCACATTGTTGGCCACCCTTGTAACCCTTATTGGTACCCCTTTGAGTGGTAGCACATCAGACATCACATGTATACAGATCGACCTAGATATCATGAAGCCCTCCATAGATAAACCACTCAGCCGCCTGACTACTATAGTGCTACCGAGAACGACACTCGGGAAAATACTCTTTAGTACCTGGATAGTTGGGTAGTACGACTAAGGGCACAGTCTAGCCTCCTTAGTTGGTGCCATGAGATATTGGGTTGAGTACTACTGTTGGACCCTGCACATATATCAGAGATCTATAACACATGGAAAACCCTTGTCTGCAGAAACCCTGAATACCCTAACCCTTGGGACAAAAGCATAAACAAAACAGACAAGATCTATTTCCCACTCCCTTATTTGAGACCTATCTCATTGGACTCCTCTTTTCATCCTGATCGCAGTGATACCTATCAATTTTTAGCCTTTTTTTACCTGTGGTCCCGACCCCCTTTCCAACACCCCTTCTTGGGATCTATTCCCTTGGACTCCTCTTTTCGTCCTGATCACAGTGATACCTATCATTTCTTAGCCTTGTTTTTTCGTGGACCCACCTTCCATTTTCACCCACCTTTCTTTCCCACCTCTTTCTATGTTTTCCCCTCACCATGGCCAACACTCGCAACCAAGGCCTTGAAAACCAAATAGCTCCCACATTGAGTCCAAAATGGACCCCCTGAAAGAGGATTTGAAGAAGGACATCAATTCCCAACTTTCGAGCTAGCTTAAATCCCACCTTGAGTCTCAAATTGACTCATTTGTTGCCAAGGTCCTAAAAAAACTGCCCATTTCTGGAATCGATTCCTCATATGATCAACCTTCTAACCTCAAAGGTACAACTTTCTCCAATTACTAGCAATTTCATTCCAACCCTTTTCATCGTGATGTGCATCTCCCACGAGTGGAGGTGAACAAATTTGATGGCTTGGATCCCATTGGTTGGGCCACTCAAATGGAACACTACTTCTCCTTGCATGGCATCACTGATGACTTGGCCAAACTTCATTACGGTGTCCTCTATTTGGACCCTGAACATTGGCAATGGTGGAAATGGCATCGCAAATCACGCCAAGGATATGTGGCTTGGACCTAGTTTGTGGTTGGGCTTTATGACAACTTTGACACTGATACACACTCCCTGGGTCGTCTGACCAAATTGAAACAATCATGTACAATGGAAGAGTTTATAGCTACATTTGAGCAATTAGCTTTCAAAATAGAGGGCATGTCTGATACTTTTTTTCTGAGAATGCTTTATTGGTGGCCTCAAGGATGACATCCAAGCTCAAATCCTCATGATTCATCCCCAGACTTGGTTGGAAGCTACTCAACGTGCAAAGGAATCCCAACATGTTGTTTTTTCCCAACACCGCAAATCTTCTTTTTCTCCACGCCCTCACCCTTCCACTCGTTCCTCTCATCCCACCCCTCTCAAGATCCAAAAATTAACCCGGGAAGAAACGACTGAACGCCAACTCAAAGGTCTTTGCTATAATTGTGATGAAAAATATTTTTCTGGGGCACAAGTGTAAGGAACAAAAGTTGTTCATGGCCATATCTGAGGATGTGGCTAAAGACGAGATCGAGGCTTCTCATGCAGCTGAGCTACCTAATCCAATGCCTATCACTCCACCATCTGATCCACCAGAAGTTGAACTGGTCATTTCCTTGAATGCACTCACTGGATTCTCTACTCCCCAAACCCTCAATCTAATTGGCTACATTAAAAACCAGAAGGTCATCATCCTAATTGAGAGTGGTAGCACTCATAATTTCATCCAATGACGCATTTCTCAAGAAACCCATTGTTATATCCATGCAATCAACAATTTTCAAATCATGATTGCCAATGGAGGTTCCATGAAATGTGGGGGGCATTGTAAAAATGTGTGTCTCCAAATTGGTGAGTACAACCAGAAATCTCATATGTTCGCTATAGACATGGGTGGTTGTGACATTGTGTTAGGTGCATAATGGTTACACACTCTCGATCCCATCCTCATGGATTTTAAGGAATTTACCATGCATTTTCAACAGGACGACCAACAATATAAGTTCCAAGGCATCACAACATGCTCCCTTGAGATCATCAATTCCCATCGAATGGAAAATCTCCTAAAAAAAGGCCATTCTAGAATTATTTCCCAACTCAATTCCATTCAAGTAGTTGAGACACCATCTGTACATCCTGACCTCCAATCTATACTTTCCAAACACCACACTATTTTTTCCACGCCCCATGGCCTTCCCCCTTCCCACAATGTTCATGATCATTCCATTCCTCTAGTTCTGGGCAGTCTTCCTCCGAATGTCCGCCCGTATCATCATCCCTTTGCCCAGAAGAATGAAATTGAGAAAATTGTTCAAGAATTGCTCGATGCGGGTGTCATCTGCCATAGTACCAACCCCTATTTTTATCATGTGGTCATGACTCTAGAAAAAGAATACACGTGGCACATGTGTCCCAACTTTCGTGCTCTAAAAAAACTCACCATCAAAGACAAGTTTCCCATTCCTGTCATTGATGATCTATTAGATGAATTGAGTGGTGCTCACTACTTTACTAAACTTGATCTTCGTTCTGGTTACCAGCATATACATATGAAAGACGTTGACATTCCCAAGACGACCTTTCGAACTCACGAGGGCCACTATGAGTTCTTGGTCATGCCCTTTGGCCTGTGTAATGCCCCCTCCACTTTCCAAAGTCTCCTAAATCACGTCTTCCGTCCTTTTCTCTATCATTTTGTCTTAGTTTTCTTTGATGATATTCTTATCTATAGTAAAACATGGAAAACCCATTTTTCCCATGTGGATCAAGTTCTCCATCTCCTTTCTCAGCACCATATTTTCCTCAAACAATCCAAATGTGCCTTTGGAGCCTCATAAGTGGAATATTTGGGTCATTTTGTTGGCAAGGATGGTGTCAGGGTGGATCCTAAGAAAATTGAAGCTATGCAGGATTGGCCTCGCCCCAAAACTTTCAAGAGTTTGCATGGTTTTTTGGGTTTAACGAGCTATTATCACAAATTTGTTAAGAACTATGGAAAAATTGCAGCCCCTCTCACTGCTCTCCTTAAAAAGAATGATTTCAATTGGACTCCTGCAGTTGATCAAGCATTCCATGCTTTGAAAGAGGCTATGTGCACAACCCCTATCATAGCCCTTCCCGACTTCAAAAAGAATTTTGTCCTGGAATGTGATGCATCCGGGAAAGGAATCGGTGCATTTCTCATGCAAGAAGGACGATCGATGGCCTTCACCAACAAAAAAAATTTGGAGCGCCATTTGGGCCAATCAATCTATGAAAAAGAAATATTGGATATTTTTCATGTTGTGGATCTATGGCATCCTTATCTATTGGGACAACACTTCCAAATTAAAAACGACCATCAGAGCCTCAAGCATTTTCTGGAACAACAACTTTCCTCCTCAGATCAAGAAAAATGGGTCACCAAGATATTTGGATATGATTATGAGATAATTTACAAGAAGGGAAAATAATGTGGTTGCTAACGCTCTTTCCCGGAAATATGAAGACTAAGGATCCATTCTTTCTCTCTCATTAATTGTACCAGATTGGCTAGAATATGCTCACTAGGAATGGCCGCAAGACCCCAAAATTTATGGCCTTATCCAACAGTTGCAACCCAATTCTTCAGTTTCTTTAGGGTACTCTTGGCACAATAACGATCTTCAGTACAACAACCGTTTGTATCTCAGCAAGCAGTCACAACTTAAATCTTAGGTTCTTTCAAAGCTTCATGCTTCCCCCACAACCGACATTCAGGGTTCACCAAAACATATGAAAGGGTCAAATGCTCTTTTTTCTAGGATGGTATGAAATAGGACGTTCGAACCTTTGTGGCTGGATGTGATGTCTATCAACGAAATAAGGGAGAAACAATCAAGACCCCGGGAACACTCCAACCGCTCTTGATTTCGTCGACTATTTGGCAGGATATTTTTATGGAATTCATTGTTGGCTTACCTAAATCAGGAAACAGACCAATCATCACGCTGGTAGTTGATCGTCTTTCCAAATATGCTCATTTCTATGCTCTCCAACACCCATTCAAAGCCTCCACAATGGCTCAAATTTTGATAGATAATATCTTCAAGCTTCATGGCATGCCTCATTCTATTGTTTTTGATCGAGATCCCACTTTTACTAGCAATTTTTGGCAAGAATTGTTCCATCTCCAGGGCACCCAATTTCTTCTCAGCGCTACCTATCATCCCTAGACTAATGGCCAAACTGAATTTGTCAACAAGTGTTTGGAAACCTATTTGAGGTGTTTTGCATATGAACGACATAATCAATGGACTCAGTGGTTACCCCTCGTTGAATGGTGGTACAACACATCTTACCATACAACTTCTCACATGACTCATTTTGAAGCAGTCTATGGACAAAATCCACCATCGGTTCTCTCCCACATGCCTGGTGTATCGAAGGTTTAGGAGGTTGAAAACAATCTTACAGTTCATGAGGCCATTCTCCGCACCCTCAAAACAAATTTGGCCATGGCTCAGAATCACATGAAACAACAAACATATCAAGGTCGTTCCAAACGACAATTTATTGAAGGGGACCAAGTGTTTCTTCATCTGCAACCCTATAAGCAGACTTCACTCAAAACAGACTACTGTCAGAAGCTTGCTCCCAAATTTTACGGTCCTTATACAATTCTCAAGTAAGTGGGGCAGGTGGCTTACCAATTAGCTTTTCCTAGTCATTCTAAGGTCCATCTTTTTTTTCATGTCTCATGCTTAAAGAAGGTGATCGGTACTAAGTGCCAAAATCAAACTAGTCTCCTTCAGTTGGGTGAAGGAGGTTCCATTTGGTTGCAACCACAAGCAATCTTGGACCAACACGAGCGTCGTCTCCATCAATGCACCATCAAGGAAGTGTTAGTGTAGTGGAAATATACAACTCTCAAAGATGTCAGTTGGGAGCCGACTACCATTCTGCAAAAGTTTCCTCATCTCAAGCCTTGAGGACAAGGCTCTTTTTCAAGGGCGGGGGGCATGTTAGGGACCGAACCTCCCTAACCCCTCACGTAGATAGAATAATATATTTCCATTTAATAAAGATCGACATTATTTAATAAGGCCTATTTAATAAATTGTAATAAGTCAATGTAAGAAGACCTAATAGAATTTTCTGCTTCTAGAAGAATCTTCCTTTAGAATGATCTTTAGAAGATAGAATTAGTATAAATAAGAGTAGGAGTCATGATAACTTTTGTCTTGAGACTTATTGTAATAGAGTGCTACTCTATTGAAGGTTGCACCCTCAAAGAGGCAAGTGAACATTGTTTCCTATCAATAAAGGTATTATTTTGGTGTTGTGGTTTCATCTATTGTGTTGTTCCGCTGTTATTCTCTACAATATTTATGTTTTCAACTATTATAATAGATCTGGTACCTTACACATTTAAGGCACATGCAATTAAATACGTTTATAAATTTAGATGGGATAGTTTCAATGTAATTAGAAGGATTGAAACTTTGTATTACAAACTTTAACATAAAGTTTTTCTAATTCGCTTAGGTAAACTATGAAGTCCTTATAAATATTAATTTCTCAATTCATCATATATATTTATTTGAGCGAAATTCAAGCTAGGAGTGGGAATCGATGAAGACAAAGTAGGAAGCATGAATAGGATGATGATCTTCTATGAATGTTATGGAAGGATGTTGTGATGTAAGAAGAAAAAACCCCAAAAGGGTTAAGATGAAAGCAATGCATCTCATACATTCAAAATTGTGATGTTGTAAAATATCTATAAGGTAATTTTGTGGAAGGAAAAAATATGCATGGGCTAGCCTATAAAAACCTAAAAATGAAAATGAAATATTTTGGGAGTGTGTAAGGATGAAAAGTATAAGAGATTTATGTTATCATTGTTCGACAGACTATCAAATCTCATAAAAGTTAATCCTCAACCTCAAAGATATTTAGAAAAATATAATTTGATAAAAATTGTAGTTTCCTTTGTGAACTGAGTAATATAATTTATTAGGAGGAGACCCAACACCTTTAGGTAGACTATCTAGTCTCGACCCTTCAACACTCTATGATTAAGTGCCCACTAGTTCTTTAGTGACATTGAATGATCACCATCTCCATACATATCACAACCATATTATAAATCAAGTTTATGTTGCATATTATTGATACCCAATAAGTGACATGGAGTCCTACACTGATCCGTGTGGATATTGGTGGCCACCCACCTATTCCAACTGGCTCCTCTTGACAGTTTTTAGTTCAACACGTTCTTCTCTAATTCTTTGTAATTGTGGGTTCTACACTTTTGGGGCTATCTGAAACCCTACACAGCTTCCAGGTGGAGATTGGTGGCCGCCCACCTAATCCAACTGACTTATTTTGGAAGATTTCATGTCAGTACATCCTTTTGTACTTCCAGGGCCGTTTTGGGACCCTAAATAGTGTTTTTCTGGCTTGCCACAATCAAACTATAAATAGAGTCAGGGTTTGACAACATAGTGTGTAGTTCTCGAAAATACCTTTCCAACATGCTATCACGCACCTAAAATGGAGGTCGTATGAAAAAGTTACGATCCTGGGAAGTTGACGTACCAATTTACCCATCGGGGCCCACATAACTTTTGAAATTTCATCTGCTAGGGTTAGGTTTTTGGATGCTTAGGGTTTTGACATTCATGAGTAATGTTAAAAAGGCCTCTAGAGCCTCATTGTAATCATTATGCTCAAACAGATGCGCATAGAAAACACATCTCTTCTTAGAGATAGCTACCACCATTCGAATAAGTTATTTTCAGTTCTGCAGTTTTACAATTTCAGTCTGTTTTATTTATCAATAGAATTTATTGTTCACTGGATATCTATTGTTGTTCTCTGTATCTTTGTGTTATTGTATTCAGTCTGTTATTCATTTCGTTCCGCTCATAAATCCGGATCAGTGGTATCAGATCGGTCTGCTCTTCATTTATTTTTCTTCGTGCATGTCCCCTACAAGATCTGGGTACAAGAAGTTGGGACTCGAACCAGTCAAGCCTTTGCAATATCGATCGTGCCGAGCCCGACAACAACCCATGGGGGATGAAGAGAAAGATAATGGAGCAGGATATCCTTTTAAAATGTTGCTCGAGGAAGCACTTGCGCGACAAAAGAACAAAATGATGGACAAATTTGCACAGATCATTTGACGGACGCCCATAGGAGACACAACCTCATCAAGCGACCATGTAACCCCCTTCAAGGTACAAGTAAATTTTGATATTACATTATTTGAAGGATTGATAGATGCAGATGTTATAGATAAATGGTTGAAACTGCTCGAAGGGTATTTTTCGGTCCACAATTTTTTCGACAGGGAAAATATTACTTTTGCACTCCTCAAGGTTGACCCGATGTTAAGGATTGGTGGGATACTTACTCTGAGAAAATGACCATAGAAGAATCTACAATATTTTCGGTCACCCCCTACATGGGATTCCTTCAGGGATGCCATTAAAGAACAATACTACCTGTTGGAAGCTACCAGGACAATACACAAGATGGACCACACTGCGTTAAGAAAGGGACCAAACAATACCAGATTTCACCAATATTTTCCATACCCTGCACACCAAATTGGGTATCAAAGACTTTGAATGACATCTGGTGCTCAAATGCTGCGACTGTCTGCATAGATACATTCAAACAAAAATGGAGTTTCTGGACATCACATCATTAGGTGCGGCTTATAGATATGTTGTCAAGATCGAGCAAATATTTAAGCAGAAGAGGTGAGAGTTTGGATCTGCAAACTCCTCACAACTGAAGCAGGGCAAAGGCGTCCCCAACCCACAAAACAAGGGACAGAGCAAAGATGGCCACTCTTAGGACAACCAATCTAAGTCGCAACACAAGAAGGGTAATGAGAAGTCGAAGAAGGACACAAGAATATGGTGTGAATACCATAAAATCCCTTGCCAACACAACACTGAAGAATGTCGCTCCAAGTAGTCACTGTTGGACGAGATGAAGCTTCTGATTCAGAGGAAAATTCTGACTCCAAATCAAATCCAAAAGGAGGGAAGCGGATTATCAATGCCAAACCCAACGCCATTGTCGCTACCACCAAAGTCCAGCCAAGCGAAACAGAAGAATCAGAGGAAGGGGAACACCTCTTTCACTCACATATGTGGGTAAAGGGGGCTCCGCTTCATTTAATTGAAGATAGTGGTAGTCAGAAGAACCTGATCTCAACATAGGTTGTCAAGTGACTGGACCTAACAATGACACCACACCCACAGTCCTACACCATCGGTTGGCTTCGCTAAGGAAGAGATCTTTGCGTCAACCTACAATGTCGTTTTCCCTACGACATCAAGCCCTTCAAAGACGAGGTATTGTGTGATATTGCTCCCCTTGTAGTTTGTGATGTTATTTTCGGACAACCATATTTGTGGAAGAGACATGTTGTGTATGAGTCTAGACCCCACAATGTTATTATTACTTTGGGTAGACAATTGTACAGGATACCAAAGGTAGCGCCGCCTATCGCTATTTCTTTAATCTCTGCTAATTAATGCAGTAAGGTCATTTCACAGACTGAGAAGTTTGTCTTCTTTGTGATCCATGCTCACAGTAAGCAGAAGGTCGCCGCCACATCTGTGGCCTCTACACAGAGCATCTCTTTGTAGTAGAATCAAGTGGATAGGATCGTGGAAGAGTACAGAGACATATTCTCCTCACCCAACGGGGTATTGATGCACTACCAAGTCAAGCATCCAATTGATCTAACCCTTGGTGCACCTCTGCCTAATGGACCAGTCTATCATCGCTTGCTAATGGAAAATGATGAAATCAAGTGTCAGATCCAAGATATTCTTCAAAAGGGGCACATCAGACCCAACTCCTCCCCTCACGGAAGCCCGATTGTACTAGTGTAGAAGAAATACGAGATCTGGAGGCTCTGCATTGATTATAGAGCATTAAACAAAATCATAGTGAGGAACCGATACCCAATTCCCCAAATTGATGACCTTCTTGACCAACTCAAGGGGGAAAAGTTCTTCAACAAGATTGACCTAGAGTCTAGTTACCACAAGGTTCCCATCGAACTAACTGATGTATGGAAGACAACTTTTAAATCTAAAGAAGGTCTCTTTGAATGGTTGGTCATGCCCTTTGGATTAACAAATGCACCAACCACTTTCATGAGGTTGATGGATGATGCATTGAGACCCTTCACCAACTCTTTTGTGGTGGTATATTTGGATGACATCCTCATCTTCAACAAAACTTGGGAGGAGCACCTGCGACATATTCAACAGGTTTTGAGCACTCTACGACAACACAAGCTATATACTAACTTGGAAAAATGCTCCTAGCATGAACAAGGTCCAATTCTTGGGCCACATTGTTGATGAGCATGGGGTACATGTGGATCCAGTTAAGATCCAAGTCATCCATGATTGGCTAGCCTCGACCACACTAACTGAACTTCAGAGCTTCTTGGGACATGCCAAATTCTACCGACAGTTCATGTTGGGATTCTCCCATATTGCATGGGCCCTCAGTCAAGTGACCAAGGGCAGTGGTAGGTCAAAGTTCACACGAGGGAAGGCACAACAACGAGCATTTGATGATATAAAGAATCACTTATGCTTAACTCCAGTACTCTCCTTACTCGATCTGCAACAACCATTTGAGATTGAGACTGATGCATCTGAATATGTTGTAGGTATAGTTCTCACTCAATATGGTCATCTAGTAGCATACCATAGTGAGACACTCTCAAATACCATCCGAAAATACCCCACCTATGACAAGGGAATGTATTCCATTGTGCAAGCCTATCGTTAATGGAAACATTACATTATGGGGAAGGAGACAATCATCCACACTGATCACAAGCCTCTGTAATTCATAGATACACAAGGGAAGTTGCAGAATGACCCCCATCAAAGTGGTCCACATACCTGCAACAGTTCCATCTCAACATCAAGTATAAGACATGGAGCACGAATCGTGTCGTTGACTGCCTCAGCCGACCTCTCATGGTTGCACTCACCACCATGCTCCATTCCTGTGGGCATGAGGCATATGAGTGGCCCCAACTTTATTAGGGAGATCCTCACTTCACCACCACCTATCAGCTCATGTCACCAATTTTCACATTCAGGATGGACTGTTATGTCATCTAGGCCATCTCTGTGTTCCTGCAAGCGAGTGTGCAAAGATGATTTGGGAAGCTCATTATAGTTGGATGGCAAGACATTTTGGCATAGAGAAAACTGTGGTTGTTCTACAAAAACATTTTTATTGGTGAAAACTTCAACAGGACGTCAACAAGTATATAAGATCTTGCAGTGCATATGCCATTGCCAAGCCAACCATCAAGAAGCAAGGCCTATACTCCCATCTTCCTACTCTTTAGAGGCCTTGAGAATCCATATCGATGGATTATATGTCTAGCCTTTCATCCACCAAGCAAGGCAATGATTGTGTATTTATGGTGGTTGAACGGTTTTTGAAGATGGCCATTCTCACAGCCTGTAAGAAGAGCATCACAATGACAAATACTACCGATCTATTCTTCGAATGAGTGTGGGTCCATTTTGGGATACCACAGACCATCATTTCTAATCAGGACAACAGGTTCCTTAGAACATTTTGGTCGAGTCTCTGGTCAATGTTGGACACCAAGGTCACTAAATCCACTACATTCCACCCTCAAACCGATGACCAAATAGAGGTCGTCAATCGAATGATTGTGCACATCCTGCACATGTATAAATCTAAGCATTCACGTACATGGGATGCGAGTCTTCCCTATGTTCATCACAACTACAATAAGGCTCTACATAGCTCCACTGGCCATAGACCCTTTTAGGTGGGGATGGGATTCCAACCCTTGTGTCCCATTGATGTTGCACTACCTCTTGCAACCACACAGACAAATTCTTCCCATGGTCAGTCTGAGGCCAACAAAGCCACCAGATTCATTGAGCCGATTCAACACATCTGCCAATAGGTCCATGAGATTTTTCAAAAAGCCAATGCTAAGTACAAGCAACGTCATGATCAACACCGGGTACCGCACAAGTTTAAGGTGGAAGACAAGGTCTGATTACATTTGCAAAAAGAATGCCTTACAAGGACCCATCGGAAACTCCGTCCACTTCGCTATGGGCCTTACACTATCACCAAGGCTGTGGGTGACAATGCTTTTGAACTCAACACTCCCCCCTTCCTTGGATTGCACCTAGTGTTCAATGTGGACCTCCTCCGACCATATTTTCCACCATTATTGGACACCTCGGAGATCGCAAAACAATTGACACAAACATATCTCAACCCTGACTACATGGAACATGCATCCACTGATCAGATAGTGGACACACAGGTCAAGGGAACTCACCAACAGAGGATCCAACTTTATCGGGTTGTCAAGGCAGGGTAGCTCTTGCACCAAGGCAAGTGGCTCACCCGGAGCCAAATTCAACAGAAATTTTCTCACCTAATGGGGGAACTGAATGCAATGGAGACGATTGCTTCCTAAGTGGGGAGGACTGATCCAGGTGGATATTGGTGTCCACCCACCTATTCCAACTGGCTCCTCTTGATAGTTTTTAGTTCAACATGTTATTCTGTAATTCTTTTTAATTGCGGGTTCTACAATTCCGGGGTTGTCTGAAGCCCTACACAGCTTCCAGGTGGAGATTAGTGGCCTCCCACCTAATCCAATTGGATTATTTTGGAATATTTCATGTTAGTGCATCTTTCTATACTTCTAGGGCCGTTTTGGGGCCCTAAACAATGTTTTTTTGGCTTGCCACAGTCATATTGTAGACATAGTCAGATTTTGACAACAAAATATGTAGTTCTCGAAAATACCTTTCCAATGGGCTATCACGCGCCTAAAACAAAGGTTGTATGCAAAATTTACGACCCCGGGAAGTTGAGGTACCAACTTACCCATCAGGGCCCACATAACTTTTGACATTTCATCTCCTAAGATTAGGTTTTTGGATGCCTAAGGTTTTGACATTCATGAGTAATGTTAAAAATTCCTCTGGAGCCTCATTGTAATCATTCTACTCAGACGGATGTGCGTAGCAGCCACATCTCTTCTCAGAGAAAACTACCATCGTTTGAGCAAGTTGTTTTCAGTTCTACAGTTTTACAGTTTCAGCCTATTTTATTTATTCAATAGAAGTTATTGTTCACTGTATATCTGTTGTTGTTCTCCGTATCTCTGTGTTATTGTATTCAATTTGTTATTCATTTCGTTCCGCTCATAAATCTGGATCATACACCTCCTTGGCATCTAGCGCTTACTAATCAAAATTTTAATATTTGGCCTTATAACAACATTGAAGAACACTAATGCAACCAATACTACAACACAAGTTGCAAGTTTTATCTCTTCTACAAAATGATGCATATATTAATCTACAATATGAAACTACACACAACAACAATAACATCAAGCCAATACAATTGAAAATTAACATTGCAAAAATACACACAATGACAATTCTTCTATATTTATTAAAATCACAGAGGATTTAAAATGCCTCTAGGAGTCCAAGGGATTAACTCAACTGGTTGTAGGCTAATGTTGTTTGACATTCTACTAGTACCATGCTAGCGAGTGTCTGTTTCAAATCCCTATGGGTGAGGTAAACTACTTTACACCAACATGTTCACTATGATTGTCATTCGTAAAGGTGGGGAAGCATCTCTTAGGATTCCCCATGAGGTTTTCCTTGGAAAAAAAGGCTCTAGAAAATTATTACAACACTCAACAAGGCTAAGCATGCACTTCTACACTCTCTCACACTTCTTAGTGGCTATGATCCTCTCTCGAGTTAACATTCTACAACCTTCAAAGGAAAAAGGCCCTAATTACATGAAACTCACAAATATTTGAAATGTGCTCTTAAAATAGTCATGACTATTTGGTTCCAACTTCTTTCATTTCTTGAGGTAAACCAATAAATTATTTAATCAATCCCACTTCTGTACAATTAAGAATCACATCTTTCAGTGCTAGATGCAATCCATAAATCATGGTTTAAATAGTCCAAGCCAAACTCAAAAATGAACTCATGGAATGAAATATGAGATTTCTATCATGCTTCACTTGAGGTTTTCCACAATGCTTAAAATCATTATTTTTTGAGGAAAATTTGTGGGAATGTAAATGAATTTGTTCTCTATAACATATTCAAATTTTATATCGAAAATTGAACATTTGAGGTTGCATATAGGGTAAAATTTAGATCCCTATCATTGTTGAAATCAAGACACAAGAAGTTTTTGCCACACTCGGTTTGCAACATAGTAGCAACTCTTAAACTCAATCTTTTTTTACGAAAATTAGTGAGTAGGTAAAGGAATATTTCCTATACAACATTTCCAAATTTTAGTGCTAAAATCAAAGATTTGAATTTGCAAAATGGTTAAAACCTAAACCCTCGTCTTTGTTGAAATCAAAACATGTGAAATTTCTACTATGATCAGAGGCTTGAGAGGTTATAAATATCTAGGTAAATATAAGAAAGCTATGAACTACACACATTCATAGACTAAAAGTTGTTTTGGATACTCTTTTAAGTATGAAGACCTTGTGGGAATGTTGGAGCGAGATGTTGTAAGGCGTTGTTTAGCTATTCTACGAAATGAATTTTTTCGCCGAAATCCGACGATATAAATTTACATGAATCACAAATTTTTGTTGTTCAAAATCCATCTTTGAATGAAGAAATGGATTCAACATGTTGAAAAACCCCTAGGGCACTCGGATTATACAGAAATAATCACTCAAATATACAAATCTCACAATTTCTTGCCGGATTTTGGGCAAATATCCCCGGAAAAAATCGTCCCTTCGTAAAACCTTTAACCTACAACAATGTTGTCATGTAGGAAAAACAAACTCCAAGAGAAACTTATGTATTAAATATCAAAAGATTTCACCAAGAAAAAATGCAAGTCAATTAAGGTTGCCATACAAAACCTTGTGAGCATCACAAAGCAAGGTTGTAAGTCCATGAAGGTCCAACTAGGGGAAAAATAAATAAATTGTGAAACCACTAAGTTGTGGCTATGAAAAAGCCAAAGTTACTTTGCCACAAACGCTAAACTTAATCTTGCATGAGAGCACGCCCAAAAGGGATTAGGTTACAAAATTCTAAAAATACATATCACATGAGGATGAGTTAGTTGTAAATGGATTGACAAAGTTACTTTCTTTTAATCTATAGTTTTAGACAGTTCAAAAGGTGTCATATTCAAGTCGAAGCACTCACAAACGATCTCCTTATACATATCGTTCAATTTAACAGAAGTCATTTTACCATTATAAGTCATTATAAGTCGAGTAAGTTAGAACAATCTAGTGATATTTCTTCTCTGTTTTATGACAAGAAGTTGATTGGAATAAATTGCGAAAACAAATTTACCTAACAATCCGACATACTACCCATGAAGAGCTAACCGCAATTTAAGATAATCTAACAGCGGGAGTTTATATATATGTAAGATTTGACAGAGTAACATGTAAACAAGAACAAGAAATAAAACGATCCGACATAGCTAAATAATCGAGCTCTAAAATGCCTTGTTACGTCCTTAGATTCAAGCAATCAGACACAGACAAATCGTCAACATAACGTGCTAAATCCTAAGATGTAAACACAAAATCACGGAGCCAAATAACTGTGATTTCAAACTCAAAAAAACAGCAATATATATACAGTTTTAGTGTACTAACCAGTGCTCCATTTGAACCTGCTGCAATGGCCCTGAGATCGAAAGTCCGGCCCGAACTTCCACCGGATGAATCTAGCTTCTTTCTCGTGTACATTTTTATATCCTGTGCGTTGCCGTTTTTCTGACAGCCGTAAAATTATCAAATTTACCCTCTTTTGGCTTTCAAGTTCAGTTGCCCCTTTATTTACCTAAATTTAACGATATAGCACCCGCTTAAGTCGATTGTATACACATACGAATGCCCATTTGTCTTTGCTTTAACAAACTTGTCTGAGGCAGCTGATTGCCTGAGCGTTTCTTCGAGACAAGATGATCTTCTGGACATGCATTGCAAATTTGACCGGAAAGTTACAAACTATTTAATATGATTACGGAGAAGCACTCAATTATATGCACAGATTTTCTCTAATTCCGGCCTTATATCAAACTTTCAATCCAATTTCCTTTTTGTTTAACTCGCATCTGCAAAATTTCTCTAAAGACCTGGTTTTTCAGCCATAAACCCTACTGCAACCAAGAACCAAAGCTTTGCCCTAATTTCAAGCGTCAGTCCATAGCTCTCAGTGTTGAGGCAAAAAAATTCTTTAAAGCCCAAGTCTTTGTGGACTGGACAGAGGCAAAGTAATTCACTCTTTAAAGTGCACTAAATATGGTCGCCTTAGTCTACAAACTCAGCGAACAGTGACAATCTGCATGGCGCCAGCTGAAAGAAAATTGTCCTTTAGCGAATAGGATATATTTCACGGTAAAAGACGCAGGGACTTCAATTTCTTGGAAATAGGCGTAGGCGGGTGCATTTGGCCTTATCGAAATTGTTGATGAAATCAATCACATGAAATATTACCACGTTCTGTGCTGATCACGGGGCCGATTCGATCCGAGAGCGATGGAAGCGGACTGCAGAGATCTGATCATCACCCTCATTTAATTTGATTGGCTGAAGTGCGTGCAGATCATCACCCTCATTTAATTTAATTGGCTGAAGTGCGTGCAGATAGTTTGTTTTATCATTTTAACTGGACCTGGTAAAGCGGATTTTATTTTAAGACGTATTTAATTGAAGGTCTGCAACCGGACACCTGTTACCTGTCATCACCCCCACGACTGACCGACCAACCGACCAATCTACGGTCGACATGACGGTTCGCATTTAGTGCACACCGCCATAGTTGAGACCCATGAGCGAGTTATCGCTATCGTTTTCTCAGTTATCATCAAAGTGTAAAGGCCTTTTTGTTTGATAAGGCTTAATTGGTTGCTTATTAACCACACATCAGCGGCTCACGGAATTTGTGTGAGAGGATATCATCTCCGAGCTATTTAGGCGATGAGTTTTGGTTAATTCATTTTAGGTGAAGTTTTGGTGATGAAATCACAGTTTTTTATTATTAAAATGCATTTTTAATGTATAAATAGATTTAGTGTAGTGAATTTTTTTTGGAATATTCTCATTATGCGGATTTAACAATTGAAATATGTAATTGTAACAATTTGTGATTGGATTCTTATTATTCAGATTTAACAATTGAAATATGCAATTGTAACAATTTGTCGTTGGATTTTGAGTAAAATTGACCTGAAATATGACAAAAAGAGTAAAAAGTATAGAAGATTTAGACTAAATCCTCATTTTGATCTCAATGTGGCATTCAAATATTAGAATTGGTAAGCTAGGATCAAATGATCAAATCAATGCTCAAACGAATCTAAGCAATGTTTGTAATCTAGCATTAAGTATTGTCTTTAACCATTTAAGGTTTTAGGACTCACATGATATTCGATTCTTTGCACAAAATGAGCAAACACAAAGACACAATAGAAAGATGTAAATAGTAGATGAAAAATAGGTATTTTATTATGGGAATAAATATTTATAGAATGAGCAGGAGGTTCAACATACATAATTCACTCAGAGTGACATAGAGCAAAGGGGGTGCTTAGAAGACAGTCTCCTAGAGTTCCGACCACTTTAGGTTCTCATAGAGCATAAACACGTCTCTGTGTGCAGGATTCTCAAAACTCCCTATAGATTCAAACTCTTATACTTCTGTCCAGACTTCCGATGCCAAATGAAGAGAGGAGTAGCTTATTTATAGTTTTTTTTTTACAATCAGTAACCAATGATAAGTAACAACCATCACACAGTAAAAGATAATTGGCGCCCAAGCCTCCGTTGAAAGAGATTCCTTTATCTAGTCTGACAAACAAAGGCACGTAGGCCTGGACACAGACAAATAGCCAACAAACTTTTCATGACAAATATTCCTATGGAGTCGGGTTAGTCACAAACAATGACTAATTATCTCGTCCCTTAAAGGCTAGGCCATGTGGGGACCAATTCATGGACTCTAAGACTTATCATATCTCTTTGTACAAATAATCCTATATAGAAAAGGATTTGGGTCCACCATGCTTCAATCAGGACTCCATGCATGCAATTGGTGGATGTTGAGATACGCCATATATAAATCTCTTGTGTCTAGCATATCGTCCAGGTCAGGATCAAGATCAATACAATATGGCGCCATAAGAGGTAGGATGCATGATTCTTCTTGGAAAGGTGAGCTTCAATGTTCTCCTAGGCCAAACACTTACATAAAATTTTAATCGAACTAGGAAGAGGCATGCCACCATTTTTTTTTCCATTAGAAGGATATTCAACTACTAGCTCCATACTTATGTGCATAAAATCAACTTGGAAATAATATTAGTGGTAATATTTGGATCCTTCATTTAGATCTACGCTAAGCTCCATATATATTTTGAAGTCCCTTAAGGTCTATATCAATACATGGTGAGAATATGGATAAAAATAAACAAAACTAAGAAGTTACTAGAAATGGTGTGATGATTCAAGAACAATCAAACACAATCCATACTGATTCTCTATATTTAATGAGTTTAATGATCTCAGAGATCACCAAAATCCCAACTACTATCAAGACACTCTAAGACTGTTTCACCAATGTGGGGTTCATGATCTAGGACATGTATAGAAAAATATTGAGACCTTACAAAATATCTATAATTATTTTCTAAATCATAATTAAATGACCATTTTTCTAAAATCTTAGGTAACTTTGGACTTTCTTTTATTGTTTTTTAAAAAGTAGTTCTAACAATGATTTCTTGTAGGATGGTTTGCTTGATTCTGGCTCACTTGAGTTTGGCTTGTTGATGTAGAAGCTTCATTTATTGCTTGCATGATTACATTTAGGCTTAGTGTTCTCATAATTGCTTCTCTTGTTAATAAGTCTCCTAATTTTTTTACCAGGTTTGTATTGAATCTCAATCCAAATAGCCATATGCTCCACCTGAAACTTTTATTGTTACCTTGTTCCAACGGTTTTTGGGTTTTGAGCAATCATGCCATGTGTTTAAGATCTGTTCAGATTGTAAATTTGATAAGTTTAAGGAAACATCTAAATCTTGAAATAATTCTTTTGACTACTATGATCTCTTTATGACTTGAAGGGTATCTTGTTTGAGTGTCTTTAAGTGCACTAGATGAGTACATACAAATTTCCTCCTTACCATTCTTCTTGCTGGAGAAAGTGCATGCAACATAAGATTTTTGCTTCTTCTTTTTGTAACAACCATAATAAAATATATCTTTGAAATTATTACAAAGTGGCTGGTTAATCATTATGGAATGCTTTTTCAATTGTTTAGAAGATTTAAATTTTACAAAAGCATCCAACAATGTTTTTTCTATCTCTTGGTGAAGTTCTACAAGAGAATAGTCTTCAATTTTCTTTCCAAGTTCTTAAAATATCTTTTTAACCAATTCAATAATTATTCCCGGCCAAGATGAAATATAGTATCTTTTGAATTCATTTAAATTTTACAAAAGCATCCAACAATGTTTTTTCTATCTCTTGGTGAAGTCCTACAAGAGAATAGTCTTCAATTTTCTTTCCAAGTTCTTAAAATCTCTTTCTAACCAATTTAGTAATTATTCCCGACCAAGATGAAATATAGTATCTTTTGAATTCATGATTGTTTCCTTCTCTTGATCTGTGCATTAAATCTTACATTAAACATTTATAATCATTTTTTAATGACAGCTCACACAATTTATGAGAAATGAAAATATTTGTATAAGTTGTCTTGATTAGATTTGAAATCTCCATAAAATTATTTTATTGCAGCCTTGACCAAATTGTGAATTGGATCAAATGAGCCCGGATGAGTACCTTCCCTCAATATATTATCTCTTTCTCCCTAAGTTAGTTGAGCACACCAATGAGCAAGGTGTCCTGAAAATCCCCATGTGAGTTTGGCGGCTAATTCTAAATATGAAAGATGATTTTTGGATAAATCTCTCTGAGTATGGGTCCATCATTCCCATGTATGGAGTGATTTCATTATTTATAAGGGAGATTTACAATCGAAATCAAAGATGGGACTTTCATCATTAAGGGTAGTAAAAGAACGTCTGTATCCTTCTGAAGATTTTTCAGTAGGTTTCTATATTTTATGAGTAGAGGATGATGTATAGTGATTCTCTACAAATGGATATCTTTTATTTCCCAACATGGTCTCTGGGATTATATTTTGTATTTTTAGAGACAACCTTTACATTAGGGTTTTAGATTTTAATTTCAAACCATTTTTTAGCTAAGACATAAACAATCTTTTGATCCTTGGCCAAATGGGTTTTTTTATTCACAAACTCAAGAAAATCTTTTTCTAGTTCTTCTTCTATATGTATAGCTTTTAATACTGGATTTTTAGAACTAGAACTTTTTTTCCAAATTATACTAGGACCATTGTAACACACCCAACCCCTTAAATAACTTTTTTTTTGGTATGGGGCATCTAAATTTCTTTTTCCTTAAACATCTTTAATCCTTTGTCTGAGGTTTGCATCCTTTTCTACTCACCCATAGCGTTCTAATCACTGCTACCATGCTCAAAACCGACCTATGGTTTACAAGTTATGACTTCCCGAAGTTCTTCTGGCATTCATTGGTTGAGGGCCACGTGGTGCCCACTTGGCTCCATCTCGTTCGTACCATCTCTAGGTTCCTACCTCTGTAGGGAAGGTCCATACATCAACCAATCCCATGATTGGGCTTAATCCTCAGCTGACACACAAGCTAGCGGGGAATTCAACATTTGACGCTTCGGCTCTGAACGCCCCCTTTCTCTTCTGCACACATGTCCTCCAGAGTCCCAAATTCTCGAACTCCAGAGGTTCTAAAATCTCTCCACGTGGCTCCGACCTTTGGACCTTTTAACTTACCCACGACACTGCTTCCCAAACCCTCGGAGTCTCGAATTCCCGAACTCTTGAAGGGTCCAGCCTCACACATGGTGACGTACTAAATGTGAAGGAAAACACAAGTGGGTCCCATATGCTCCTCCCACCAAATGGACCAAGCAATGAGTGCTAGGTGTGATACGCGACAAGACAGAGATGACGTGCGGTCCCTTTTGTGGGTGACATGTGTCACATGTTAATGGGCCTATAAGGTCTAAGAAATGCATAAATCCATGTGACATGTGGCACGTTGATCGTGGGTCCATGTCACCCTAGATGACGTCACTGTGCCACGTCACTCCGAACTAATAGCCTTCCAAGCCCTTCAATCTCATAGTCAAGGTGTGTCCACGCAATCCCTAGATCAACGGCCTCCCTTACTTCGTAACTTCAGGGTTCGAGGGATCTGTGGTGTGTCTTCCTCCTTACTCCCAAAGTGGTTAGCACTGGGATGATCATGACCTAGATCTGACGGTCGGGGGAGGTCCTGAAAAGTTCCTAGATCTACAACCCTTGTCACTTCGTAGCTCCGACGTTCGAGGGTTTCTACCCGCTCCACACTCCTTTCCTCCCGGAGTAGGACTTCGTTGAAGTGTGGTACATGAGGCCTTCTTCTTGGTTGATCAGATGGTTGAGAAGGATCTCAAAGGGTCCTTAGATCGACGATCTGCATTACTTCGCAACTCCAACAATTTGGGAGTTTTTGCGTGTAGTTTCCATCTTCCTCCTGGAATAGGACTTCACCAAAGTACTTAGCGCTACCTCTTCATTAAGTTCGATCTAATAGCTGAGAATGATTCCCACTAGATTTCTAGATCCACGACTCTCATTACTTTGTGGCTTCAACGTTCGGGGAGTTTGATGATATATCATCCCTATTCTCACGGAGTGGGAATTTTTCGAAGTTGCCTCGGTGTGGATCCAACGGCCAAGGGGGCTCCCGAATACTCTCAGATCGGTGGTTCATGTTACTTCGTGATAACTGAATGGGTCAAGGTTTAATGGTGGGGCAAGTCTAATTGTCCCGGATAAGGAAACCGCCAGGTGCCGGTTAACCTGGTGGGTAACCGTAACTATCAGTTGCCTTCGATCGATTTATAAATGGTAGGGTCGAAGCACTCCAGAGTTTTGAAGCCAAAGGGCTTAACTTTTTTTGGGCCTAGCACAGGGTTCCTAGATCTTGGTCACATGGGTCCTTTGAAAACTCTTGTGGGTTCCTAGATCTTTCATGTATATCGGAAACTACATTTCAATGGTGAGGTTTTGTTATGCTAGTATCAACTTTGTATTATTTGGAGGTAATCCTTGATCATTTAGTCTCTTAGGAACAATTTTTTATTCTTTTTCTTTGGGAAGACTTGGTCATATCATAGACATTCATAATTCATTAGACTATATAGTATTTATAATTTGTGACAAGTTTTCTAGTGGATTCAAAACTACTTGTATGTACATGATCATCTGTCTAATGATTCTAATGGTGTTTTTTTGTTGTCTCCTAATATCAAGTATATGTTGCTTACATTGTAGGTAGTTGGTGACTTCCTTGATGTTTGCATATTTTTGTTGGAATCCTCATAGAAGCAGACCTGGAAGTGGAAGTTCCTGCAGATGAAGCATTTCTAGACAATCTAATAAACTCTTGACTTGAAGTAGAGGTCCCTTTTGATAATCATCTAGGCTCTGTAGGATTGTCTTCAATATATAAGATTCTATATTCTTGGTTCCATTCATGAGGTAAGGAGATAGGTGCAATATATGGAATGATTGGATGGACATTGCTTTCACCGGGCACCACGGTTTAGTTGGTGTAGGAGAAAAAATTTAACCAGGGGTGAAAGAGTTGTCATAACATAGTGGAGACATGTAGTTTTGGAGTTGACTAATGTGTGATTGACTAGCCATATTGAATCCATTGAGTTTTATGTAAGCTTGCATGTATGTATTAATATGTGGATCTATCAAACCTAGACTTAGTTTAGGAAACACATAAGTCCATATAGTATTGTTATGGAGAGGGGCTTCAAAGCCAACAATCATAGCATCTTGGAATTTAAGGTGTCTAGAATCTATAATACAACAAAAACTAGAAATTGGCAAGCCTAGCTAAACAAGAGGATTAATTGTGAATTGGATGAGGCCAATATGTATATATTGATATCCCTTTTTGAGGCCGAATCAAATATCTTTAGGTTTCATTAAAGGAACTTGGTATGGATGTTTGTGAAGAGACATAGGTATAATCACAAAAGTATACATGAATCTCTATGGAGATTTGAAATCAAAGAACTTTGTTTCATGAATTTTTGACATAGGGAATTTTGGCATTCGCCAATTAGGAGAAGAGGAAAATTCTACAATATCAACTACAACATTATTTTGAGAATCTACAGAAATAACAACTTCACCATAAACTTTTGTTGAAGCCATGGTGCTTTAACTACTACTAAAATTTGTAGAAAATTACTTTGAAACTAGGTAAGAATAGTTATAGAGGAAAGTACTTGACTGATTTCCCAGAATTACCGATATCGCTCTAATAATTAACACCTTTGGCATGGAAAATGATCTATGGAGTCCCCAATGACTCTATTACACCTCTTTGCAACTTGGTCTTCATGTCTCGACTTCTTCATCTCCTAAAAAATCTTAGTCTCTGAAAAACCTGGTGGCTTTGATACAAATCTATGGAAGCTAAGATCAAATTATCAAATCAATGCTCAAAATAATCTAAGCTACTTCTCTCTTCATTTGGCATCATAAGTTTGGAGAGAAGTATAAGAGTCTGAGTCTATAGGTAGTTCTGAGAATCCCATGCACATAGATGTTTCTTCTTTGTGAGAACCTAAAGTGGTCAAAACTCTAGGAGTATGTCTTATGAGCAACCTCTTGTCTATACTCCGTGTCATTCTAAATGAATTATGTGTGTCGAGGCTCCTGCAACATTTTTTCCATCTACTCTTTACATCCTTCTATTGTGTCTCTGTGCTTACTCATTATGCAAAAGAAATCAAATAACAAGCCAATCCCGAGACCTTAAATGGTCAAAGACGATACATGATTCTAGATTACGAACACTGCTTAGATGCTTTTGAGCATTGATTTGATAATTTGATCCTAGCTTCCATAGATTGGTATTAGAGCCACTAGGTTTTGTAGAGACTGTGGGTAGATTTTGTAGGAGACAAAGAAGTTGATATGTGAAGACCAAGTTGTAGAGAGGCATAATACAATCACCAAAGACTTCACAACTCATTGTTTAGGCAAAAGGTTCCAATTGCTAGAGAAATATTGGTAATTCTGGGACATCAACCGGGTACATGCCTCTGTAACTCCTTTTACCTGGTTTCGAAGTAGTTTTCTACAAATCTCAGTAGTATTTAAAGCACCATGGCTTCAACACAAGTTTACGATGAAGCTATTGTTTCTAAAGATGCTCAAAACAATGTTGTAGTTGATGTTATAGATTTTTCTCCTTCTCCTAATTGGCAGATGCCAAAACTCCTTCTATCAAAAAATTATGAAACAAAGTTCTTTGATTTCAAAGCTTTGTGGAGAGTTAGGTATACTATTATGACTATCCCTTTGTCTCTTTAGAAACATGCATACCAAGTTCCTTTAATCAAACCTAAAGATATCTCAATTGGCCTAAAAAAGGGATATCAATATATACATATTGGCCTCATCTAATTCACAATTAATCCTCTTGTTCAACTAGGCTTAGTGATTTCTAGTCTTTGTTGTATTATGGATTCCGGAAACCTGAATTTCTAAGATGCTATGATTGTCGAATTTGAAGTCCCTCTCCATAATGGTCCTGTATGGACTTCTATGTTTCCTAAACTAAGTCTAAGTTTAACTAATCCACATATTAATACATGCCTACAAGCTTACATCAAGCTCAATGGATTCAATATAGCTAGTCAATTACACACCAATCAACTCCAAACCTGCATATTCCTTCGCTATATTACGACAACTAATATTCAACCCCTAGTTAAATATGTTTCCTCCCACACAGACAAAACTATGGTGCCTGGTGAAGGCAATGTCCATCCAATCATTCCATGTTTTGCACCTATCTCCTTACCTTCTGAATGGAACCATTAATATATAAGCTTATCTATTGAAGACAATCCCTCATAGCCAAGAAGATTATCAATATGGTTTTCTACTTTAGGTCAAGAGGTTATTAGATTGTCTAGAAGTGCTTCATTTGCTCACTTCTAGACTTGCTTCTATGAGGATTCCAATAGAAATATGCAAAAATCAAGGAAGCTAGATCAACTAAATACAATGTATACAACATATACTTGATGTTAGGAGACAACAATCAACCACACTTGTTACCTCTCATCACCCCCATGAAAAATCGACAGATCGACTGATCTATGGCTTTACATGACGCTTCACATTTAATGCACATTGCCATGGTTGAGATCCATGAATAAATTATTGCTATCATTTTTTGAGTTATCACCAAAGTGTAAAGGCCTATTTGTTTGATAAGGCTTATTTGGTTGCTTATTAACCACATATCAATAGCTCACACAATTTGTGTGAGAGGATCTCATCTCTAAGATTTTTATTCACTCATTTTAATCCCAATGTCTCATTCAAATATTAGACTGAGAAGATTGTTAAAATGATAAATAGTTAATAAGATTTTTCACCATGATTTATTAGTTCAAGAGGTCATGGAATAATACATCTTTTTAGCAGAGACATTGGCATTTGAAGCACCATTTGGTGATTTTACGTTGGGATGTGAAGGGAATTGTCTAATTGTTCTATTTTTTAGACCTATTTTGATAGTGATTTAATTGATTTTAATTATATATGGGTCCAAAAGTAGAATAGTTAAACTACTCCAATGTAAAATATTAACTTGGTAGTTTCACCTCCATTTTCTTTAGAATATTTGTAAAATTATTTAGAAAATCAAAATTAAAATATTTGACCTTGAATATAATCTATAGGATGAAGAGGTCAAAATACAAAATATCAAACCTTGGTATATAGAATAGAGGGGTTAAAATATAGAATATCAAACCCAATAATTATATGTACTTTTCTTCAAGTTGAACATGATTGTAAATTACTTGTGAAGTTGATAAAATTTATTTATATTTACCAAAACAAACTTGTGTTTTGTTTTATTTCCTTTTCTTTCTAGTATGGTTGTATTTATCATTCCCTACCAAGCAATCACTCTAGTATATAGTAAACATATTAATCACCCATATACGAAGCTAAATCCTCCCCCCCAAAGTTATATCATGGTATAAAAATATTAAATAGTTTTTTTAATTGCTCTTTTATGCCTCTTTTCTTTACTTTGATTAGAACATGTCCCCTTTTTCTTGCCAAAGGTTTGGAAATAAAAATCACCCATATACGAAGCCAAATCCTCCCCCCAAAGTTATATCATGGTATAAAAATATTAAATAGTTTTTTTAATTGCTCTTTTATGCCTCTTTCCTTTACTTTGATTAGAACATGTCCCCTTTTTCTTTTCAAAGGTTTGGAAATAAAAATACGAGCCTCAATACAGAGAGGATGCTAAGGACATTGGGGAGTTTAATGCTCTTGCCTCTATTTAACAATATTGCCTCATTTACCTCTTGATATGTAAACTATTGTGAATGTTCCATTGGAACAATGTGTCACAACAGAGCTTGAATTATGATGAAATCTTTTATTATGTAAGTTTATTTCTTTAGATTTTATATTTATTTTTTCTAGATTATTGTTGAAATTAATGAAATAACTGAAATATGAAAAAGAAAGAATATGAAAATAAACATACTATCCAAATAAATGAACACAACATGTATCTTGAGAAACTTAATATGGGAGAAAACCCAACTAAAAGGTGAGGCCTATGCTTTGGTCTCTTTTCTTCAGTAACAAAATGCAAGTATAGAGAAATGGGCACTCACTATGGAGTTGCCTTTGACAACGTGGCTTGAATGACTAGTACATGATCATCTTCCTCCTCTATTATGCTTTCAAAATACCACTCCTAGATGTTATGCTCAACTATGGAACAAGCACAATGTTAAGAATGTAACCCTTTCTCCTTCTAGCGGCTCGATATTTAACATAGCCCAATAGCCATCTAGGGTTAGGGTTTTTGCATCCTCAACCCTCAATTAGTGATAAAGTTTTGGACCTTCTAGAATCTTCTTGAAATTTCACACATGGCTAGCCTTAAATGTGTGAGTAATGGGGGTCGATGTGGCATCCACTCGTACCATGGTGGTCAACAAGGTAGGTTGATCTGGATTATGTTCGGAACGAAATGAAAGAAAATATATTGCAATGAAATACTCATGAAAATTGCCAGAAACAGAGAGATACAAAAATACATGATTTCTATTAATGAAAGAATTGTACAGAGATTGTAAAAATACAGAGTGCAAGACTCGCTAGAATGGTGGCAGCTTTATCTCTGAGAAGAGATGTGACGACTACGCTCATTCACAAGAAGATGATTACAATGAGGCTCTAAAGGCCTTTTAATGATAAACATGAATGCCAAACCCCTAGACATCCACAAACCTAACCCTAGGAGATGAACCGCCAAAGTCATGTGGGCCCTGTTGGGGTAAGTTAGTACATTAACTTCCTAGGGTCGTAACTTTTGCATACGATCTCCGTTTTAGGCGTGTGATAGCTCGTTGGAAAGTTATTTTTGAGAGCTACGCATTATGCTTTCAAACTTTGACTTCGTCTATAGTTTGACTGTGGAAAGACAAGAAAACACTTTTTAGAGCCCCAAAACGGCCATGGACGTACAAAAAGATGTACTAACATGAAAAATTCCAAAATAAGTCAGTTGGAATAGGTGGGCGGCCACCAAAATCCACCTAGAAGCTGTGTAGGGATTCATGACAACCCCGTAAGAGAAGAACCCACAATTACAAAGAATTGTCCCCATTACAGAGAAATATGTTGAAGTGAAAACTGTCAAGATGAGCCAGTTGGAATTTGGAATAGCTAGGTGACCACCAATATCCACCTGGATCATAGGTCAATTTGAGGGAGGCATAACTTATGCATATGAGCTCCAATTGAGGCAATTTTTTGCATCATCAAAAAGGTTTCACTAAGTAGAAAAGCGTCAAGGGATTGAGAGCTATGCTCACAAAGTTTTGAGCCCAAAAAATTCCATTTGATGCCTCAAAATGGATCTGGAAGGTTCCAAGCCCCAAATATCCAAATTGGGACTTACCGCTAAAATGGGCCTTGCAAGCCAATTCCTCTGATTTTTCCACCCAAAAAGTACCAAGATAGATGAAAAATTATATAATGATCCAATTTGGATGACCTTTATTTGTAAACAAGGACATGTGATGAGTTGTCCCTCAAATTTTTGATAGCTTATATTTGTTTTACTCGTAGTTTGTGTTGGGTGAATTTGTTTTTTGTGTCGAGAGACTAGCCCTATCTTTGGGTTTTGTCTTTCCAATCCTTGAAGTTGTGGATGGTAATGGATTATGCTAGCTTAGGTATCATGTTGTGTCCCTCAAATTTCTCATTACTTTTTTTTCATCATAGCTTGCAACATTGGGTGATTTTGGTTTTGAAATCCTAGTTTTCACTATAAGGTTTCCAATCCCTGAAGTCATGCATGGGTTTATTTAATTGTTGAATATGTGGACTGCTTTTTTTCTCTTAGTTTACGTGCTTAGAGACTAGACTTGGTTTTGGTTGTCACCCTTCAAATCCTTGAAGTTGTGCATGGTAATGGATGATTCTGGCTCCAATATCATGCTTTGTCCCTTGATTTTTCATAGTTGGCATTTGTTTTTCTCATAGTTTGCATTGGGAAAATTTGTTTTTTCATTTAGAGAGTAGTCCTAGTTTTGGTTGTTGGTTTCCCAACCCTTGAATTTGCGCATGGGTTTGTTTCTCCCACGTATACTTAATTCTTTGTGTGCTAGGGAATTTATCTTTTCCCCTCTCATAGCTTGCATTGGCTAAATTTGGTTTTGTTCTCAGCCCGACTGGACTTGGTTTTGGATGTCTCCTTCCCAACCCTTGAAGTTGTGCATGGTAAAAAATGAGGTTGGTTTTGGTTAATGGTTTGTGCATGTGTCCATAGCATTCATTTTTATTATAGTTTGCATTGACAAATTTGGCTCTTTTCTACTTGGTTTTGTGCTTAGAGACTAGGTAATTGGGCTTATGTTGCCTGGGCTAATTGTTTCTTGAATTTTCGTGGCTTGATTGGTCATTACCTTTGTTGAGTTTCTTGGTCATTGCTTTCACTTAAATTTCCATGGGTCAACAGGTTCTTTGCTTACAAGCAAAGACATGTGATGATGTGAGCCTCAATCTTGGTTTCCCAATTCTTGAAGTTGTGTATCTATTAGATGAGATTTTGTGTGTTGGATTGGCCTAGTGTATGTATGATGGTTTTGTTTGGGTCCGTCATTGGCTTGAAGGTGGCTTGGTTCTTTGCAGTTAATGTGGTTTCATGTTTTATGTTGGGCTAGCCAATTAATCTTCATTAGTTGGATTGGAGCTAGGAAACCGTGGCAAGTTTCTAGGTTTCTTTGGTTTGGCATATTTTGAGGTTTTAAAAATAGGAAATCATTTGCTATTTGCATATGCATCTAATTAATGTCTTTCATGTCCTCCCTCTGACTTCATGCATGGTATTAGATTGGTGAATTATCCTAGCATGTTACATCTCTATATTCTAGTAGAGGTTGAGGTCTAGAGAGGTCGGTGGTGTGTTTTCGCTTGTTTCTTGTGAGCATGCCTCCTCAAGCTAGGTTTGAGTTCGTAAACCAAGGTGAGTGTCTCAAGGTTTTGGATTTGCCAAACCTGATATATTATTTCTTATCTTTTGGATTTGGGAATAGAGGAAACAAAACAATTGCTATCTATGGATGTATGGTATTAACGATTAGGGTTTTGTAGGGCTTTTGTGTTCCCTCATTGTTGTCTTTAAAAATTGTCTACATTGACCTTAAGTGAGGAGCTCTTAAAACTTGATTCTTCACAATTGGCATAGTTTCTACCATGGGAGGCACTCTTTGGGCTGGTTTCAAGGTCATAGAAAATTGTGCCTTTCTCACCTTTTTTTTTATTTTTTTAATTTCAATAAAATATAACAAATTGAATTTTAAATTGCTTTTTGAAAAAAATGAAAATTTTATAATGATTTATGCCAATTTGATTTTGATTTTAATTCTTGAAAAATGAATTTTTCAAATTACCGAAACAAATTCAATTGCAATTGTGTCCCTTTATCTTATTTGCCAAATTCTCACATATTCTATTGCAATTGTGCCCCTCCATCTTGTTTGTTAGTTCTTCTCAGATATTCCGTTGCAATTGTGCCCCTGTTTGTTGTTTCTTCTCTTGTGTTTTCTTTCTCTCGTGGTATGAGAGCATATGCTCACAAATGGACAAAAATAACAAGTTGCATATTGCTAAATGGACAATGTTAGTGGGTTTGGTGACGTTCATATATAATATTCACAAGATCAGAAATGGACAAACATAATAAGTTGCATATTAATAAATGGAGAATCTTAATGGGTTTGGTGATGTCCATATATAATGAATACACAATATCAGAAATTGTTACTTTACTAATACTCACTTTCGATTAATCGTATGCGTTTTGTCCTTGTTACTTATTTTTATTTGTATTTTTTAACTATGCAATTGAATTCCTATAGCTGTGTTCTCTTATTCCAGACGTGATCTTCTTAATTTTGCTTTTTTAATGAATATAATTTTTTAATATTTTTTAAATTTAAGTTAGATCTTATTAAAAAGTTTATGGATCTATTGAAAGTAGTTTTGATCATGATTATAAGGGAAATTAGTTTCCTTGTAAATACTATTTAGATTGAAATTGTTTTTTTGTCTTGGAATAAAACCTAAAACTATTTGTGATTGGCTAGGAACTCATTTTTTTTGGACATAAGGAAACAAGTTAATGGCTCAAGACCTAGAGACATCTAGCAAGAGTGAGGAGTGAAGAGGAGTGAAGAAGACTGAAATTCCACCTCCTTACGGACCACCAATGAATCATTTCAGGCGACGTAGTTTTCTTTGAACAACAATGATGAGTCAACTTACATTCATTGATAGCAACCAGTGATGACTGTCCTCATAGATAGCAACGAGTGGTGACTCTCCTCACCACATGTTGACCATCGAGTTATGATAAGTTTTATCACCTTTACAAAAAAAAAGGAAAAGAAAAATTCATATTGTACATTATGATCTTCTTTTTTCATTTATAAATAATATATCACCCCATTTAAATCATTTTTTTCAATGTCCAACCACTTAACTATAACACCTTCTATTTGACCAAATAACTTAGCTCATCGTACTCATTACAACACGGACAAACCACTCTAATATAATCTAGCAAGAAATAAAACAATAATAACAAAATCCAATACAACAATTCAACTTGACATTCACCATAATTTCTCTTCCCAACTTTGTCTAAGTTGTGAAGCCTACTCCTAAATGGTTCTTTCACAATATCGGTGGACAACATAGTCCTTTATATCAAGGAACTTTAAGATTACATGTTTACTTGATCACTATAAATTTGCCATGTTCACTAGAAAAACATTTTGTTGTGACGTTATCACAATGCACGTTCTAAACTTGTAAGCATTATCATTTCATTGCAATGGAAAAAAAAACTTGCAATTTCTAGTGTAGTGTTTCTATATCATTTTTTGGGGGGGCTCTTCTTCTCATTTGTTTTAATGCATATCAAACAAGATTTTTTTGGTTGCTTTTACAATATAATGTATTTTTATTATTAGTTAAAATTTGTTTTTTAAAGTTGTTTTGTTTATGTTGATATAAGATAATTTTATGTTATATTTTTTATTCGATAAAAATTGGTTGTTTTGGTAGATTTTAAGACTTAAATTGCGGCTAATTCTTACTAGCATATTTGGTTAAGGTGTGGGTTTTGTTTGTTAGGCAACTCGAGTTCAATCAATACACTTACGGTGTGTTTAGTCAAGAGGAAACACCAAAAAATCCAACCATGTTAAGGGTTGGTGCAGTCAGGCTTGGTGCGATCCCCAAGTGATTTTGACGGCTTAGATGCCCCTAGATTGTGATTTCTTAGCCAATGGTTGAAATGTTGAAACTTTGACTTGCCAAAAAAAAATCCTCACTAAAAATGGAGTAATTTGAATAGCCCATTTACAATTTGGTTTACTTTGAATGTAGTTTTATGCTTTTAACTATAATAATCATGTTATGCTTTTCACAATAATAGTACACTGTTATTGATTTCCATAATTTGTTGCAAACCATAACACGAAGAAGGTTTGTTCAGGTTTCCTTTGTTGTTCACTTGTTTCCAATGTTTGTTGCCGATTTTGATGCTTAATTCTTTGCATCAATGAAGCAATTGGTGCAAATTTTGGAACGACTGACCTTTTTGTCCCAACTCATTTGATAGTATGTGTTGACGGTTTCATTACACGATCAAATGATATTGTTTCTTACTGTATTGCAATGCATGCATTGGCTTCTATTGTACATCACAAAATTTTATGCCACTGCAATATTTTCATTTTGAAAGATTTTAAGGCAACGGTCTCACATTTGAATCGTTGCTTGACATTGTATTCATGCAATGACAAAAATTGTTTCTTTTGAATTTCTATGAGCACATTAGCTTTCTGTCTTTTTTTTTTTTTTCCCATATTGCCTAGTGCGTTGAAACAATGTAACAATACTACTTCCAACTTCTTTCTCCCTGCTATGAAGGACATAGGATGGCGTGAACTTCATAGATCTATTATTGCAATAAATAGCATGAATTTATTGCTCTTCATTGCTCTCTTTTTTCATACTATTTGTCCTCTTTGTAATTAATAATAATAATCTAATTTTAAGGTTACTGCCAAATTAGATATTAAATTGGTGTATGAGACCCCTTGTTTGTGGGGATAAGAGACTTCTTTGACTCATCAATTTAACTGCTAAAGTCTACTGAGATTTACATAATCTACTCCTTTGAATTTGAAACTGTAACCTCTAATGAAGAAACACCTCTAATAAAAAAACACATGTTCTTAAACGCTCAATCCTTACTTGCTTTAAAAAAAATCACATAAATAAAGTTACCGATTAAAAAAATCAATCAGTTATTGTGATATGGCATGGAGCTTAAAAAGAGCATGAATTTATTCTTTTAACATAATTATAGCCAATGTAGCGCTTTCTAGAAGGTATGTTCCATTGCTTTTTCTTATTGGTATATACAATTAGAGGATACTTGGAGGAATTTTCCAAGTGTGTGCTTGTTTGATAGCATTAATAGATATTTCCAAATTTTAATCTTGTTCTAGTTTGGAAGCAGGTCTAGTTTGTTCCGTTCCACTCAAAAGTAGTTGACCTACTCGGTTAGTTTGGAAGCATGAGGTCTGGTTTGTTCTCTTCTACTCAACGGTGGTTGAGCTACTCGGTTCATCGCAAACTTGTACTAAGCTTTGCTTTAGATAAGCCCCTCTTTGCGAGATCATGAATCTGAAGGTTCAAAATAAAAGCTTACTAGTATGCGAGACTATAGCATTTTGTGAGCTATTAATCTAGGTGATGCTAAACAAAAGAGAACTATTTTCAATTTGGATTCCATTTGCTTAGTATATGTGAAGATATTTTCTCACTCTTAGACTTAACAACATTTCAAGCCGCATTCCCTATTTTAGTTTCAATGCAACTAATTTTGGTTTGGAATTAATTTCAACCTTTCATTTTGTGCTATGGTAAAATGCATTTCACGCTTGGACAACTTTCAATTTTGCTTATATATATATATATATATATTTTAAGGTTATAATGTTTGTGTGTGAGTTTTTAAGAATTGTGCTATCTTTTTAGTATCTTTTCTTAAGGAAAACTTTGTTAGAAAATCTAATGGATGCTTCTCCTCATTTGTGGATGGCATCCTTAATAAATGTTAGTATATATTAGTGTACTTTACTCACGAGGATTCAAACTAGACACCTACAAGCACCAAACTAGCCAAATTCCCAACAACATTGGTGATAACTAGTTGAGTTAACCCCTTGGGATTAAAATGTTTGGAAACATCTCGGCCCACCCTAAAGCACTTAAGAGTGAGTAAAATCGTTAGTACCTTGCCAACCTTCATTGCACCATGAGAGGAAAACATGTCACAAGCGACGTATGAACCTAAGTGAAGAGGATAATTACTTCTCCTCTTAACCAACCAAGCTAGACCTAATTGACACTCTTCAATATTTACCAACATTAGCTTCAAATATTCCTTTGTGAGTATTGGTTTGATATTTGAGTCCATTTGTTGGTGTTTTTTGAACATCATTATGACTTGTTCCCTAAACCATAGGCCCACGTTTTGTTTGGTTTTAGACATGAGAAGGAAGAATGCGTTAAGGTCAAAAGTTCAATGTGTTTGGGTTTATTCCATGCGACAGTTCTCTTGCAATGATTTTTCCAAACCTTGAGGATAAAGGTGCATTGTATGTTCAATTATAAGATATCCAAGTTCAATCTTGTAACACACCCAACCCCAAGCTGGCTCACACCACAACTAAAACAACCAAATGAAAATTTCTGATACCAATTTTAGATGCAGAAATAACACATAGCATGACATTCTAGCTCATGCGATTGTCCATGCAAATTAAAAATGTAAATGTAATTACTTCACTATGCATAGCAACAACTAAATGCATACAACAACATTCCACCACATGAATAGATATTTGAGTGCATCATTCTACTTCACCGCAAGCAACAATAAACAAGATAACTCAAAGTAAAACACATAGTAGCTATATCAACATTTAACATAAACAAACACAACAATAAGAGCACTTATCTTATAAAATATGCAACCCGCTGCAGAGGACAGTCGTTCCTCCCAACCATAGACTTGTTGTTCTAGTTCTCAATAGAAAGTAACCCCCAAGATGGTGTTATGAATCCATAAGAGACAATGGTCTCTAAGGCTGGCTAAAGTCCCCCTCTCAACAACCAAATTACCACAATTAATTCCAGTCCAACAACTCTCTTGCCCACAACCTAGGGATGGGATCCCCCTTCATTGCTCACATGCCCTCAGGCCTTCCCACTCCTCTTTAGGGCTTCAATACACGTTGGACATGAAATCTCTTTGTTGGGATTCTAGGAATCTACAACCACAACATGAACTCTCACAACAACATAACACTAGATTTTCTTGACAATTATTTAACATAATATTACTTTTAGGCCCACAACCTTTCTTCCCATTAAATTACAACTCCAAAACAACTACCATCCATGCCCACTATGACTGACTTCAAGCTTCAACACTCTGAACTCTCTTGTTATCAAAAAATCTAAATGTAAAAACTGTTCTCCATGCAAAAACATGTCCCTCTAATTCTTTCCCCTCTATCATACGAATTTTTCCTTTCTTTCTCTTGCTTGCTTGACTTACACTCTTCCCCAACTTTATTGTAATCATCTCCCCATGCTCTCAATAACTATGGGATGTGACTTCCCACACCCACCCTCTTACATGAATTCAATGATTGGCCTTGAGAACACTCAATCAGAAAATGGATGGTTCATAGTAAGGATAATTTAGAAAGAAATAGTTTGGGTTTCATAGACATGGGTAAACTCTCCCCCTTAGACCCTTTCCCTCTCTTGTGGAAACTAAGCCTCCAAATATCTGTCTGTGTCCATCTGCAGTTGGTGATACATTTTATTTATTATATTCAATATACATCATTTACATATTACATTGCTTGGCCCACAACCATACATCACATTTACAATACACATCACTAGTTTGGGGTTTGAAAACATGGATGTTACATTTCCCCCCTACAAACTGTATTGTTCTTAGTGCACATCACCATACAATTTACACATTGACAGATATAAAATATTACATCAAAATACTTGATAATTTCACAACTTAATGACTCATGCAACAATTCCAGCCAACAAATCTCTTTTCCCCTCAACCCGCACATCCTAAGGGATGTGATTTGGTATCGGTCGGATACAAAATCTCAAATTTGTGGCTCCAGGAACTTCAGCTACCAAAATGGAGTTTTCATTCACTTATGTACAAATGTACATTCAATTTTCTTCAAAATTTGCAAAAAAATATGGGTATGCTTTCCACATGGCTTCCTCGTGCTCCCACATAGCATCTTCAGGACCGTAGCAAGTCCATTGAACCTTTACCAAATTGATGGATTTGTTCTTGAGAACTTTTACTTTTTGGTCTAGGATGCACACTAGTTCTCAAAATTCCCCCTTTTTTCCCATATGTATCACATGATTATGACCAGGTACACATTTTTTTAATAAAAACACATGGAACACGTTATGAATTCTCATGGATGTAGGTTATGATAGCATGTATGCAACTCATCCTATCCTTTCTAAAACTTCAAACGACCCATAGTATCTCATTACCAACTTTGGGAAACTTCCCAATTTCAATTAGATTCACTTGACTTTAACTTTTAAAAACACATGTGCTCTCCCACTTTGAATTCTCATTGTGTTATTTTTTTTTATCGGCATAACTCTTCTACCTATCTTGTGCAACTTTCAATTTCTACCCGATATTTACCATTTTCTCTTCCATTTTCCTCAACAATTCTTCCCTAATCACGACTCTGTTTGCTGGGTTATCCCAACTTACTGGTGTGTTTCACTTTTTGCCATACAATGCTTCAAATGGGATCATATTCAATAAATCCTGATACCCATTATTGTAAGCAAACTAATCTAAATGTATATATCCCTCCCACCTAGAAGGCTTGTCCATTACATACATTCTCAACATATCTTTAATTATTCGATTAATTCTCTTTTTTTTCTCATCTGAATCCAGGTGATATGATGTATTGAAATTCAAATTGGTCCCAAATCCTTTAAACAACCCCTTCCAAAAATTGGAAGTGAATTTGGGATCTTGATCTGACACAATTTCCTTAGGCACACCATGTAGCTTAGAAATTTATTTCATATAAATTTATGCAATAATGGTTGCCTTATGGTTACTTTTATTAGAATGAAATGTGCAACCTTTGTAAGCTTGTCCACCACTACCATGACATAATCATGTTGCCCTGCTGTCCTAGAAAATTTGGTAATGAAATCAATAGTAAAAACTTCCCATTTCTATTTAAGAATGGGAAATGGCTCCAAAAATTCCGTTGGATGTTTGTGCTCAACTTCTACCTTCTAAAATTCTATGCATCTAGACAAATAATCAGTTACATCTCGCTTCATACCAGGCCAAAATATTGTCCCCTTACAATTGTAATAGTTTTTTGGTATCCTGGTTGTCCAACGTATGACAGATTGTGCATCTCGTTTAAAACCAATTTTCTAAATTCCTAAGATTTGGGAACATAAACTCTATTCAAGAATAAGATGATTCCATGTTCTTCTAGCTTGTAATCCTTATATTACATTATTCTAATGTAGGATCTATTTAACTTGCACATAATGTTGGTTTGTTGTTACATCCTCTAGAATTCTATCTTTTAAATTTGTCTTGTACATACTAATGGTTGTGACATGCATTTCATGCTCCCTTATGCTGAGTGAATCAACTACCTTATTCTCTTTTCCCTTTATGTGCTTGATGTCAAAGTCATATTCACTGAGAAATTCCAGCCATCTAGTTTGTCTAATGTTTAGTGTTGGTTGTTCAAACAAGTATTTCAGATCACTATGGTCTGTCCTCAATTCAAATTTTATGACCATAAAGTAATTCTTCCACATCTTTAAATAATGTACTATGGTTGCCAACTCTAATTCATGCGTGGAATAATTTATTTCATGCTCCTTCAATTTTCTGGACTCATAACAAATTACATGTCCATTTTGTGAAAGAACTCCATCGAGCCCTTCCTTGCATGCATCTGTGCACACAACAAAATCCTCATATGGATCTCCATCTTTTAAAATAGGTGCATCGATTAATAAATCCTTTAAGAACTGTAAATTTTCTTCACACTTCACACTCCATTCAAACTTTACTCCTTTCTTTTTCAAAGATGTTATTGGGTGTGCAATATTGGAGAATCCCACAATGCATCTCTTGTAATAACTAGCTAGATCCATAAATGATCTAACCTATGAAATGTTTGTTGGATCTGACCAACTTTTGATTGCTTCAATATTTTCTGGATCCACCACTATGCCATCTTCTAAAACAATGTGACCCAAATAATGGATTTTCTTTTGATAAAAAGTGCATTTACTCAACTTGGTATACAATTGGTGCTCTCTTAACACTTGTAGCACCATCCTCAAATGTTTCTCATGCTCCTCTTCTGTCTTTGAATAGATAAGAATATCATCCAAGAATGCAATGACAAACTTGTCTAGGAAATCTCTAAGCACCCCATTCATCAGACACATAAATGTAGCGGGCGCATTTGTCAACCCAAAGGGCACCACCATAAATTCTTAGTGTCCATACCGTGTCTGAAAAGTTGTTTTTCTAGTATCTTCTTCTCCAATTCTTATTTGGTGCTAACTTTATCTCAATTCAATCTTGGAAAATATGTTTACTCCCTTCAATCGATAAAGAAGATCATCAATCCTTGGAAAATGATATTTGTTCTTGACCGTAACCTTGTTCAACTGTTTGAAGTCAATACAAAACCTCAACGTTCCATATTTTTTCTTGACAAAAAGAACTGGGGAACCCAAAGGAGAAACACTTGGGTGTATGTAACCCTTCTTCAACAACTCTTCTAGGTGAATTTACAATTCCTTTAGCTCTGATGTGCTAATTTTGTAGGGAGTTTTGGAGATCGGGGCGACTCTAGAAATTAAATAAATAGAGAAATCATTTTCCCTCTTTGGTGGCAATCCTGGAAACTCCCCAAATAGATATTCATAGTCTTTCAAGGATGGATAATATTAAAGACTTGGTTCGTTATCCTTCATTGGATCTTCCATATGGGTTGCATATATCTGACACCCTTTTCTAAAACTCCTTTTCAGCTGCAATGTTGAAAACTCTTGAATAGATATAGGCCTTGGAATACCTTGCACTTTCCTTGAATTCCCTTTCTCATTAATACATGTGAAATCCTTGTTATAACAATCTAAGACATCACGATTCTTTTCTAGTCAATCCATACCAATCAAGCAGTCATAAGACCCAAGCAATATGATATTCAAATCTACCTTAGTGTTGATTCCTTTCATGTTTATTGGGAAATCATTAACAAGCTCATTGATTCTTCTCTTGGTTCGAGTAGCTAGCTGAACTAACCAAAATTTTTCTTGCTTTCATTTCTTCAACTTAAATATTTCAACTACATTTGGATCTATATAGATATGACTAGCTCCAGAATCAATCAAAATAATTATGGGATGATCATCAATATTACTTTCCATTTCAATCATGTGGGATTGATAGTCTGTTTATCTATTGTCCAAGGATGCATAGATCCTTGGCATGCTTCTTCCCACATCCTCTATTGTCTCCTCCTGCTTCATGTTATGCACAATCCTCATCTTAATTCCTCGATGAGAACAATATTTATAGATGTGATCTCCTTCACATACCCAACACTTTATGGGTTATTGTCTTGACCTCTTTCCTAGGGAATCTATCATTTCTTGATCACTTTGAGATGGATGCCCTTGTTGATGTGCTTGAGAACCATTCCTGATGAAAGGTGGCTTGAATCATTTATTTCTATGATCCATCTTTCCTTTCTTCTTATCATGCCAATTGTAGCGTCCCTGGCCACCCAACTTGGGCCATGCTGCACAAAACCGATTTCTGTCACAATTGCATTTTCAAATTTCTTTGAATTTCTTACTCTTACAACTTTGTAAAGTACCTAGTCATATCACTGAGTCCCGCTACCTCTAATATGAGCTTTGATACAGTTTAAATAAAATAACATTCCCCACATATGAATACCTTATATGCAATGCAAACAATATACCAATTCATGCATAAACATATATATTTAAACATACATAATTGACATATATGTATATACATTACTCAACAGAATAAAACACATAATAAATAACATGAAAACACACAAAAAAATAATTATCTTTTAATGGTAAATCACTAACTACATGCAGACCTCATACGTTCCTCCCATCCATAGACTCCGCTGCTCATAAATTCTCAACATCAGGTCACCCCTGAGCTGAGGCTAGAAACTCCACCAGGGAAGGCTTCCTAAGCTAGAATAAGGTCTAATTAGCATAATAAATCTCAGGTCAAGGTGCCATATGCTGTAACTAGCCTACATCCTCTCATTTACCACATGTCTATCCCACCCCAGGAAGTGTACCCCTTCTCTGCTCAACAATCCTTTGTTTGTCCCACTTCCCTTTCGAAGCTTCAACAATATGCCAAACATAAATTGTTAGAGGTATGTAGCTATTTTCCAACGCACCAACAAAAAATTCTCAATAGTTCTCTCACCCGAGAAACTTCTCACTTTGTAGCTGTACATTGTGAATAATCCTCCCTTTTTCACCTATACGAGGGAAATATTTGTACATGTGATCTCCCTCACAACCCCAACATTTCATAGGTTGTTTCCTTGTTTTTTTTTCCAATGTTTCTGACATTTTGGACTCATTTTGAGTTGGCTTCCCCTGATAATTATTTTTGAAGAATGGTGGCTTGTTCCCCTTCTTCCTATGCTCCATCTTACCCTTCTTCTTATCCTCCCAAGCCTTGTGGAAGCTTGGTCTTCCTCTATGTTGATCATAGAGGCACTTGTCCCTCCCGATTTCTTCATCCAAAGTCTTGGGATCATCATACTATATCTTGTCGCTGAACAGTGATGGCAACCTGCTATAAAACCTTTGAATATTGACTTGTTCATCTTTGATGAAGTCAACATACTTTAACAGTTATAAAAATCTCCTTTCATACTCATCCATAGTCATACTCCCAAGCTCGAGTTCAAAGAACTCCTTCATCTTCCTGTCATAATAATGCTTGGTCAAGTATTTCTTCTGGAAGTACTTCTTGAACTATTTCCAAGTGATTTCCTTCTTATCAATGTGATGTGCTTGGGCAAGCTGATCCCACCACATTGATGCTTTTCCTTTCAACTGGTAAATGACAATTCTTCCTTCTTCATGTGAGGAATAATTGTGCAACTGAAAGTATTTCCTCATCCCCAATGGCCAAGTCTCAACATCTTCATCTTTCTTGGCCTCACCATAAAAAATAAGAGGTTTAACCTTATTCATTTCTCCTTGTAGTTCATCCACCACAAATCTCCTCTTATGCTTTCTAACAGGCGATATACTTGGACTATTGTATGCCCGTCTAGTTGAGTGCCTTGGTGAGTGATGATGATGTCTACCAACACTTCTTGACTCTTCCCTTTTGGCATGATATACATGACTCCTTGACTTGCTTTATTATGTCTCCTTATCCATTTTATTCTCTATTCTATCCAAGCTCTGCAACATCTTGATGTTGAAGCAATCTTGTTGCTCTTTAACCTTCATAAGTCTCTCATTATCAACCTTACAACTTTGCACGTCTCTTTGCAGACTCTTAATAGTCTCCACCAAATTCATACTCTCCTCTTTTCCTTCTCCGTGCCCATTGGATTCTGTTTTGCATTACTCATGCTCATACCAAATCCTCTGACAACAAAATTACCAACTTAATGAGAACTCTCTAGAGTTCTCGTTTTTTTAAAGGTGTTATTTTTACCCCTATTTCAAAAAGTGGTGCTACCAGTAACACCCTTTTTTTTGAAGTGGTTAAAATGGATACCTATTTGAAATCGCGACCTTGACATTGTAGACAAAACCTTGAAATTGACCCTCAAATAAAAAAATTGATGCTACTGGTAGCACCACTTTTTTCTTCAGAGTTAAAATTATGACCTAATTGAAATCGTGACTTTGACTATTGGCACCACCGCAAATAAAACACTAAAAGTCAACTCCTAAATGTAAAAGTGCTATTACTTGATAATTTATTTCCTAATTAATTTTATTTTTTTTCAATAATTTTCATTTAGAAAATAATAAAATTGAAAAAAAAAACCACCTTAAACAATTTTTTTTCTTTTTTTTTAAGATAAAAACAAATTTATTTTAGAAATAGAGAAAAAAACAAAAATTGTTTGAAAAAAATGTAAATCACTAATTCTTAATAAAATAATTCAAAATATGAATTAAAAAATAGTGAAATCTAATTTTTTATTTGAAAAAAAAAAAAAAACTTAGAACATATATATTATTTTTTCTAAAACAACATAAAAAGAATATAAAAAAAACTTTGAATTAAAAAAAACTAAAACTAAAATGCTACCTTCTAAAATTTTAAAAATATAAATGTTAAATAAAAGTATTTTAAAAAAGGTTATAAATACTATACTAAAAAATAAAAAAAATAACATTAAAATAAAAAAATAAAACATAAAAAAAAAATAAAAATAAAACAAATACAATTAAAAAAATAAAACTAAAACCAAGACAAATTAAATAATTAAAAAAAAATTAAAATAATTTCGTAATTGGTGGGGAGGGGAGCGATGATGCCCAACATCGCCCCCCTCCCCCAAAGCAATGGTGGGAGGGGGGCCTACCTGGGGCGCTCAAATAGGCATCCGCGCATCCGTTGCAAGGCACAACAATGGGGGGAGGAAGGGCCATCGCCCCCTCTCCACTAATTACAAAATTGTTTTAATTATTCAATTTGTCTTTATTTTAGTTTATTTTTTTAAAAAATGGGTTTGTTTTATTTTCATTTTTTTTAATTATTTATGTTTTTTTCTTGTTTTATTATTATTTTTATTTTCAAATATAATTTTTATAACAATTATTTTAAACTCTTTTATTTAACATTTATATTTTTAAAATTTTAAAAGGTAGCATTTTAGTTTTATTTTTATTTTTTTTTCAATTCAAATTTTTTCATTTTATTTTTTCATGTTTTATTTTTTAAATTGTTTTTGTGGTTTTTTTATTTATAGATTTTCGCATTTTAAATTTTAAATTTCATGTTTTTAGGGGTCCTTTTTAATTTAAAAAAAATAAAAATAAAATTTTACTATTTTTTAGTTTATAGTTTTATTTTTTTAGTAAAAATTCATGATTCCTTTACATTCACATTTTGCACCTGTACATTCTACCACCTTCATTTCACGCCCAATTTGACCCGCTAATGTTTTATGTTTCTCACAAATCCTCCTCCCTTGTATGTTTTCACATTTAGACATTTTTTTCGCTTACATTTCACCACGGTATAAGATACTCTCTCGAATCATTTGACTCTTGTCACAATCCATTCATCCTGTTAGCACTCGGTAATTTATTTGGGATGTATCAAAGAAAGCCTCGAGGTAACAGTTTCAACCAACTTTAGATTGTATTATGACCTATACAATCAGAGAGGGCTCTCTCGTATGTCTAATGACTGGTAATAACTCAAATATTTCATCAATAAATGCATAGAAGTTAGATTATGCAATATGACAAGTTTATTTTTGTTTTAAAAGGGATGGTAGGACAAGCAAGAGCGAAAGTACCATTGGGAAATGGAGTCAATTTAAGAAAACGATAGAAACAAATGACTTAGTGACTGAAATTGAGAGGATAAAGGCTAAATAAGCAACAATATTCAGTTAAAAATAGTTGTGTGTGTTGAGAGAAAAACACATGAAGCAACTCGAAGCACTGCTGAGGATGAATTTAGAATTAACTTAGAGGAAAACAGTTTGTCTGAATGACGCAAATCCTGGGGCGCTGCGCAACGAATCCCAGGTTCGAAATTACGTTCCTATTCAGACAAAAAATAGATATGAATAAAGAATACAAGAAGTACCTACACAGAGAAAGAATACAATACATCAAACTGCCACAGTTAGAATCTTTTCATCAAAGCTTCAAGACTTTTGCATTGAGTTTTAGTTGAATTAAGAGCTACATTCAATAGTCATTGTCTACATTGTTTTTACCAACCAACCTTGTATACATGAAAATGATCCCCATATATAGAAATCTAATGTTACCCTTGGCTACTATGGTCAAACTACTCCCTCCTAGAATTATGGATCCGTTTTTTTTGAAAGAGAACAATAACTTCAACAGATTCACTAAAAATAGAAAACTCGACTTTCCCAAATCATAATCGTAAATGAAATATTCTTTCCAGTCATTGATCATGATCAAAATTCAACCATATGGTTTTGATGATTCATCATGTGCATTTATGGACACTTTGTCACCCTTGCACAACAAGTCTGCTATGCAATAGTAATCTACAACAAAAAACGCAACGGATTGCGCAATGAACTCGGAAAATAGGATTTAAATATGACACCATATCTCACTAATTAAAAACTATTTTCCAAAACTGAGAGAGGTTTTTGTAGGTAAGATCGTTATAAAGAAAAACCTCTCTCGAGTTCTCAAAAACATGTCTCGGATATGAAATCATGAAAAATGAAAAATATGGCTCAAAGATTCCTTCAAATCTCCCAAAATATGAAACGTTTTTAAAATTTGATAGAGGTTATTATTATTTGGTTTGTCCTAAACAAAAAACTCTCAAGTATTTTCAAAATTACTTTATAGTTGGTCAGAGAGTGATCTTGAAGTTGACCACTAAACCAATCATTTGCGCAACACGACCTGTAGCCTGTGCGCAAGAAAATCCTCTGCGCGAAAGCATCCTCTTGGCGACGAAATCCACTGCGTGACTGTCACATACCCACTACGGAAACCTAGATTTTTTTTGTCTTTTTCTTCGAGGGACAGAATCCCCAAGACTTCTATGGGGCCTAACGTAGATCCTCCCTTCCCTTATCCTTATCCAAACGACCACAACCTGGCCTTAGCGCAAGCACCTTTCACAACTCGCGAGTTGGGAGTCAAGACTCTCGACTCCCCTTTCTCCATATGCCAATACTCGAGGTATGATACGGGTATGGCTCCTTCCTTACTAGCGCCTGCTACATGTAACCATAGGCTAGGCCAAACACTAGCACCACTCACAAATTCGCTAGTTGAGGTGTTGAGCCCTCGTGCTCCTCCTTTGAGAAATCCCGAAACGCGAGAGGTCAACGTTACGTGGACTCTGCCAAAGCGATGCGCTCACGCCACTTGTCTCCTCTGCTTTACTCTGCTCACGAGCTGTGCCACTGCCGCCTGTTGCACGAGACCTCGGCTCTCGGTGTTTTGCGGGCTTAGCGATCAGGGTACAACTTCTTCATCCTGCGAAACCCCGAGCCACGATAAGTCAACAATGGGTTGACTCTTTCCCAAGTGACAAGTGTCCACCACCAGTCACCCGCTTCCTAGGCTAAATACTAGCGCTACTCGCATCTCGCGACTTCGTGAGTTGGAGTGTTGAGCCCTCGTTCTCCTTCTTCGCGAATTCCAAAGATACGATAAGTCAACAATGGGTTGACTCTTTCCCAGGTGACATGTGTCCATCACCCATCACCCATTCCCACCTTTCTCTGGGTGCTTGTTGTTACGCCACTTGTCAACCACGTGGCCCCCACTTATGGACGGGCCACGCGTTTGCACGATCCCTCGACGCTAGGCACTTTGCGACTTTTACAGTCGAAAAGAGACTCTCTCAAGTTCCAAAACCCCGATAGGTGATAACCACGAACATTCTGAGCCTACGGTTCTCCCGTGGCCTGGATCCAATGGTCACGATCACATCGCGATCTCGCGAATTGTGAGTTCATGCAATCCTACCCTTGATCACTCCAAGTCGCGAGTCAGCGAAATTCTACTCTCTTGCCTATACAAAGGCTAAGATCGATGGTCAAAAGGGCTCCGTCAGATCCTTGGATCTACGATCCTGGATCCCATTGCTACTTGCGAAGGCTGAAAGTGTCGAGGTGTTAACGCCTGCGCTCCTTCTCTAGATCCATCGGTCTCAACAGATTTGGGGTATTCCCGAAAGGATTTCGGCCGTTCGTCAACCAAATGATAAGGTATTCTCTCTTTCTATAATTGGGCTCGCTATCCCTTTTGAGCTTGAATCACGAAATTCAACTTCTTAGGGCTTCAAACTCCCATGACTCCGAGACCTTAGAGAGCTACCCTTCCAGCCCCAGACTTAACGATTTGTACAGAAACCAATGATGACATATAAGCATACACATGCATCCATTATTTCCAGTTTAAAACACCAGGCAATCATTCTACACATAAATTATTATGGGCATATAAACATAAGCATGCATTCATGATATTCAGTTTGAAATACAAGGTATAAAACACTTATCAGATCTACCAGGCATGATGCAATTGTTGAGAGGGGTGCTCGTTTCCATCCAACCGTAGGCTTAGTGACTCCAAATGGATTTACCACTAGCCACCCGCGAGCTAGACCACGATGCTTTGAGGTTCAGTCTCCTACTTCCAACTCAACGAAAATCAAGGACGAAGGTTACTCTCCTTCTCCTGATACAAGAAAATAATCTAGGACGAATGTTACTCTCCTTCTTCTGATATTTAGAACTCTCTGCGTTTCCATGGTTTCCTCCAGTTCCCTTCCGCGATCTTTGTTGCGCGCGCTCTTCTCTCCCCCCTTTCCACATTTCCTCTCTTGCCCATTTTTTTTTGCAAGGTTGAGTGTGGTGTGAATTTCGCCATCCGTGGTCAGGTCTGAGGGCTGTTACGGATGGGCGGTTCACCCCCATCTCCTCATTAATTCTTTGAGGAGCCTCCCCACCTACTAATCTGACGGGAAATCCATTCCAGGATCAGAGAGCTGCTTTGGTTTTTGAGCAAGTATAAACCAGTACGGTACTAGCTTGGTGGAAGTTAACGCAACCATTCCAGGTCCCTTACACCACCTCTCATTAGCCATCGTGGTCTCTTTTAGCACATCCCCCTCCCAACAGTCATGCAATACATATTCATAACATAATTTACATTCATCGACCTTTTATGTAAAGGTTCGTCAAATCAAACATTCACATCTTTGAGTTTGCTATAGTTCTTGGCCAATATAGTTATTTTTACAAACTGGGGGAAACATGGTGTTACAATTCCCTCCCCCTTAAAGGAACATTTTCCTCGATGTTCTATCTATCAATATGACATGTATGTACAGAAGTAAAAAAAATCGGATATGCTTGTTTCATGGAATCTTCCATTTCCCACGTAGCCTCATCTGGGCCAAAATGTTTCCACTGCACCTTGACCTGTGCAATGGTTCAGTTCTTGAGTGGGGTTTCCTTTCTATCCAGTATGCATTGAGGTTCTGGCAGGAATTCTCCCTCCGGTGCCACCTGGATCATAGACCAGTCAATTATATGATTAGAATCATGTACATATTTCTTCAATAATGAAACATGGAAAACATTATGTGCTTTTACTGTGGGAGGAAGTGCTAGCCTATAGGTTACAAATCCCACTCTATCTAGAACTTCAAAGGGTCCACAATACCGAGGTGCCAACTTGGCACAAGCTCCCATCCTCAGGGAACTCTTCCCGGGCCTAACTCTGAGATATACGTGGTCTCTCTCCTTGAATTCTCTTGGAGTTCTCTTTCGATCGGCGTAACTGAGTGACCTTTAGATTTTGTTTTATCTAAGTCACTTGTTGTTCCATTTCTTTCAACATGTTAGGTCCAATAGTGACTCTGTTCATGGGATTACTCCAACTGACTGGAGTGTTGCATGGTCTGCCATAGAGGACTTCGAAAGGGCTCATCTTCAGGGATTTTTGGTAGCCATTGTTGTAAGCGAATTCCACCAGTGGCAGGAAATCTTCCCACTTTTTGGGTTGATGCATTACATGCATCCTTAGCATGTCTTCTAATATTTGGTTCACTCTTTCCATCTGTCCATCGGTTTGAGGATGATAGGTTGTGTTAAATAGTAATTTGGTCTCCAGACCAACCATCAAGGATTTCCAAAAGTTGGAAGTAAATTTCGTGTCTCTGTCAGACACGATCTCTTTAGGCATACCACGTAGTCTGAATATCTCCTTCATGAATATGTGGGCAACGTCTATTGCCTTGCAAGTTGACTTGATGGGGATAAAATGAGCGGACTTGCTCAGTTTATCCACCACTACCATGATGGCATCATTCTGTTTAGTCGATGTTGGTAATCCAGTGATGAAATCCATGGAGATGGTTTCCCATTTCCATTCCGGGATTGGCAGGGGTTGTAATAATCCTACTGGGTTTCAGTGTTCTGCTTTAACCTGTTGGCACTCTATGCATTTGGCTAAGTACTCAACTATGTATTTCTTCAATCCAGGCCAATAGATTTGTTTCCTGGTGGCTGTGATCATCTTCTGGTATCCTGGATGACTAGTATATGATCTTTTATGTAGTTCATCCATTATGAACCTCTTCAAGTCATCACAATTTGGAATATACAATTTGTTTCTGTAAGTCAATAGACCTCCATCTATCATCTGGTAGCCTTCATACTTTATCCTTGTGGGTTCTTGCTCCAGGTATGAGGTCACGGTCTGGAAGAATTTGTCTATTTATTGTGCATTCCTGACTCTTTCCTTGATATTCGTCTCGCAGGTGCTCACCACTGTCAGGTGAATTGTTTTCATACTTCTTCTAAGGGCATCGACCACCTTATTTTCCTTTCCTTTAACATGTTTGATTTCAAAATCAAACTCACTAAGGAGGGCCATCCACCTAGCTTGTCTAGCATTGAGCTTTGGTTGGTCAAATATATATCGCAATCCACAGTGGTCTGTCATAAGTACAAATTTCCTTCCCAGGAGGTAATGCCTCCACATTTTTAAGGCGTGCACTATGGCGGCCAGTTCTAGATCATGGGTCACATAGTTGACTTTGTGCTCATTCAATTTTCAGGATTCATAGCAGATTACACTTCCTCCTTGCATAAGGAATCCTCCGAGCCCTTCCTTACAAGCATCTGTGCACATGAGGAAGTCGTTTTTGGGATCAACGATCTTTAGCACGGGTGCATGGGTCAGTAGATGTTTTAGGGATTGAAATATTTCTTCACATTCTTGTGTCCATGTGAATTTAGCTCCCTTCTTCTGGAGGGCAGTGATTGGATAACCAATCTTGGAGAATCCTTTTATAAATCTCCTATAGTATCCTGCTAAGCCCCTAAAGGACCTGATATCTGAAACGTCCTTTGGGGTAGGCCATTCCATGATAGACCTGATCTTGTCAAGGTCTACTGCTACTCCTTCTTCAGATATTACATGGCCCAAGTAATGTATTTACTTCTGGAAAAAGTTGCACTTTCTAAATTTGGCATAGAGCTGATGTTCTCTTATCACTTGGAGCACAAGTCTAAGATGTTCCTCATGTTCCTCTCTATTCTTGGAGTAAATTAATATATCGTCAATAAAAACCAGTACAAATTTGTCTAGGAATTTGCTGAGCACATTGTTCATCAAGCACATAAAAGTGGCAGGGGCATTGGT
>ML788175.1:190506-202071 GCA_009831015.1 Picea engelmannii | reverse complement strand
TTTTATCTTCCTTTGTCTTCTTTTTCTATGTTTTATATCTTTTCATAAGTTTTCTTTCCTACTTTCTACTATAGTACACTATACAAATGGCTTCCTTACTGCACTGCAACTACTGAGAGTTAGTAGGTCAATTTTCCCTATACATTTTTATTCATATACCATTCAACATTCATTGCATTTCTATTCATGTCAAGTCCTTTAGCTGCACAGATCCTCTATCTGTGACATACTTCACTTCATATGGCCTTATCTAATGCATTCTGAACTTACTAGGATGTTGCAAAAATTTATTGTCATAGAGGATAACTAGATCTCCCTCCTTAAATCTTTTCTTCTTTATGTGTCTATCATGCCAGGCTTTGTCCCTTGCTTTCTACACCTCTTGTTGGAATCTTGCCAGGATATTGTCTTCTTCTAGTTCCATAAGTTGACTTAACCTTTCTTGTACTGCGCCTCTTTTTTTCATGTTTGTCATTGCTGCTATGCGCAAATTGGGTGTCAAAAATTCTAATGGAACCACTGCTTATTTTCCATACAACAATCTGAATGGTGTATGTCCTGTCAACTTCTTGCATTTAGTCCTGTATGCCCATAAAAATGCAAGTATTTTTAAATCCCAATCATTTCTGTTCACATTACAAATTTTTGTCAAGTCATTCTCCAAAATATTTTTGAAAGATTCAACTGTCCCATTTTCCTGAGGATGATATGGTGTACTCTTATGGTGATAGAATTCAAATTCATCAGTCATGGCCTAGATGGTACTATCAATAAAATGGGTGCCTTGATCACTCATCAAAATACCGGGAGATCCAAATCTTGTAATCACCTCCTCAAATAAGAAGTCTGTTGTTGTCTCTGCACTGCAATCCTTTACTGGTGCTGCTTTTGCCCATCTGGTTAAGTATTCTGTCGCAATAATGATGTATCTTACTCTTGACCTTCTTGCTAGTGGATTAATAGGTCTGAAAAAATCTATTTCCCACTTTTCAAATACCTAAAGAGTTACTTGGGGTCTTAGGGGCATCACATCCCTCCCGTTGGGTTTTCCCACCCTCTGACAGACATCACAATTCTATCAATATTATTTTTCATATTTATGAACTGTTGGCCACCATGAACCTACGCGCAATACCTTCTGTGCGATATCTTTTTCTGCATAATGTCCTCCAAATATACCTTCATGAGCTTCTTCTAGAACCATTGGTCATTCATGTTCCATCACACACCTTCTCAAAATGTTTTTTGCTCCCAGATTGTATAAATGACCTGCAATTAATTGATAATATGCAGTTTTGACTACCGGGTTTTTCTTCTACGTGGTACTAAAATCATTTGGTGCAACTCTTGTACTCAATAATTCAATGATATCAACAAAGTACTCATCAACTATCTATACTAAAAATAACTGTGCATCAGGGAAGTTGTCTTCGAAGTTAGTAGGTTCTTCTTCATTGGTTATCCTTGATAAATGATCTGGGCCTGCATTCAGTTTCCTTGGTTTAACTATTACTTCAAAATAAAATTCCTAGAAAAATAATAGCCATCTACAGATCCTCCCCCCCAACACTAGCTTGTTGACTAGATATTTGAGGGCAGAATGATCTGTGAACATTTTAAAGTGCTTTCCCAATAAGTAATGTCTGAATTTCTGCAGTGCATATACCATGGCTAGACCTTCTCTTTCTGTTGTGTTGTAATTATGCTATGAGTCTGATAACTTCATTCTTGCAAAAGGTATAGGATGATCTAAGTCACATGCTCATGGCTGCACCAGAATTGCTCCAAGTGCTATTGATTATGCATCTACATGCACCTGAAATGTCTTTTCCCAATATGGGAACACTAAAATAGGTGTTATCACCATCTTCTCCTTCAAATTATCCAATCCCTGATAACAATCCTTGTTACATTGAAATTTGGTGTTCTTCTTCAACAAATTTTCCTTCGGCATAGTAATCTATGCATACCCCTTCATAAACTTCCCGTAGTACCCTGTATGTCAAAGTGTGGCTCTTAACTGGCGCACTGAATTTGGTGGTGGTAAGTTCACAATTACAACAATCTTGGCAGGGTCAACCAATAGCCCTTGTCTACATACCACGTGTCCTAACAATATTCCAAAAGGTGTGCCGAAGATACATTTCTTGATGTTTAATGAGATATGACATTGCTTGCATTTGTGCAACATTATTCTTAATACTTCTACATGATCTTTCAAAAGACTAAAAACAATCCAATCATCCAAATATACTTCTAATAAGTTATGTATGAAATCTTTAAAAGAAGCTATAACCACCCTTGAAAATATGGTTGGTGCATTCTTCACTCCAAAGGGTATAACTCTATACTGATAGGATCCCAATTATGTAGCAAATGTAGTCTTATACTTATCCTTTGGAGCCATTTTAATCTGATGATAACCTAATAATTCATCTGTGAATGATTATGCTTCTTGGCCTCCCACATTCTCCAAGGCCCCATCTGTGAAAGGGGTGGGGAAATGATCATGTAAGCAAGAATCATTCAACTTCCTTAGATCGACACAAATTCTTATTCCCCCTTGTTTCTTTTCCTGGACTACCATGGGATTGATCCATTCAGATTCCTCCACTAGTTCTATGATACCAGCTTCCAACATTTGGTCAAGCTCTTCTTTCACTTTTTTATTATACTCTGGGTTCATACTATAAGGTCTCTATCTACAAGGTCTAACATATGGTTTTAGGGGTATCTTCATCTCACTGAGCTCTCCGACTATTCCTTTCATCTTTTTGAAGGTCGTTGGAAACAAGTCACTGTATTCGCACAATAACTCTGTTATGCCTTCTAATGTCTGCTCATCATAGTAGTCTCCAATGCTTGCGATTTTAGGGTTTTCTTCTGTCCCAATGTTGAATTTCTTGACCTTACTTGGTGTAACAAATTCCTATGACTCTAGAGATGGACCATCCACCTCTCTCTCACCTTCAATCTCTATTATTTGAATGTTGCGTGGATCATCTTCTTCTGGTGCTTCCTTTGCGACATGATAACATGAGAGTAAGTCTTTGACTGTCTGTCTATTATACTGTTGATATTTTGTTACAATTTCCACCTCAATTTCCTCAAAAAATATCATTCCCTGTATCAGATTCAGGGATGAATCGATGTTGGGATTCTCATGCTCAAATGAGAAAGTTACCACAAAATTATGTTGTAAAACTTTCTATTCTGTAGTGCCTTTTCCCATTTCCTGGTCTATGTACCAGTTCCCTGGTATCCTTTCTAATGTATGAATAAAGTAATGAGGTGATTCTTCTGGTGGTGTCAACCTCCATTGTGTTCTACATTTCTATTTGTGCTGAGCTGGCCTTCCTTTTCCATCATATTTCTGTGATATATTGTTCCCCTATTCTTCACCAAATCTAATGCGCAATAACCTCTTACACTGATGCCAATCTTGAATTGTTTCCTTATGCACGTCCTACCATATTGTAGGTGTTTCATTGAGTGAAATGTCCAGGGATAACAACCTCTGATTTTCCAAAATTTATTCCTCATAATTTGTCAAAAATTCTTCTAAGTCATTCAAACCATGAAAAGTGGGAGGTTCCCTTACCTCTGTACCGACCCACCTTACTGCGCACTCTACTCTTGCACACCTCCTTGTGGAGACTTCATGTAGTCTCTGTAACCAGTTTTCCAGACATGTATTTGAGTCTGAGGCAAACACTATAATGCTTCTCCAACTAAGTACCCCATCTGCAGTTGGGTTGACATAATATTCTTCTCACACAGTAGTCCTATATAACTGATTTATTTCTTCCAAGTCCAAACATGTCACCTCTACAAACATTTCTCCTTCTAAGGAATCAAATGGTGCAATGAACCTATAGTCGCTTGATTCAAAAGTTGTTTTTTGTGTCTTCAAGTTGATCAAATCCTGGTTATCAAATGCCCAGTCTAGTCCAAGTAATGATGGATAGGGTGTTGTGCCATATACTATTTCTATAACTTCGAAATCTACCACAATGCGCACTCCATCCAAGTCTATTGTCACACCTTTAAGTCTTCCAATTGGTAATACTCTATGCTGATTTTCCAATTTCAACTGAACATGTGAATACCCTAATGTGGGTTCCCCCATACATTGCTATGTCTTCTTAGGTAAGACATTCACTTCAGAGCCTAAATCAAGTATGATATCTCCCATATTGAAATCCCCAATGTTGGCATTTAACCTTAATTCATTACTGGTTCTTCTTCTTGTATGGAGATTATTTACTATCTTCTATTCTATCTTCCCTTCTACTTCTGTGTTGCATCTTTCTAGCAAGTTTTGTAAGACCTTAATGGATGATGTATCATTCAATAGCTTGACACAAGATTGCAGAAAAGTATTGATGTTACTTACTTGCTCTAACAATTGTCCTTTGCTGGTGTGATCCATTGAGGTTGGCATCTCGTACATTGGTGGATCCTGAGTTTGTTGCACAATTGATGTAGATGCAATGTTCTCTTTTAGAATATCTTGTCTAGCCTCCATGAATGTCTTCTTTTCTTTCCACGCGTCAAAATGCTTCTATGGCTCAATGTTCTTCTTGACCCACTGGTGTTGAGTTGGATCATGTTTTGCTGCATCAACTCCCATCTTAGATCCTCCTCTAGTAACTATGTTGATATTCTTCCCATCATCCCTAGTTTCTGCCAAAATCCACTGGAAATTCTAATTATTCTGGTTTTGTTTTTCCTATATTTTTCCCAACAATGCCAAATAGTCTTTTGTGTCGTGGTTTGTTGTGCGATAATACATACATGTCGCAGGTGGAAGTGGACAATATCTTGCATAGTGTCCTAGTTGTTGACAGTTGTGGAAGAATACTGGCCCTCTGCTCGTATAAATCCTCCTCAGCCTCAGCCTCCCCTTTCGAATCCACTTCTATCTCCGCGTGGTGCATTATATTGGGGTATTTGGTTATACTACACAAGATTATACTGCGGTTGCACATTATTATATTGCGAATGCGTGGGATTGAATTTTTGTTGTGCATTATTGAAATGCGGTGAAAATTTCCCTATCATCATCTCTACTTGCACCTTGTAAGTATATTAAGTTCTCTCTCTCATCAATTCCAACGTTATACAATCCTTGTCATCACGACCCACTAATTTGAAAAAATTGCAGTAATAACTTTTTGGCATTGTATTATACTTATGCATCATTGGACAATGATATGTATCATGCATGTGTGTCTTGCAAATTTCACACCATGGTACTCCCGTTGGAAAGGGGTTTGTCACCCCCGCTGCCAAGTATTGCGTAAAGGTTTGGCATTCATTCTTATGGTGTCCTTCTGTCCTTCATAACATACACCAAATTTTTTTTCTCTTTTCTTTCCCCTTATTCTGGTTCAACTGAAATTTTAGATTCTTAAGGTCCTCTTTCATCTCTTCTATTGCTGGATCTGTATGTTGAAACTGGTTTTCTTCTAGCTATAGGGATGCTTGTAGTGCCTCTCCCTGATTCTGAAACTTCTGCTGTCTCAAAGGATACTTCAAGTGTGTTAATAGCAAGTTCATAAATAACTACCTATGCTTCATGTCAGTAAAAGAGTACTTCAACTTACTTTCAGATGATTGAACCTTTTATAAATCTCCTAGAAAGACTCACCTAGTTTCTACCTGATCTCAATCATTTCGTTCATGTACTAGTCTTGTGAGCTTGGATTTTTAAATTCATTTAGCAACAACGTTTTCACCTTTGTGACAATATTTGGTACTCCTTTCAGACTGTTTACAGCAACGCTCATGTACCATTCTGGTGCGCGGTCTCTGAATGTTATATCCCATTGCATGAATTTTGTGTCCTCGTCTATGATCTACTTTTCTTCCAAAATATTTCCACAGATGAATAAATGCTTCTCAAGGTCCTCTGATGCTTCACCATGAAATTCTGGTAATCTGATAGTGGGATCTACTCCTTCCATTTTGAAACTTGTTGAGCTATTGCCTCTACGAGGTTTAAATAGTTGACTGTTACTTCTTGAACTTGTTCCTCTAGCTGGTTTTCCTCTATTGGACCCATGATCTGTTGCCCCTCTTCTACTAAAAATTGGTTGTCTAAAAGCTGGTGTTCCTTTAGGTGTATTAGTCACACATGGGGTTGTAGGTTCCACACTAACTGTGATCTGGACTGGAGGTTTTCCTTCTGTTCCTGACCCTGGACCTATTTTTTCGTTTCATATGTTGCACGCAGGGTTTCCTCAATATGCTCCACATCCCATAGATCCTCTACCTCTTCTTCATTGCTTACCAAGCCCTCTCTGTCGGCCATGGCCCTCTTTTTGTTATTCATATTATATTGGTAAGGTCTTCTGCTACGCATTGTTCTAATTTTTTACATTATTTGTTTTATATGGTCCTCTTCCATAATGATCAGGTCCATGACCTCCTTCTTCTTCCCCTTATCCAACTCTTTGTCCATATCTCAGACTCTTGTCAGTGCTTCCCCCCCTTCCCCTATGCACGTAAGGAATTTTAGCTGTCCGATTCCATGGTCATCACACCTTTGTCATACAATAAAGTCTTGATAGAAGTATAAAGTAATATTATGTACCTACCTCTAGGTTCCTTTAGAAATTCCTGCTTTGCAACAATGTACAAATTTGGAGTATCAATTTCAAATTCAGTGATGAACCCTGCAATAATACTGTCTAACCAGAAATCTACTGCGCGCGTAAATTTATAATTGACTTGTTGTAATTGCGCGATATCCACAGGATGCCATTCTACGTGTCTTATCCGATTCGCATAATGGTTTTCCTTTAACCTCAATAACCACTCCTGCAACAGATGCAGAAATTCATAGAAAAATACTTCATGCAAGTTGCTAAACACATATTTGTCGAGATATTTGCATGGTGTATATTTACGATTTCTATTGTGTTTCTGTGCAAACTTGAGTTCCTTTGTCCTTAACCATATTTCAATCTCTACCTTCGTTGGATTCCATGGCCTGAACATTCCATTCTACGTTTTCATTCTCCGTGCTTTTCTTCAACATATTCCTTCCACTCAATCCCACACCGTTCCAGCCAGAAATGGAACCATTTGCTGGATGCTTGGTCTGACCCAGGTTCTGATCTCAAAGGTTTCCAAGAGAACCCTAAAATTGTCGGCCCTCCTGGTAAGTTAGAAGGCAATGTTGCGCATAGAGTGCACAACACAGTCTCACCCGATATAGCTTTATGGGGGACTACAATACTCAGGTGTTTTTAGTCAAGGAAGGGATTGGGAACGTATGTTATTCCTTTTCCTCATGCATCAACATTATGATTCATTAATATAAATCTAGTGTTCATTCATTCATCTAAATATGCATGCATGTTGTCATAATCAAATTCACCATTCATTCTGTAACTGAAAAATATCATAACAATAAAATAATCATTCATGACACATAACACAGTAAATTTATAGTGGTTCACCCCCCCTGGGGCTACGCCCACAAGGATCTGTCTCTTCTTCTCCTTTATTCATCTTTCTACAAAATTAGTGCTGCACATTACATATTTGGGTTTACAATAAAAAAGGAGGGTAAATACCCTCAGCGAGGCGGACTAGACCACACCAAGATCCATAACTTGTAACCTAACCCTAAAAAACTAAGTTATTCATACCATTCGACCAATGACCCATGTACTAAAAAACGAATAACCAACCATGAACCACCTATACTAGACCTCCTAGGTCTTTATTTATACTATTCTATTGGCTTATGGCCATTACATTCATGTCCAAAACCCTAACCCTAAGATGGCTAGGTTTTCTTGCATTTGCGCCACACTACTTTTCCTCCTTCTTCTACATTGTTCTTTTCCTTGTTTTTCTGCATGTTGCTTTTCATTTTTTTTTTGCATGCTTCTTTTCCTTCTTTTTCTGCATGCTGCTTTTCCGCCACCTATGGTGCACACTCCAAAAATAGGCTTCTCTTTCCAAAAATAGGCCTGCACTCAAAATAGACTTTTCTCCCAAAATTGGTCTGCGCCAACAGTTTCCTTGGAAGGGCCGAGGGTGGATGAGAATTCTACATAAGCTGCCACATTGTCTTTCCATGTCAGAGGACACATCATCAAGAGTGAGCGAATTAGAGAATGCCACGTAGCGATCATATACAAATGTGTGGAAGGAGGCTGTCAGAGATGATTGTTTTTAGAGAATATTTTTCAGAGGTCTCAAGGAAGTATTTTTATAGGGATTTTGACAATATTTCAGACTAAGAGTTTAGATGGAGTCCGACAGTGTTTCAGAGTAAGGGTTTGGAGGAAGTTTGACAATTTTTCATACTGTGAATTTTGGGGAATTCGCGTAACCAGAGGTTGAAGCTTTCTGATGGGGAGGCCCCGAAGAAAATTTTTGAAAGGCCTGCAAAGGTCTAGATACAACTTGGTAAATCCCAAAAGATCAATGATTGGGATTGATTCTGATTTTGAGAGCAACAGTCTAGATATAAGGACCTTTGTAGCAGTAATTTAGTAAATTTTTTCTATGAAAATTCGAGTTTCAAAGGTCTTCATCTTACAGGGAATTTTTCCATGCCACCAAGTTTCTGATTCTAAAATAATAGAGCTTGGAGAGATCTTTCCAACAAGATAAACTACTCACCAAACAAAGCTTGTATGAAGGAGTTACAACCAGAACAGTCAAAGGTAAAATTTAATACCATATTTCTTTTAGAGGGAATAAATCCTAGCTCATGAGTCCATTTGGGGACCAGGAGCAGTATATGGAAAGATCATGGACTGTAGAAGTCATTCATGGAGCCAGATTTGAGTTTTGGGTATCTAAAAATGTGCTGGGAGAGAAAGAGAACACCCATAGCATGCATGGATATAAAAAGGAAAATGGTCAAAACTTCTGAAGACCATAAGTTTATGCTTGAAACTCAGAATTGGGAAAATAAATAGTCGATGGAAAGGTATTAAGGAGGAGAATCCATCAGATAACCCAGAAAATTAATTTGAGTAGAAAATTTTACAATCAACTCAAAATAAGATGACTAGTGGCATTAAAGGGTAGAAAATTTATGATTTCTTTTCCAAATTGTGTAGGTGTTTATTTTTCATCTAACATAAATTGTTTGCATGCACATTTTCTGTAGAATTAGAGGTTCAAAGAAGAAACTTGGTTTCTATATCAGGATCCTACAGTCATGAAGAGGAATTCATAGGTCTGCATGTCAGGACGTGGATTGTTGAGATTGAATCAAATGGAAGAAGAGATAGACAAGAGCATGTAACTATGAGAATACTTCATAGAGAAGTGAAGATCTATAGAGATGATAATGGAAATATTATGAAGGCTTAGGAAGAGATACTTCAAAGTTTGAAAATTTTGTAGAAACAAGCCAATAAGGACTCCAACACAAATCTCGAAGCTAGTGCTAGACAAGAGACAACATCCAAATCCCATAGAAGAAGTGATGGGCATGTGAATGATAGGAAGTCAAGGAGTAGAAGTAGGTTCCATCATTCTCTATAGAAATACACTAGGAGAGATCGTGCTAGTTCAGGGCCAAGAAGTAGCCCAAGTGTGTCCCCTATTAGGAGATAAAGGAGAATATTTGAGGGAGACATCTTGCAAAGTGAGCTCAGGGATATCAAGCCACCAAATTTCAATGGCGAGAACATGAAGGGAGAAGATGTTAAGGCCTGGATGTTGGAAATGAAGAAATATTTCTAGCTGAATGATTACCCCTCCAGGGTAGAAACAAGAATTGCAACCTACTACTTGCAAGGAAAGGAAACCATGTGGTGGGATCAAATTAAGCAAGCAAAGCATCTTGATGAGAAGATGGTCTCATGGAGGTAGTTCAAAGGATATTTCCAAGAGAAATACCTGTTTGAGCATTACTGTGAGAGGAAGATGAAAGAGTTATTTGAACTCAAGTTGGGAAGCATATCCATGGATGAATAAAAAAGGAGGTTCTTTGAATTTCTGAAGAATGTTTACTTCATAAAGGATGAGAAAGTCAAAATCCAAAGGTTTTGAGTGGGTTACCCTCCTTATACATTGAAAAGATGCAACATGATAACCCCAATAATTTAGATGATACCATAAGGAGAGAAAGGCATCTCTATGGGCAGTGCAGAGGGAGGCCAATCTTTCAAAAGACTTGGAATGAAAAGATGAAAGGAAAGAGGGAGAAAAGGAAGAAGGGTTTTAAGCCACCCTTTTCAAGAGTAACTCTTAAAAAAATAATAAAGTCCAATCATCCAAAAAATAAAACAAGACAACAGATTATTTTGGGAAAAGGCCAAAGAAAAAACCTATACAATGTTGGGGATGTGAAGGGAATCACTTATATAGGGATTTCCCTCAAAAAGGAGAAACGATGAGAATTGTTCACAACATTTAGGAGGCTGAAAAAATGGAAGAAACAAGAGGAAGCATGCCAAGGATTTATGCAGCCTTGGACAATAAGAAAGAAAAATATCAATCCCCCATGATTGAAGTGGAAGGTAAGATCAATAATCATCCCATAGCAATTTTAATTGATTTTGGAGCTAGCCATAGTTACATAAACTCTAATATTATTGAAAGATTTCATTCGCAAAGGAGTACGAATAAGAAATATTGGTTATTTCAGTTAGCCATGGGGGCTAAGAGAAATATTAATGAGCTGGTTAAATATTTCCCAATATACATGAATGGACTCAACACAAAGGTAGATGTGAACATTATACCTTTGGGTTCATATGACTGTCTAATTGGCAGGGATAGGTTGGAAAAACACCATGATATCCTAGACTATTACAACAAGAAACTAACTTTTCTTGATGAGAAAGGGCAACAAGGAAATATTCAAGGCATTCCAAGAGCTGTGGCTGTTAGAGAAATTTCAGCCATGCAGATGAAAAAGAGTTTTAGGAAAGGATGTCAAGTTTTTTCACCCCATATGGAAGAGACAACTAGAGATAAAATGGCTAGTCATGAAGACCATCCAGTCTTTAGATATTTTGCAGATGTTTTTAAGGAAATCCCAAGGCTTCCACCAAAGAGGGATATTGATACTCTATTGATTTGGTGCCAAGTGCTGCCCTAGTGTCCAAGATACCTTACAAAATGGGCACACCAGAATTGAAAGAATTGTAGATGCAACTAGAAGAAATTTTGAAGAAGGGGTACATACGCCCAAGTGTGTCACCTTGGGGAGCCCCGGTTCTATTTGTGAAAAATAAAGATGGGACCTTAAGGTTGTGTATTGATTTTAGACAATTGAATAGGTCACTATAAAGAACAATTATCCCTTGCCAAGGGTTGATGATTTATTTGATCAGCTGAAAGGTCTGAGGATATTTTACAGGATTGACTTGAGATCCAAATATTATCAAGTGAGGATAAAAGAAGAAGATATATGTTAAGAACCAAATATCAATAAAGCATAGAAAATCCTCAGAAAAAGTACTCAATGCCTTGAAAAAGAGATAATTTCAGATAATAAGCCTCTTCGAGGGGGCAACCTCCTTTTACCCCACTTAAATGTTCAAGTACAAGATGATTCAAAATGAAAATGTCTCCTTG
>ML788175.1:142450-186818 GCA_009831015.1 Picea engelmannii | reverse complement strand
GATCCAATGAAGCTAGTCCCATGCAATTTGGATACTCTAGGAAGAAGTTATGATTTTTTTACTTTGAACACCTTCTTGAGACTAGTCAATAGGACCAGTCAGATACCCTATCTTACACAGGGTGTATCTACAAATTTAAGATGACCCAGAAGCTGAAATTTTTACCACAAATACCTTACTAATTTCTATAAATAGCCTCTAGATTTCAGGGTCTGAAACATTACAAAAATTTTTTTATATCGAAAATTCTGTAATGACTTAGTTCAGGATGATTCCAGAACCCTATCTTGTAGAGGCTATATCTATGAAAGTATAAGGCCTCAGGAGTTTAATTTTGAACCCAATGTACCTTGATCAGTCTACTAAATACCCTCCAAGCCGTTCCTTTTGAAACATTGTATAAAAAAAGTTATGGTGAAAATTCCAAGGTGTCTCAGATGTAGCAGCGAAACCCCAAGACCTTGAGCTCTGATACCATATGTTAAGAACCAAATATCAATATAGCATAGAAAATCCTCAGAAGAAGTACTCAACGCCTTGAAAAAGAAACAATTTCAGATAATAAGCCTCTTCGAGAGGGAAACCTCCTTTTACCCCACTTAAATGTTCAAGTACAAGATGATTCAAAATGAAAATGTCTTCTTGGTATATATAGGAGACTAGGAGGTATAATTACAACTAATGGCCTAAAGCCGACATAAATAAAATAACATTACTAATATAATATGCCCCAATTAATGGGTAATGAGCCAATATTAGGGCTTAACAATATAATAAAAAAAACATTTATAACAAGGTATCAAAATTATGAATTCATGGTAATGCCATTTGGACTATCAAATGCTTCATCTTATTTTATGTGTCTAATGAATGGAGTGTTCAGGGAGTACTTGGAAAATTTTGTTATTGTTTTCTTAGATGATATTCTCATCTAATCTAAGTCTGAAGGGGAGCATGAGGAGAATATGAGAATGGCGATAAAGGTTTTAAGGGATCATAAATTTCATGCCAAGCTAAGTAAGTGCATCTTTTATCAAAATAATATCCATTACTTGGGGCATATCATTTCAGCAGATGGGATACTATTTGATCTCGAGAAAATAGAGGCCATTAAAGGGTGGCTAGTGCCGAGAAATGTGATGGAGGTCAGGTCATTTATGGGTCTTTCCAGTTATTAATGAAGATTCATAAAGGGGTTTTCAAAGATTGCAATCCCAATGAATTCATTGCAAAAGAAAGGAGTGAAATTCGAGTGGACTCTGAAATGTGAAGAAAGTTTTCAGCAGTTTAAAAACATTTTAACAAGTGCACCCGTCTTAAATATTGTAGACCCAGATGAATAACTTGTAGTGTGCATGAATGAGTGAAAGGAATGGCTCGATGGAGTTCTTAGTAAAAAATATGATGTGGTATGTTTTGAATCTAGAAAACTAAAGGAGCATGAGAGAAATTAAGCTACCCATGATTTAGAGCTAGCAACCATTGTACACGCATTGAAAATATGGAGGCATTAGCTCATGGGGAAGAGGTTTGAGCTAAGAACAAACCATTTTGATTTGAAAAATTTATTTGTACAACCAACACTAAATGCCAGGAAAAGTAGATGGATGGTGTGTCTCCGTGAGTATGATTTTGAAATTAAACATATTAAGGGAAAAGAAAATCAAGTGGCTGATGCACTCAAAAAGAGATCCCATGAAGTGCACATTTTATCCATCAACATGTATAAGATAGATTTGAAGGACAAAATTATTGAAGCAACAAATTTATATCTAATTTATTTGCAAATAAAGGAAAACTTCCAACAAGAAAATTCACAGTAGAAAATTAAAAATTATGAATTAAAAGAGGATGGAATCCTCTTGTATAGAGGCAAGGTGTATGTGCCAAATTCCATGGAGCCAAGAAATATCGTGCTGAGAGAAACACACAACATGCCATATGCTGGGCACCCGAGATATTAGAAATTCATTACAGATGTGAGGAGCCAATAGTTTTGGCCGTGGATGAAGAAATAAGTGGATAACTACATATCCTGGTGTCTAGAGTGCCAAAAGTTAAAGAAAGAGTACAAACATCCAATGGTTCTATTGCAGCCATTTCCCATTCCAGAATGGAAGTGGGAGGTGGTCACGATAGATTTTATGACAAAGATTCCCAGGATAGTGAATCAACATGATTTCATCATGGTGGTGGTGGAAAAATCAACTAAGGCATCACATTTTATTCCAATAAAGACAACACATGAGACAAAAAACATTGCATAGCTCTACATGAAGGAAGTTTCTAGGCTACATGGAGTGCATAAGGCAATAATTTCAAACATAGATTCCAAGTTTACATCCAAATTTTGGCAAGGTTTGTTCAAAGGATTTGGGACAAATTTGAATCTTAGTACGACATATCACCCAGAGTCCGATGGAAAAACATAAAGGACTAATAGGACAATTGAAGACATGCTCAGGATGTATGTGATGGATCAACAATCAAAATGAGAATACTACATCCACTTAGTGTAATTTTCCTATAATAATGGGTATCAGGCCTCATTAAAAATGAGTCCTTTTAAATATTTGTATGGGAGAAAGTGTAACACACCAATGAGATGGGAAAACCCATCAGACATAGCCATCATTGTGCTAGATTTGTTAAAAGAAATGGAAGAGAAAATGACAAAGATCAAGTAGAATTTAAAGGCTACCCAGGATAGGTAGAAAAGCTATGCAGACAAGAACACAATTTCTAGATATTTTAAAGTGCGAGAACATGTTTTCCTAAAGTGAAAGAAAAAAAGAAGTTTGATACAATTGGGTTTTTTCCCAAATTTGAAAATGAGATATTGTGGGCCTTTCGAAATATTAGAAAAGATTGGGCCATACATGTTAGGATTTCTTGCATCCATGAGAGTGTATAATGTTTTTCATGTATCTTTATTAAAGAAATATGTGATTGACCCTAACCACATAATTGATTAGACTGTGATCTAGGTGGAAAATGAAGGGGATTTCTAGGTTGAATGAGTATGCATTCAGGATTAGAAATTCAAAGTACTTAGGAACAAAACAATGTTGGGTATGCGTTATATTCTTTGGATGTGTGTGTGTGGGCATGCCGGATTCAACAACTGCGTTTGACGATCCCAACTTCCTTTGGAGTTTGTGTTGTGTTCATCGGGCACTTTCATGGGGGGGTCCTAGGGGGGGCTAGGATTGCGCCCCCCTCCCTCCCCCCCGGTTACCGCCTGGATTGGGCGGTTTTTTCTATTTTAGCAGATATTTCTATTTTTAGCAGTTTTCTAAATTAATCCCGGATTAAGGGATTAGGGTTTTGGTAGCTACAAAATACCTAAAATATTGTATATATTGTATTGTGAATGGTGAAATTAATGCAATGAAGAGTTGAAAGGTGTGACACCAAGGAAGGTTGGTTTTCTCTCAGTTAAGGGTTTCCAACGTAAATCTCTATGTACTGTGTGTATGAGCCATTGATTAATTTATGTTTTTCTTAGGAGAATTTGTATGCATTTCTTTACTTCACAGGTTTAAAACTTACATGTGGTATCATAGCTCGTTTTTTTCTTTAGGGGGATGCCTTTGTTGCTAAGGGTTTGGCTCGGTCTCGATAGATCAAGTTTATATTGGTTCTGTGATAAACCCAGGTTTAGTGGGAGATTTTGCAGTGGTGATTTGAGTGTAGAAATAGGAATGGAGAGATCTTATAGAATCAATATTGAGAAGTTCAATGGTAGAAACTTTGAGCTATGGAAGCTCAAGATGGAGGAAATTCTTGTAGACAAAGAATAATGGATCGATATGGATCCTGGTACATAGCCTACTGGTATGCAATCTACTAGTACACAATCTTCTGGTACACAAATTACTAGTAGACTACCTACTGGTATGTCGAAGGAAGATTGGGATAAGTTGGATAGAAGAGAAAGGAGTACTATTGATCCAGGGTATCAAAAAATGCTCAAAAATCAAAGTGCTCGAAAGCGGATTCATTGCATAGATCTCATCCTCACGATCCCAATTCAACTTGAACGGGCTCAAACGAAGTCCATATGGTGAGATATCATGTTCTGTTCACTTTTCCAAACATGCAAAATGCTGACTGTGCAGTCCCTACAGGCCACCGGGCAGCTTACCGTACGACCATACATGCTGACATGGATAGGTGATGTGGCATAGTGTGTTGACATGGAAAGCTAAGTTGGCAGGTTTTACGTGGACCAATCCACAGCTAAAACGTGGCACATTTGAAGGCGAATGGAAGGGTGCCACGTGGCACCCCCTTGTTGTGGTATAAAATTTTGTTTAGGATTCCACCAGAGTTGAACCCGCGACCTCAGGGCATGGGAAAAGGCTTTGAAAAGGTCGGGCTACCAACCCCCCCTTGTTTGTTTCGTAACCCTATAGTCTTAAATAATTATTTAAGCTTGAATCAATTGTTAATTCATGCGAAAAAGGGTCAGGGCTTAGCCCCATCCCTTGGTCACTCCACATCCATTACCATATGACCAACACGGGTGGAATTTCCAATGGTCAAGCGATGGGTGCAATAATTTAGGTCGGTGCCATGCCACATGAGGCCATGTGACTGACACCTCCAATGGTTAAGGTGCTTGGCATGCTAACGATGCAACAATTTCACCCTTTTTCCGGAATGACGCATGGTGCTGCGTTTAGGCATGGGAAAACAAATGGAGCTAGGTTCAATTGGACAGAGGTACGTTTTGACGAGCAGGTACACCAAGTTCTTGGGGGAAAACTTCTAGGGAGTGTATTTTTCTTAGTTTTTGGCCAAACCAGGTGAATAAAGAGCTCAACTAGGGGGTTTTGGACATTTTGGAGCCATGGAAGCCATCTATTTTTCATTATGAGCATTGTAAAGAACTTATTTTGACACTTTTATCATATAATGAAAATGATCCATTGGAAGCTGGACCAAGAGATGTAGCTCAAGAGAGGGGTGAACTCCTTTATCATTTTGCTGTGTTATGTGCTTATTTTTGATGGTTGTTTATGATGTTCATGTTAAGTAAAAACTCATTAAGTTTATGTTCTTTCAAACTTGATCCAATTTCCTAAGTCTCATAAATATTTCACTTGCAAATTTGTATAGACAAACCTTTTTCATTTTCATGTCAGGTTGGTATCAGAGAAAAGGTTTTTGAATGTTTGATTGTTTGCAAGTGTTTTGTTTTCTGATGCTTACAAGGTTGAAGCTCACAAGAGGAGAAGGTCAACTTGTATATTCAAGTTCTCAAATTTCAAGAAGGAGAACCATACATTCACCTCAAGCTTCAAGGAGGCATTCACCAAGTATGGCTCATGAGGAGAGTCATGAAATCCCTACTTCAGAAGATGAAACTTTCAGAAAATCTTTTTATGATATGACAGAATTGGAGAAAGTTTTATTTGAAGAAAGGAATGCAAGGTTGCAAGGTGAAAGCTCAAATCCTCCAAGAGGTAATGAATATAGTGGTGATATAACTCCAAAAGGAAATGGAGGGAATGGTGATACTCCACCTGCTTCACCTCCATCTTCCACTTCTTCTACCGTTTCACAACCACCTCCAAATTCTCCAAAAGAACATGGTAAAATTCCTCCACAAACTCCTTTTCTTAAGCTTGATATTAAGTTTGAATTGCCTATGTACAATGGAGAGGTAAATGCTGATAAATTAGATAACTGGATTTTTCAAATTGAAGTGTATTGTAGGATACAAAGAATCAAAGATGATAAAACTAAGATTCAACTTTCTTCTCTTTGATTGGAAAGTGCAACAGTCATTTGGTGGGAAGACAAAACTCAAGAGGACATGAAAACGCATGGTGAAGTTTTATCCTCTTGGAATGATTTTATTGTTGCACTTAAATGGAAATTTATCCTTTAGCATACATGCAGAAAGCTATCATGGATTAGAAAATTTTTAGACAAGCTAAAGGGAAAAATGTGCAAAGCTACACTCAAGAATTTAGAACAAGAGATTTGATTTTGGGTATAGATTTATCTTCTCAAGAAACTTTACTCAAATACATTGGAGGATTGCATAGCTATTTGAGACAGACAATTCTCATGTTTAACCATAAAAATATAGATGAAGTTTGTGTACAAGAAACACATTTGGAAGCAAGAGGGAAGCAATAAGCCTTATTTTAATGGAGACAAGGGAAAGAGGAAATTCAAAGGAAATGGAAAGAAGAATGCTTCAGTCAAGAAAGAGGGAGAAAAACTCACATGTAAACACTGTTCAAAAGATGGCCATGATGAAGACCATTGTTGGAAACTTCATCTTGAAATGAGACCCAAAAAGTTCAACAACAAAACCAAACCAAATATTGTTGCAACTACACAACATGATTTAGGATATGATTCAGGAGATAAAACAAAAATCACAACCATGGGAGAATGCAAGTACTAGTTCTTCAAGTAGTAGCCTAAATGAAACTCAACATGAAAAATAAAGAATAGAGATTTTCCACTTAAGGGTTATTTCAAAGCATACCAAGATATATACTCTATTTGATATTGGATCTCAAGAAAACCTCATTTCTGAAGACACAGTTAAGAAATTTCATTTGGAAACTACTCCTCATCCTAAACCATATCCTCTAGGTGGATACGTGACAATGCCAAATTGCATGTGACAAGAAGATGTAAAATTAAATTTTCCATCACTGCAAACTTTACAGATGGGGTAGAGCTTGATGTTATTCTATTGGATATTTGTGGTATTGTGTTGGGAAGCCCATATTTATATGATAGGAGAGACATATTTCATCATCATGAGAACACATATCTTTTGTTTAAAAATGGAGTTGAGTACATTGTTAGAGCACATAAAAGAAGTTGAATTTGTCACTTGTAAATGCCGGACAAATGAAGAGATTAGTCAATGATAGTAAGAACTTTGTACTCTTGATGATCAAACCCAAAGACAATGTTGAAAAAGAAGCTTTCCAAGGTTGTGATGCAAAGTTGAAATATGATTTATATTAGGTTGTTAACCAATATGATGAGATGTTTCAGGAACCAAAAGGATTTCCTCCTAAAAGGGGTATCCAACATGAGATTCAATTGCAGCAAGATCGTCCTCTTCCAAACATTGGTATGTACATGATGTTAGTCATGGAGAATGCTGAAATTAAAAAACAAATCCAAGAGTTTCTTGAAAAAGGGTTTATCATGCCAAGCACATCGCCATGCGGGTTACCAATTATTTTGGTACCAAAGAAATATGGTTGATGGCGCATGTGTGTAGATTTCAGAGCCTTGAACAAGATTACGGTAAATAATCATTATCCTCTTCTTAGAATTGATGATTTGATTGATAAATTGAAAGATTATAAGTATTTTACTAAGTTGGATTTGAGAAGTGGATATCATCAGATTAGGATTGCTAAAGGAGACACATGGAAGACAACTTTCAAAACAAAGCAAGATTTGTTTGAACTAATGGTTATGCCATTTGTGCTTTGTAATGCTCCTGCTACATTCATGAGAGTTATGAATGATGTTTTAAGGCCTTTTCTTGATGATTGTGTGATTGTCTACTTGGATGACATCTTGATATTTAGAAAATCTTGTGAAGCGCATGTTAGGCATGTAAAACAAGTTTTAGATGTCTTGAAGAAAGAAAATTTGTTTTTAAAGATGTCTAAATGTGAGTTTGGAAATACCTCACTTATTTACTTGGGACATATTATTGGAGGAGGAGAATTGAAAATGTATCCTTCCAAGGTCAAATTCATTTTTGATTGGCCCAATCCCAACAATGTAGCATAGGTAAGAAGCTTTTTGGGAGCAGCCCAATATTGGAGAAAATTTATTGCTAACTTCTCTTCAATTGCAGCTCCATTACATGCAATGACAAGCATCAAGCAAGTTTTCCAATGGGGAGGAAAGCAACAAAAAGATTTTGATTCATTGAAGGAGAATATTAGTTCAACTTCAGTTCTTTCACTTCCTAATTTGAGACAACCATTTGAGATACAAACATACGCAAGTAACTATGCAATGGGAGCAATCTTGTTGCAACATGGTAAACCCATTTGTTTTCATTATGAAACTTTTAATGGTGGTGTGATTAATTATCCTACATATGATAAGGAGTTGTATGCATTGGTGAAAAGTGTGAAAAAATGGAAACATATTTGTTGGGAAAAGAAACCATCATTCACACAAATCATCAACCATTGCAATACTTACAATCACAAAAAAGCTACAACAAGCAAGGCACTTCAGATGGATGGGTTTCCTACAACAATTCCACTTGGTTATCAGGTATAAGAAAGGCATTTATAACAAAGTTGCTGATATTCTTTCTAGGCCTGTTGTTAGTGCTTTAGTTATTCTTAAGCATAATTCTACCATGCATGAGAGCTATGTTGAACAATATGCTTTAGATGCTGATTTTAAAGAGGTTTACACAACTTGTGCCATTCTAACGAAGTTGAGGAATTGGATTACCATGTGAAAAATAATCTTTTGTATCATCTTGGAAAGCTATGTATTCCACATGGTGAAAGAGTCAACATCATAAGGGAAGCACATTCTTCTCTTATTGTTGGCCACTTTGGTGTAGACAAGACGATGGCTAATTTGCAAAGGTATTGATATTGGCCTAAAATGAATGAAAGTGTTTAAAGATATGTAAGATGATGTTCTTTATGTGCTACAAGTAAGTCTACCAATAGAAATTTGGGTTTGTATACTCCACTTCTGGTTCCTTATCATCCTTGGGAAATCATTTCCATGGACTTTGTAGGAGGATTACCTATGTAAAAAAAAATCATGATTATCTTTATGTTGTGGTTGACCGTTTCAACAAAATGTGTATTTTGATGCCTTGTAAGAAGCAGGTTACAGATGAATAATTGACACAAATTTTCTTTCAGCATGTTTGGGTACATTTTGGGTTTCCCAAATCCATTATTTCTAATCGATATTATCGATTTATTGAGAAATTTTGGTCAAGCTTATGGGCACTCATGGACACCAAGATGAAAAAGAGAATAACATTTCATCCATAGACTGATGGTCAAACATAAGTGGTGAATAGAAAAATATAAGTCTTCTTCATAGTTATTGCAACAAACATCCTAATCTTTGGGATGAGTACCTACACTACATTCAACATGCTTATAACCGGGCTAAGCATTCTTCAACTCAAACATATCCATTTGAGGCATGTTTTGGTTATTTTCCAAAATCCCCTTTAGATTTTATCTTTCGGAAGGATATTGCTATTGATGGTCATTATGACATTGATAGAGAAAAGAAGTTCATTGAACAAATTCAGTTGGTGCATCAAATGGTACAAGAACAGTTGGAAAAGAGCCAAGTGAAGAACAAGACAAGACAAGACATGACAAGCATCGTGTTGATCATAGTTTCCAAGTTGGAGATGAAGTGTGGATTTACATTAGCAAGGAGAGGCTTAAAGGAGAAGGTAAAAAACTGAAACCAATTAGATATGGACCTTTCAAGATTCTTGAAAAGATTAACAACAATGCCTAAATTTCTCGAAAACATTCATTACGTAGATCTTATCCTCATGATCCCAACACAACTTGAATGGGCTCAAATAGAGTCCATATGGTAGAGATATCACATTTTGTCCACTTTTCCAAACAAGAAAAACGTTGACTGTGTAGTCCGTATAGGCCACGTGGCAACTGAATGTACGATTGTACATGCTGACGTGGACATGTGACGAGGCAAGATGAGTTGGCAGGAGTTACATGGACCAATCCACAACTGACACATGACACATTTGAAGGTGAATGGAAGGGTGCCATGTGGCCCAACTAGAGGCTTCCAAGTTGCACCCCCTTGTTGTGGTGTAAAATTTTGTTTGGGACTCCACCAGAGTCGAACCCTCGACCTCCAAGCATGGGAAAAGGATTTGCAAAGAACATACTACCAACCTGCTTGTGTTTGTTTCTTAACGCTATAGTATCCAACAATTATTTAATCTTGAATCAATTGTTAATCTGGGTGGAAAAAGGGTCAGGGCTTAGTACCAACCCTTGGTCACTCCACATCCATTACCATATGACCAGCATGGGAAGACTTTCCAATGGTCAAGCGACAAGCATGAGAATTTAGGTCGGCTCCAGGCCACATGGGGCCATGTGACCGACACCTTCGATGATTAAGGTGTGCTAACAGTGCGACAATTTTGTCCTTTTTCCAGAATAGTGTGCAGTTCTAGGTTTAGGCACGAGAAAACGCACAGAGCTAGGTTCAGTTGGATAGAGGTGCGTTTTGGTGATCAAGTACAACAAGTTAATGGCGAAAAACTTCCAGGGAGTGTATTTTTCTCAGTTTTTGGCCAAACTAGGTGCAGGAAGAGCCCAACTAGGGGTTTTTGGACATTATAGAGCCATTGAAGCCATCTATTTTTCATTCTAAGCATTGTAAAGAACCAATTTTTACACTTTGAGCATATAATGAAAAGTATCCATTGGAAGCTGTACCAGGAGATGTAGCCCAGGAGAGGGGTGAACTCCTTTATCATTTTGATGTGTTATGTGCTTACTTTTGATGACTGTTTATGCTGTTCATGTTAAGTAAAAAATTATTAATTTTATGTGCTTGCAAACTTGATCCAATTGCGTAAGTCACATAAATATTTCACTTGCAAATTTGTATACAGAAACCTCTTTCATTTTCAGATCAACTATTCGATTCTACCTAGAAGATTCGGTGTTGTTGAATGTCTTAGGAGAGTCTACATCCAATGAAATATGGGATAAATTAGGGAATTTGTATCAATAAAAGTCCGTGGTAAGAAAGTTGTTTCTTCGAAAGAAGTTGTATCATCTTAGGATGCAAGATGGACATTCTATGACAGAACATCTAAATGCCTTCAATACTCTGGTAAGTCAACTTGTCTCTATTAATATTACAATTGAAGAAGAAGATACGTGTATTACTTTGTTATGTTCTTTGCAAGACTCTTGGGAAAATATGGTTGTAGAAATTGGTAGTACCACTCAATCTACATTGAAGTATGAGGATGTAGTTGCATCCTTGTTATATGAAGAGATCAGGTAGAAAATCATGGATGGTCAGAGCACATATGCTTTATTTGTAAGAGGTCATACCCAAGACAAGAATCTTGGTAAGTCTTTGGGGGGAGATATAAATCTAAAGGTAGATCTAAGTCTCCGAAAAAATCTTTGAGGAAATGTTGGAAGTGTGGTAAAGTAGGGAATTATAAGAAAGATTGCAAGTCTAAGAAGGATGATAAACCAAAGGGATATGATAATGCCTCTTCCACAGAGGATAAAACCTCCACTAAAGAAGGAGGTGATGTTTACCTGGAATCTACATGTACACATGCAAACCATGGTGTATGGTTGATCGATTTTGGTGCATCATATCATATGAATCCTCATAGGGAGTGGTTATGTGAATATGAAAAATGCAATGGTGGTGATCTATTCCTAGGAGATGAATCGACAGCCAAAATCATGGGATGTGGAAGGGTTAAGTTGTTGCTAAAATATGTAAGGATTAGAACTCTCCCTCGGGTTCTGCACATTCCAAAACTAGCCAAGAGAGTAATATGTGTAAGCAAATTGGATGATGTAGGTGTGGACACTGTATTGGGAAATGGAACTTGCAATATGATACGAGGAGCAGTGGTGTTGATGAGGGGATTTCGGTGTGGAAATATGTACAAGTTTTTGGGAAGCACTTATACCTATGGGTGTAACAGTTCTGTTGTCCCTGAGTAGAGAAATAAAGAATACAAGACCAATACTATCCCTGGAAAGAAAACCATGCCGTGGCATCAAAGATTGGGGCATATTGGAGAAAAGGGCCTTCGAACACCACATGGTAAAGGTATGGTTGAAGGTATGTATAATTTCACTTTGGATTTTGATTTTTGTGAACATTGCATATATGGTAAACAAAATCGTGTAAGATTCCCATCTGGTGCTACAATAGAAAAGGAGATCTTAGAGTTGATACACAATGATGTGTTTGGACCTGTGCCTATTCCATCACTAGGTAAATCTGTGTATTATGTTTCAGTCATATATGATTTCTCAAGGAACACATGGATTTATTTTCTTAGAAAGAAATATGAGGTATTTGATAAATTTAAAGAGTTTAAGGCTCTGGTAGAAAATCAGACAGAGAAGAAAATAAAGGTATTGAGGACAGATAATGGTAGAGAATTCTAAGGAAATGAATTCAAGGAATTATGTTAGAAGTGTGGTATATCAAGGCAAAAGAATACTCCACACACCTCAACAAAATGGAGTTGTAGAAAGGATGAACAAGACACTGATGGAAAAATCAAGGAGCATGCTTAGTGGTGCCAAGTTAGGACAAGAATTCTAGGCAGAGGCAGTGGCTACACCATGTTACCTGGTAAATCGATCACCCTCATCAACGCTGGATGATAAAACTCCTCACGAGGTATGGAAAGGTAAGAAACCCTCTCTTGAACATATCAAAGTGTTTGGTTGTGATGCTTATGTACACGTTCCAAAGGAAAATAGGAGTAAGCTGGATAATAAAGCTAAAAAGTGTATCTTTATTGGTTATAAATATGGTGTGAAAGGTTATAAGCTTTGGAACCCAGAAACTAAGAAGATTGTTTACAGTCAGGATGGTGTTTTTAGAGAGGTGAAATATGTTCCCAAACAAGAATTCCTACCAAGGAAAGAAGAACCTGAGAAAATAGAGTTTGAGTTGGATAATGCAAAATCTAAATCAACTGAAGAAGATGAAGCAGAAGAAGAAAAACCTCATACCTTAGTATTGAGGAGATCAGTGAGGCAAAGAAGGCAACTAGAAAGGTATAGTCCACTTGATTTTCATTCTTTTTTTTCTTTATCTATTATTGATGATGATCCCAGAACTGTTAGGGAAGCAGTGAATTCAAAGGATAGTAAACTATGGAAGAAGGCCATGGTTGAAGAAATGGATTCCTTGGATAAAAATGAGGCATGGGATCTAGTTGAGTTGCCAGCTGGAAGAAAATATGTTGGTAGAAAATGGTTTTTTAACAAGAAGTTTAATGCAGAAGGAAAAGTGAAGAAATACAAAGCTTGGTTAATATCAAAAGGTTATTCCCAGGTAGAGGGAATTGACTGTGATGGATGTGAAGGCAACATTCCTACATGGGGATCTGGAAGAAGAAATCTATGTGAAGTAGCCAGAAGGATTTGTAGTGAAGGGAAAGAAAGAACTGGTCTGTAAGCTAAAGAAGTCACTATATGGTCTGAAGAAATCACGTAGGATGTGGTACCAAACGTTTGACACATACATCCTTGGATTGGGATTTGTGAGAAGCAGGGTTGATCACTGTGTATATTCCAAGAAGGTTGGTAATAACTTCATTTATGTAGTGTTGTATGTTGATAACATGTTGTTGGTTGGAAATAACATGGATGTTATCAACGAGGTGAAATCACAACTATCGTCCAAATTTGACATGAAGGATCTTGGTCCTCCTAACTTCATTTTTGGAATGGAGATTAAACGAGATCGTGCAAATAAGAAAATATGGTTGAATCAAAGAAAATATGTTGAGACAATATTGCAGAGGTTTAATATGCATGGAAGTAAACTGATCAAGGTTCTTGTTCCTATAGGTATAAATTTATCTGCAAATGAGTGCCCCAAGACACAAGAATAAGAAGAGGACATGTCCCATGTTTCGTATGCTAGTGCAATTGGCAGTTTTATGTATGCAATGGTCTGTACTAGACCGAACATTGCACATGTAGTGGGAGTTTTGAGTAGGTATATGTTAAAAATAAAGAAGGAACATTGAACAACAGTAAAGAGGGTCTTCAGTTATTTGCGTGACACTACCAGTTATGGATTGTGCTACCAAGGAAGACCATGATTGGAAAAAGTGTTGGACATACATGGGTTTATTAATGCAGACTGGGCAAGAGATCTGGATCGCAAAAGATCTACAAGTGGGTATGTGTTTAACCTATTTGGAGGAGAAATTAGTTGTATGAGAAAAAGACAGGATGTAGTGGAATTCTCAACTACATGAGTTGAATACATGACAACCACTCATGCAAGCAAGGAAACAATATGGTTACATAGATTTTGTTCAGGTATTGGGCTGGTACAACAAGCACTGAGGTTATATTGTGAAATTCAGAGTGCAATATTCCTGGAAAAGAACCTTGCTTATCATTCGAAGACAAAGCATATTGATGTTCAATATCACTTTTTAAGAGACATGGTTGAAGAAAAGAAGGTGTTGCTGGAAAAGGTTGACACTTTGAAGAATGTTGCAGATTCATTGAAATATTCCGTGAGCACAAATAATTTCTCCTGGTGTAGAGTAACAATGGGCATTGCTTCCCTGGATTGTTGACTATGTAATCCTGTGAATCTCTATATGCAAATAAAACAATAAGTGGGAGAATGTTGGATATGTGTTATATTCTTTGCATGTGTGTGAGTGGGTGTGTCATATTCGACAACTGCATCTGACGATCCCAATTTCCTTTTCCCTTTATGTCGTGTGCGCCAGGAGATTTCCTGGGAGATTCCCAAGGGGGGGGAAAGATTGGCCAACCCTGGTTACGTGCAACACCCCAAAATTTCTTTTTGGGTGGTTTTTGTTACTTTAACATATTTTTCTATTTTTAGAGGTTTTCTAATTTAAACCTGGATTAAGGGATTAGGGTTTTGGCAGCTATGGAATACCTAAAATATTGTATTTATTGTATTGTGAATGGTGAAATTAATACAATGAAGAGTTGAAAGGTGTGACGCCAAGGAAGACTAGTTTTCTCCTGGTTAAGGGTTTCCAACATAAATCTCTATGTACTGTGTGTATGAGCCATTTGTTAATTTCTGTTTTGCTTAGGAGAATTTGTGTGCATTTATTTACTTCACAGGTTTAAAACTTACAAGCCATAGGGCTGGTAAAGTTTCAATGGACCTGCTACGTGTTGGATTACTTAAGGGGGGGGGGGTGAATCAATAATAGAGATTTTTAATCCTTTTAACCATAGTATGCAAGTTTTATTTATCTTTATGATCAATATAGAATTATCATACAATAAGTGTAGAGTAAATAAACCATGAACAAATGAAAAATCATACACATACATAGTACACCAATATTTTTTATGTGGAAATCCAATGCGAGAGAAAACCACATAATGCTTTTTCTTATTTGTCTTTAAGAATTACATTCATTGGAAGCACCAACTACCTTTGTTTTCCAGCTACAACTGGAAGGAGGCTTTGACCCCCTATTTTCAGGCTACAACATGAGGGAAGCTCCAACTTCCCAATTCTTTAGTTATAACCAAAAGGAGGCTACATCCCCCTATGTTCTCCGTCTACAACTTGAAGGTGGCTACAACTACCTATCCTTTCCCCATCCAACCACCCTAAAATATAAGTGCCAAATATAGAAACTGAATATGTCACTGTCACAACCTGTTCTATCAAATATGTCACTGAGAAACCTATCACTGTATACTCATCGACTAATCTGATATGATCACATATACCTCAAACACTATACCACAAGTCTATACCTCAAACCATGTGCTAGAACCTTAATGTTATACAACCTCTATATGTACGAATAACTTCAACAACATACCTCAACCAAAATCCCTCAAAAATGAACCAATACTAAACTTCATTAGATCTACCTCCGATCAACTCTACAACAATCCCTAAACTTCCAAGAGGGCATCCAACAGATTTACAAGGCAAACCCTCAACCAGATTCATAAATTCAACACTACACATATGAAAACCATACCTTTTTTCTTCTTGTAGCGTTCTGCTACTGCGGTTTTGCTTTCGCGAATCTGCTGATGCGATTTTTCTGCCGCGGTTTTTCTGTCGCACTTTTTTTGTTGCGATTTTTCTGCCGCGATTTTCTTCCGTGGTTTTTCTGCCGCACTTTTCCTACCATGATTTTTCTGCCGCACTTTTCCTGCAAGAGTTTTTCTGCTACACTTTTTCTGCCGCAATTTTTCTGTTGTGATTTTTCTGCCACACTTTTTCTGCCGCACTTTTGCTACCACACTTTTCTCTATCAATAATACCTACCCAAATAACCTTTCAAAAAATAGATATTCAATTTTATTCAATAGGTGCTAACGGGAGATCTTTCTCTCTTATTTATACTTCAATGTAACTTCCTCAAGGGGTTACCTTCTAACCAACTTAACCCACTTTCTTTCTTTTAGGGCTAACCCACTTCTAACCAGTTGTGCACTTCTAACTCACTTTGCTACAAATAGTAAATTCTCCACTTCTAGTTGCAACTAAATTATTTTTAATTATTTTATTATTGCAACAACTTAAACCCATGACTAACTCCGAGTTTCACCCACTTGACTAGTCAACTTCTTCTAGGAGCTTCTAGAATTAATTTGACTTCTTTGACATTCTAGATAACTCATGAGGATTCTTCACTTCACTAGGCCATAAATCCCTAACCATGAGGAGTTATGTGAAGTTCCACATATCATCATAAATGACATGACATGTACTATCCATCTATAATAGTATTACGTGCAAATATATTAAAATTCATACCATTATACATCAATCAAACTGAATTCCATTAATCATATTGTTGGAGATACCAAACTTTGTTCAAGGGTTGACATCAATGAAAACCAACCCAATTAATCAACAATATCCCCCTTTGGCATTGATGGAAACACTCTGATGAAATACTGAAGTCATATCTCTCATGCTCCCCTTGTGAGCATATCTCCCCCTTGAACCATGCCTTTGTGCTCTCTCTCCAAGCATATAACTCTCTATCTTGCACATGACAAATATATCCCCCTTTGACATCAATGGAAAATGTAACTTTCCATCCAAGGCTTCTCCCCCTAACTGAACTGTCCTTGGGGATGCTCCCCCTGACTGAACTCTTCCTGAAACTGCTCCCCCAACTTGAACTATCCTATTTATGGTCCTTCCTTGTATAAATCTAAGAAATATATGATAAGAATTAAAAATAATTCATTTTGGAGTAGAAATTACTTCGAGTCTATGACGAAGATACTCAAAGGATTCCCTTGGAAGTAATTTTGTAAATATATCTGTCGCTTGTTCTTTTGTTCCCACATATTCAACTCTAATGTTCTTCTCTGCAACTTGTTCCTGTAGAAAGCAATACTTGATTGGAATGTGCTTCGTCTTGGAGTGCATCACCGTGTTCTTTGAGATACTGATGGTGCTTGTATTATTACAATATATTGGAATGGGATCATCATCCTCAACCTGTATATCTGTCAAAGTTTGTTTCATCCATAGAATCTGTGTACAACATGTTGCTGCTGAAATATACTCTTCTTCGACTGTAGATAATGATACTGATGACTATTTCTTTCTTAGCCAAGATACCAAACACTCACACAAGTAGAACGATGCTCCATTAGTGCTTCATCGGTCATCAATGCAACCTACCCAATCTGCATATGTGTAGGCAATAAGTGATAAATCATTTCCTTTTGGATACTATAATCTAAACTATTATGTACCCTTGAGATATCTGAATATCCTCTTTACTGCTAGAACATGTGATTCCTTTGGTGCTGCTTGAAATCTTTCCACCTATCCAACTGGCTGCATCACATCTAGCCTAATTGTCATCACATAAAGTAAGATGCCAATTATTGACTTGTACTGCCTCTGATCTTTAGAATTTGAATCATCATCTTTACTTAACTTATAACTTGTTTGGATATGAGTACTAACTGGTTTGCAATCTTCCATTCCGAACCTCTTTAGCATTTCTCTGATATACTTGGTTTGAGAAATAAAAATTCCTTGGTTGCTTTGACATATCTGAAGACCCAAAAATAAGGATAGTTCTCCAACTAATGACATTTCAAATTCATTCTGCATATCCTTTACAAATATCTGACTCAACCTGTCATCATCACTTCCAAAAATAATATCATCAACATAAACTTCAATTAATAAAATACTATCTTGAGTTACCTTTATGTAGAGGTTGTTGTCTGCATTTCCTTTCTTGAACCCTTGCTGCTGTAAGTATCTGTCTAGTCTAGAATACCATGCTCTAGTGGACTGTTTCAGACCATACAAGACCTTCTTTAATCTGCAAACTTAATCTTCATTTTTTGATAAATGGAATCCTTCTGGTTGCTCAATGTAGCCTTCTTCTTTTAGTTCTCCATTTAGAAAATTTGATTTCACGTCCATCTGATACACTTTAATATTCTTTGAACATGCATAAGACAGTATCAATATGATTGCTTCCATTCTGGAGATCGGGGAAAATGTCTCTTCAAATTCGATACCTTCAACCTATGCGTATCCTTTACATACCAATCTAGCTTTATTCTTGGTAACCTGTCCATCTTCATTCAATTTATTTATGAAGACCCATTTTGTGATGATCACATTCTTGTACCTTTGTCTTGGAACCAATTCCCAAGTGTCATTCTTCTCTATTTGATCCAATTCTTCATCCATGGCCTTTATCCAAAATTCATCCTTGCTGGCTTCTTCAAAATTGTTTGGTTCAATCGAAGATAAGAGTGCTAGGTGCAGTTGTTCTGGTGATTGCATTTTTCTTCTAGTCTCAACTCCTACATCTTTGTTCCCGATAATTTGATCTAATGGATGATTCTTCTGTATTCGTTTGCTAGGTGTCTTTGGAGGTACTTGTTGTTCTTTCTCTTCTACTTCTATTTGATATTCTTCATCTTCCCCTTCTGTTGCTTCTTCATCTTCCCCTTCTGCTACTTCTTCATCCTTTGATTCTTCTTTGTAAACCCGTTCCACTGACTCTTTTTATTCTTCCTTTAATTTTCGTCCACCTGTCTCATCAACCATTACATTGATGCTTTCCACAACTTTGTTGAGCCTTAGATTTTAACATTTGTATGATTTCCTTGTACTTGAGTAACCAAAAAGTACACCTTTGTCTACACGAGAATCAAACTTTCTCATTCTTCCATCTTCTCTTTTGATGTAGCATTTACTTCCAAAGACTCTGAAGTGATTCAAATTTGTTGGTCTTCCTTTCCATAGCTTGTAAGGAGTTTTTTCATTGTTGTTCTTGAGAATTACTATGTTTTGAATGTGAACTGTTGTATGCATTGCATGTGTCCAAAAAACATCTGTCAACTTGGAATCCATTAACATTGTTCGAGCCATTTCCTCTACTGTCTTGTTCTTTCTTTCGACGAGTCCATTATGTCTAAGTGTTCTAGAAATGAAGAATTACCTTTTTATACCATGCTTACTACATAAATCCATAAATTCCTTTGAAGTAAACTCTCCTCCATTATCAGATCTCAAGCATTTTATTTTTGAATCCATTTCATTTTCAACTATTTCCTTGTATAACTTGAAGTTTTCAAATGCTTCTGACTTATTCCCGAGAAAAAGATTGCAGTCATTATTGTATAATCATCAACCAATAACATACAATATTTCTCACATTTTAAACCCTGTGTTCTAGTTGTTCCAACTAGATCAATATGCATAATTTCCAGTGGTCTTGTCGTTGAGTATTCCTTTGATTTGAACTTGGTCTTTGTTTGATTTCATCATTGACAATGCTTTCATAAAGTGTTGGTTGGCTTCTTGATTTGGGGAATTTATCCGATTGCTTCCTTTTTGCTGACTTTGACGAGGTTATCGAAGTTTATGTGACCCATTCTTTTGTGCCATATCCAAACTTCATCTTCCTTCCCTAAACAACACTTTTCATTTCCAATTTCACTTAATACATACATGTTGCTTGAAGTTCTTACAACTATAGAAACCAATTTTCCTGAACATGATTTTCTTATCTTGCATTTATGTGAATCTAAGATAATCTTGTGACCTTGGTCACACATTTGACTTACACTTAGAATATTATGTTTCCTATCTTCCACTAGTAGAACATTTTATGCCTTGCTATCCTTGTTTCCAATTATGATTGTGCCCTTTCCAATGATTCTAGCTGAGTCATCATTTCCAAAGGAGACTAATCCATCTCTTTCCTTTATCAATGTTAGAAACCTATATTCATCACCTGTCATGTTCTTTGAGCAACCATTGCCAACATACCAACCACGTTTCTTATTCTTATCTTGTAGAGAGAGTGTGCATTCTTCATTGCTATGATGATTCTGCTTTCTTATCCATGTTCTCTTTTGAGGTTCCTATATATGACTATGGTTATTATGTTATGATTCTCTAGGAGGGACTGTCATTATACAATATTTGGCCATGTGTCCAAACTTGTTGCGCTTGTAGGATTCCACTTCAGTGCTCAATGATTCAAACATGTTGTAGATTCTTCTATGTGTTTCACTAGGCCTTCTTGGATAACCATTTTGTTTATGAATTTCAAAGTTGTTTATGTTCCTGCTATTAGCTCTGCAATTTACAACTTTATGTCCAAAATTATTGCATGCATAACATAAAACAAAAAATATAGTTTGATACCTGGGAGTTGAATATCTTTTGAAAGGAGTTACTCTTCTGTATCCTTCTTCTTTCTAAGGCCTGTTTGTTTATGACTGTCATTTATTTTGAAATCTGAATTTTCTCGATGGAGGAGTGTCCCTATGATCTTCCTTGTAGAACTTCCTATCCCCTCTGACTATTTTTGCATATATTTTTGGATATGTTTCTTGATTTGTCGTTTTGGAGCTTGATCCCTTTTCTGTCTGATTGTATCCAAGTCCAGACTTGTCATGATTAGGCCTTTGACTACTGATCATGTCATCCAAAACTTTTTAGTTTTTTTGCATATTTTTCTTTTGAAGATCCTTTCTTAGTGTGAGAATCTCTGCTTCCAAATTTTCAATGATCCTGTCTCTTTCTTCTAAATTTTCTTTGAGTGCTTCTACAATTATTTTATCTTGTTCTATTTGAACCTTCAATTCCATGATCATATGCTCTAGTTCTTGAGTGTCTTCTTTCTTTTCTAGTTCTTCTTGGAGCTTCTTGTTTTTCTTCTTTTCTCTTTTTATAAATTCTATATCACTCAACAATTCTTCTCAATAGTCAACTTATGCCTCTTCATATTCTTCTTTGGTGTCTTATTTACCGAAATCTTCTATTTACATGAATAAAACACTTTCTGTCTCACTTTCACTGACTTCATCTTCATCTGATGAGGAGCTGTCTTCTATGGTGCATAAAATTTTCTTGAAGACTTTATTTTTGGTTATTTTTCCTCTATATGTTTGTTTGCTATTTGAATCATCTTCATCATTTATTTTATTTTTATTATGAGGACATTTTTTAGCAAAATGACCAATACCATTAGAATGAAAACAAATCAATGGAATCTTGCCTTTATATCTGCCACCAGTTCCCTTTTTCAATATTTTGATAAAGTTGGCTACTTCTTCATCATCTTTTGAGATGTCACTTCTCTTTCTATATTATTTTTCTTTTTTCTTTCCCTTTTGCTTTGACTTTTTGGATTCTTTGAATGATGCTTCTTTTATTCCTGGATTTTCTTGTTCAGTTCTAATTTCATAGGCTATGAATATTCCATGTAGTTCATCCATTCTTATTGAGTCTAAATCTGCTCTTTCTTCTAGTGCTGAGATCTTATGATCAAATCTCACTGGAAGAGATATTAATACCTTTTGAAAAATTACAAATTCTTTAATTTCTTCTCCCAATCCTATGATTTCATTCACTATTTCATCAACTCGTAAGAAGTAAGCTGCAATATTCTCATCTTCCTTCATCTTTAGCTGTTCGAATTGACCTATTTAAGTTTGAAGCTTTGCTGCTTTGACTTTTGAATCTCCATAAATATTTTGAAGTTTGTCCCAAATATCGTTAGTGGATCGACAATGTATAAATTTGGTATATACCGAATCACAAATACCATTCAAAAGTGAATTTGTGGATTTTGAATTATTTAGATTGAGTTTCTTTCCATTGTCATTTGTTGACAGAACTGTTGGTTCTTTGTATCCATCTACAACTGATTTCCAAACTTCAAATCCCTCTGTCTGTACATATGTTTTCACCCTTCTACTCCAGAATGCATACTTTTGTCCATCAAACTGTGGTATTCCATTTTTATACATACTGCTTCTCTCCATGATCTAACTTTTAGTGGTTAAACTGATTTTTGAAGGAACTTTCTCTGATACCAATTGTTGGATTATTGAGAGGGGGGGGGGGGTGCATCAATAATACATATTTTTAATCCTTTTAACCACAATATGCAAGTGTTATTTATCTTTATGATCAATATAGAATTATCATCCAATAAGTTCAGAGTAAATAAACCATGAAAAAATGAAAAATCATACACATACACAATACACCAATATTTTTTACATGGAAAACTAATGCGGGAGAAAACCACTGAATGTTTTTTCTTATTTGTCTTTAATAATTACATTCATTGGGAGCACCAACTTCCTTTTTTTTCCAGTTGCAACTGGAAGGAGGCTCTGGCCCCCTATTTTCAGGCTACAACCTAAGGGAAGATCCAACTCCCCAATTGTCTGGCTACAACCAGAAGGAGGCTACAACCCCCTATGTTTTTCGGATACAACTGGAAGGTGGATACAACCACCTATCCTTGTCCCATCCAACCTCCCTGAAATATAAGTTCCAAATGTAGAAAATGAATATGTCACTGTCACAACCTGTTCTGTCAAATCTGTCACTGAGAAACCTATCATTGTATACTCATCGACCAATCTGATCTGATCACATATACCTCAAACAATATACCACAAGTCTGTACCTCAAACCATGTTCTAGAACCTCATTGTTATACAACCTGATCTATATGTACCAATAAATTCATCAACATACCTAAACCAAAATCCCACAAACATGAACCAATACTAAACTTCAGTAGATCTGCCTTAGATCAACTTTATGATGCAGGAGCATCACTCCAACCCAATAACACACCACCTAGACAACACATCACAACGCGCATTTAAGAGGAGAGAGGCACCAACCCTCTCATTTTCAAATTTTAAATTTTAATTAAATGTTTGTAAGGATGGAAGAGCCATATAGATTCCTTTGTGCAGATAGGAGATAGTGTCGCTTTTAATGGCTGACAGGATGATAAGATCTAGATCCGATTCAGACTAGACAACCATTGAATGCAATTCAATGTAATTAAGGAGATTAGGCAGATGGAGGGAAAGGCTCAAGGAGACCCTCTTTTGTAAAAAAAAAAAGATCTTTGTATCTAGATTCAAGAGGCTAGAACAGATTAGAATGAAAGAGGAGAGAAAAGAGAGACGAGACTCTATAGAAGTCCGAGCTTACCCATATTGTAATTTAACATTCATATTAATACAAAGAGTAGTTTTTCCTGCATAAGATTCTTTGTGTGTTTCCATGTGTTTCATGAATGACATCTGTGTGTTATTTTATGCTGTAGATGTATGTTAGATTTCATCTACATGGATAGAATCAAGGGAGAAGCCTCAGATTTACTAAATACTCTGGAAGTAAGACTGTGCAGAGGAAGGCACAGAAAGACAGAATCACTGAATATTCTGTAGAGCTCTGCCAGGTGGGCATCGAGCGTGTGCAAGAAGTGCATAGGAGGAACTCTATTTCGAGTTCAGAGAGAAGAAAAAATTGCTGAGGATTTTGTAAAGCTCTTCCAGGAGGGCATCAAACAAGTGAAAATAGGGCATAGGTGAACTCTGTTTTGAGTTTAGGCAGACATAATCAATGAATATTTTGTAGATCTCTGCCAGGTGGGCATCGAGCGAGTGCAAGGAGTGCATGAAGGAAGAACTCTACTTTGAGTTCGGAGATAAGGGAAGTGTCTAGGGGAAGACACTCACAAAGTTGTTGAATACTTTGTAGGTTCAACAAGGTGTGCTTGAGCAAAAGTTTCCAAGAGAGAACTTATATCCCTTCGAGGAGAGAAAGGGACATAGACCATTGAGGTCCGAGCAGTCGAAGCTCAAGGAGAAGGAAGACCTGTGCAAGGAGTGCGTGCAAGGAGTGCGTGCAGAGAGAACTTATTTCAAGTTCCAAGCTTAGGAGGTTGAGCATAGAAGTGTGCCAGGGGGAGCACCAAAAGTCTTCTAAGGAAGCAGAGGTTCGATCCCCTTAGATTTGAGTCAGTTCGAAAAGCTCAGGAGGGATAGCAGAAGTTGAGAACCAAAGTCAGAAGGCTCACAGGAATAAGATCGAAGGCCGAGACCTTCGAAGCGTCGAAATCTTCCAAGACTGGGAATAAATCCAAAGCTCAGGAGGAGCAACAAATGTCATTAGATCAGCCACATAGGAGAGATTTGGACCATTGGAACCCACGTCTAGAAAAATGAAAGCATGAACACAGGAGGAGATTAGATCTGAGCCATCAGATATGAGCATGTGGGCCAATAGGTGTTGGATTTGGAGGAAGAGGAACGAGGATTAACCCTTGTGTATGCAGGTGAGTGGACTACATGAAGTCCCAAGTTTCGAAATCAACCAGAACCGTCCATCTTCAGAGGATAGGTGGCAAAAGATCTAGCGTGTTCGTGGAATCAGACATCGAGAGGACATAGGTGAAGACAGGAGCAAATACTCGAGGAGCTGGGAGCCGAAACAATCCTAGCTGTCCATCAAGAAAGGACGCGTGGTGAGAGATCAATGTTTCAATGACTCGTGACTCAGAGAAGTCAAAGGGCAGAGTTGTTAGAACTGTTGAATCACGAAATCACGATTCGATCATAACCATCAGATCACAAGGAGTTGTGGGCCGTTGATTTGGCACACATGAATATTGGGAAATCAAGAGTTGGGGAATAGAGGTGATCAACCTTTCAAACTTCATGAAACACGAAGTCCCTATTCACGAGATGAGGATCACAACCGTCGGATCTTGGAGCGCCTGAAACCGTTGATCCTGTGTGGGAGAATTTTGGGGTTTCGAGGATCGAAAGATCTGAGGTGAGAAGTATTTTGACTTCATGAGTCGCGAAGTCCCGAAACACTTTGAGGTTTGGCCCCAAGTCATAGCGGGGGTCATATGGATGGAGGCAAAGGGAATGAAGCTAGCACTCATTAGGATCTTATGTCAGGATTTCGAGGATTGGGAGAGTCGAGGTTGGATCATATGCAAAGTCTCGACATCCGAAGTCGTGAAGCACCTTTTTTATAGGCGTGTGGTCACGGGTAGTGGTCATGTGGAGTAAGCTCATGCCTGGTGCTATTCACACAGGTTGAGTTCACATTTGGACTTGTGGATATTTCTTGTGGATTCGAGCAGGGAATCAAATAATTTCTTTAGCTCGATATATTGAAGAATGATCCTTGACCGGGAGGTCAATGGACCCTGCCAAGGCAGAGGTAGGGGGTCTGCACCATGTGGTATCAAAGCTTAGATTTTTAATTTCTATAGCATATAGGAGATAAAGAGAGATAATTCAATACCATCAAGTGGTATTAGAGGTTCATCTGTATGCAACAGGTGAAGGAAGACAAAGTACTAATGCTCTGTGCATGGAGATCTGTTTGCAAGAAAGCAACAGATATTTGAAAGCCAGGTGAGCGTAGGAGAAGTTTGATATGCTCTTGGTTGCAGAGTGAACATCAGACTTTCCAGGAGGGTAGGTAGAAGGTAGAAGGCAGAAGGTAGAAGGAAGAAGATGGATACTGAAGGCCATGAACATGGTCCAAGAGAAGACCGCCGATAGAAAAGAAAGGCTGAGATAGACAGAGAGCTCAGGGAGATAAGGGAAAAAAAGGAGAGGCTTACATTTAAAATGAAACAAGATGCGAAAGTACATTGGGTGTATGAATGGCCCATGAAGAAGAAGGTAAAATGGCCGAATAAGAAATTTTTGGCAAAAGGACAACAAAGGATGTTAAGAGGATGGCTAAGGTATGTTGAAAGACTCAGAGATGAAGAGGAAGTGGTTCACATCTATGAGCCAGAAGCTGGGAAGAGTCTCAGTGATGATGAGGAGAAGAGATCAGAGGAGGGTCTCAGAAGCTTCCAGGTGGGCAGTAATGAAAGTTCAGATTGCCAGGTAGGCAATGAGATGAGATCATTGGGGGATCTCATAGACTGCTAGATTGGTAGGACAAAAATCACATATTTCTAGGTGGGAAAGGGATAAGTGAAGAGATTGTTTGACAGTCTCATGAACTCAAAGGTGAGTTCATGTCAGCAAGAGAAGCTGACAGATGAGGATCCGAAATGCATTCTGATCATTGGAGGAATTGACGTATTCCTGCCACATAGCCCAGTTGAGGCCAGAGCTTGTGTTGCAGATGCATCAGCAGAAGAAGGACAACCGGCATAAAATTTCAAGGAGGAGTAGATGATGATGTTTTCCCCAATAGAAGAAGAAGATAATTCAACATAATTGCTCAAAATTTTCAGCCAAGAAGCTGAGCAGGAGGTAACCGCAGTACTGGAGGTTGCAGAAGCAGAAGAAGAGGAAGCATAAAACATCAATTTTGCTGGTCTGTGTGAAGAATTGGAATCTCTAGAGAGAAGGGTGACAGTGTAGAGTATGCACATCCAACAGATCAGGTTGGAGACAGAGGGAGAATACCATCCCAAGGAGCAGCTGGAAGAAGTTGGAGATATGTCAACAGAAGAACTGGAAACAACAAAGCTGTCAAAGGAAGAAGATGAGAAACAACTCAATGATAAGACTGCAGAACTGAATTTTGCAGTAGGGTGGCAAGATAAGGCCACAATATATGGAGAAAATAGCATGGGGGATCGAGTTGATCTACCCATTGACAAGGAGGAAGTGTAGCCGAGAAGACTGCATAAGGAAAACTAGCCACTAGAGTAGCTGGACAGAGTGATTGTGGAAATTATAAAGCTGATGTTGAGGTCAACGCAAGAATCTTTCAGTAGAGAGAAGATGAGTAGAAGGAAACCTACCATAGAAGTAGGAAAGAAGCATCATCAACAACAACAAGGCAGTGGAGCAGATGGACAACTCCAGAAGAGAGTTTGGGATCCAGGTGGATTTCAACAGAGCTGGGAAGCTCATGAGCAGGAGCTCATGAATTTTTCGTAGTAGTGGAGTATGATGCAGGAGCATTTCTCCAACCCAGCAACGCGCCAAATAGACATCACATCACAACGCACATTTAAGAGGAGAGAGGCACCAACCCTCTCATTTTCAAATTTTAGATCGTAATTAAATTTTTGTAAGGCTGGAAGAGAAATATAGATTCATTTGTGTAGATAGGAGATAGTGTCGCTTTTAATGGCTGACAGGATGATAAGATCTAGATCGGATTCAGACTAGACAACCATTGAATGTAATTCAATGTAATTAAGGAGAGTAGGTATATGGAGGGAAAGGCTCGAGGATCCCCTCTTTTGTAAAAAAAAAAAGAAGATCTTTGTATCTAGATTCAAGAGGCTAGAACAAATTAGAATGAAAGAGGAGAGAAAAGAGATTCGAGACTCTGTAGAAGTCCAAGCTTACCCATATTGTAATTGTACATTCATATTAATGCAAAGAGTATTTTTTACTGCATAATATTCTTTGTGTGTTTCCATGTGTTTCATGAATGAAATCTGTGTGTTATTTTATGTTGTAGATGTATGTTAGATTTTGTCTGCAGGGATAGACTCAAGGGAGAAGCCTCAGAGTTACTAAATACTATGGAGGTAAGACTATGCAGAGGAAGGCATAGAAAGATAGAATCACTGAAGATTCTGTAGAGCTCTGCTAGGTGGGCATTGAGCATGTGAAAGAAGTGCACATGAGGAACTCTATTTCGAGTTCAAAGAGAAGACAAAATTGCTGAGGATTCTATAAAGCTCCACCAGGAGGGCATCAAGTGAGTGCAAAGAGGGCACATGTGAAATTTGTTTCAAGTTCATGGAAACAAAATAGCTGAGTATTCTGTAGAGCTCTACCAGGTGGGCATCGAGCGAGTGCAAGGAGTGCATGAAGGAAGAAATCTATTTCGAGTTCGGAGATAAGGGAAGTGTCCAGGGGAAGACACTCCCAAAGTTGTTGAATACTATGTAGGTTCAACAATGTGTGCTTGAGCAGAAGTTTCCAAGAGAGAACTTGTATCCCTTTGAGGAGAGAAAGGGACAGAGATCTTTGAGGTCCGAGCAGTCGAAGCTCAAGGAGGAGGAAGACCTATGTAACGAGTGCACCATGCCAACACTCAGATGAAGTGTTGAAAGACAACCATTAGGAGGCTAGGCAAGCACAAGGAGTGCATGCAGAGAGAACTTATTTCAAGTTACAAGATCAGAAGGTTGAGCGCATAAGTGTGCTAGGAGGAGAACCAAAAGTATTCTAAGGAAGCGAAGGGATGATCCCTTTAGATCTGAGTCAGTTCAAAAAGATCAGAAGGGATAATGGAAGTTGAGACCCAAAGTCATAGGGCTCGCAGGAAGAAGATCGAAGGCTGATACCTTCGAAGCGTCAAAATATTCCAAGATTGGGAAGAAAGCTAAAGCTCAGGAGGAGGAGCAACAAATTCTGTTAGATTAGCTATAGAGGAGAGATCTGGACCATTGGAACCCGCGTCTAGACAAATGAAAGCACAGGCACAGGAGGAGATCAGATATAGGCTGCCAGATCTGAGTGCATGGGCCAACTGCCATTGGATTCGAAGGAAGACGCATGAGGCTTAACCCTTTTGTATGTAGGAGGGTGGACTACGCAAAGTCCCGAGTTCTGAAATCAACCATAACCATCCATCATCAGAGGATAGGTGGCAGCAGATCTAGGGTGTTTGTGGAATCAGACATCAGGAGAAAAGAGTTGAAGAAAAGTGAAAATATCCGAGGAGATGGGAGATGAAATGATCCTAGCCATCCATCAAGAAAAGACGCGTGGCGAGAGATCAACATTTTTTTGAATCATGACTCAAAGAAATCAAAGGGCAGAGTTGTTAGAACTCTGGAATCATGAAATCGTGATTCCATCACACCTGTCAGATCACGGGGAGTTGTGGGCCATTGATCTGGCGCACTTGAATATCGAGAAATCGAGAGTCGGGGAATAGAGGTGATAAACCTTCAAACTTCTCTAAACACGAAGTCCCTATTCATGAGAGAAGGATCACAACCGTCGGATCTTGGAGCACTAGGAGCTGTCGATCTGGTGTGGGATAATTTCGGGTTTTCAGGGATCGAAAGATATGAGTTGAGAAGTCTTTTGACTTCGCGAGTTGCGAAGTCCCAAAACGCTTTGAGGTTTGGCCCTAGGTCATAGCGGGGGTCATATGGATGGAGGCAAAGGGAACAAAACTAGCACTTGCTAGGCTCTTATGTCGGGATTTCAAGGATTGGGAAAGTCGAGGTTGGCTCATATGCAAAGTCCCAACATTCGAAGTCGCGAAGCGCCTTTTTGATAGGCTTGTGGTCATGTGGAGGGAGCTAATGCCTGGTGCTATTCGCGTGGGTTGAGTTCACATTTGGACCTGTGGATATTTCATGTGGATTCCAGCAGGGAATCGAAGAACTGCTTCAACTCGATAGATTGAAGAACGATCCTTGATCGAGAGGTCAACAGACCCTACCGAGGTAGAGGTAGGGGGTCTACACCCCTCTACAACAAGACCTAAACTTCCAAGAGGGCATCCAATATATTTACAAGGAAGACCTCAACCAGATTCATAAATTCAACACTATGCATATGAAAACCATACCTTTTTTCTTCTTGTAGAGTTCTGCTGCCGCGATTTTCCAGCTGCGGTTTTTCTGCCATGATTTTTCTGCGGCACTTTTTCTTTTGTGATTTTTCTTCGTAAGCTTTCTTGCCTCGATTTTTTTGCAACACTTTTTCTGCTGCACATTTTCTGCCACAATTTTCCTACCTCTATTTTTTTGCCACACTTTTTCTTCTGCACTTTTATCTATCAATAATACTTACCCAAATAACCTTTCATAAAATAGATATTCAATGATATTCAATAGGTGCTAATGGGAGAGTCTTTCTCTCTTATTTATACTTCCATGTGGCTTCCTCAAGGGGTTACTTTCTAACCAACTCAACCCACTTTCCTTCTTTTAGGGATAACCCACTTCTAACCACTTGTCCACTCCTAACTCACTTTGCTACAAATAGTAAATTCTCCACTTATAGTTGCAACTATTTTTTTTTAAATTATTTTCTTATTACAACAACTTAACCCATGACTAACTCCTAGTTTCACCCACTTGACTAGTCAAATTCTTCTAGGATCTTCTAGAATTAATTTGACTTCTTTGACCTTTTAGATAACTCATGAGGATTCTCCACTTCACTAGGCCATAACTCTCTAACAATGAGGAGTTATGTGACATTCTGCTTATCACCAGAAATGGCATGGAATGTACTATCCATCTAGAATAGTCTTACATGCAAATATATTAAACTTCATACCATTATACATCAATCAAACTGAAGTCCATTAATCATACTATTGGGGCTACCAAAATTTTCTACCAGAATTTATTCAAGGGTTGAAATAAATGACAACCAACCCAATTAATCAAAACTACAGTTATGAATATGCAACATGGGAGCATGAAGAAAACTTGTGGGAATAATACCCACAATTTTTTTGTCGATTTTGAAGAAAATAAAAGCTGAAAAATACAAGATTCCATTTTTGGACAACTAGAGTTCTAGAACCTCATCTCATAAATGATTGGTGAGAACCGATAGCCTAGATAAAAGAATGGTTCAACTCGATGGGCTAAAGGAAGTGAAGGGGGCACATTCCTTGGGTCAACATATTTAGAAGAACAAGATATTTTGGTTTGGACTGCTGTTGGAAGGTTTGTAGAAATTGTTTTTATTTTCTGAACATTGTAATGTAAATGTGTACATGTTTTCTACATGTGATGTGCATCGGGGATTATGCACAATTGTAGGGGAGGGGGAATGTAACATCCCCACTATAATCCCCATTTTATTTAATGCATAATATAGATAGGAATATGATTGTGGCCAAGTGATGTAATATGCAAAATGTATTTTATGTTTTTAATAAAAATAATGTGATGCTAACTGCTGGGAATATGGACAGAGATGGGGGCTGAGTTTTCCACAAGAGAAGAGAGTGTCTAAGAGGGTGCCCAGATGGAAATTTTTTATGGGTGTTAATCGAAACCCAATTTTCTGAATTTTATTATCATTTGGGGAAAAATTCTATTTTCTGGTTGAGTGTATGAGGGTCCAATAATTGAATATATGTCACAGGGTGGGTGTGAGAGTCACATCCCATAGTTATTGGAAATCATGGGGAATAAGCAATCAACATTGAGAAGAGTGAGTAGTCAATGGTATTGGAAAAATAGAGGAAATTCGTATGGGTAGTAATGAGCAGTTTTGGACATTCAGTTTTTACATGAACAATAAGAGAGAACACGGGGAAGAACTTAGGGAACTGGAACAATAAGGTCGGGTGAATTCTAGTGCATGTTGGAGTGATTTGGAGCTATAAATTGAACATCCGGGTTGTCAGGCATGAAGAGTGAACTCTCGGGTGAGTTGCACTAAATCAACAAGAGTTTGTTGTTGTTTTTGCTGGTGTTTTTTCTAGCAGTGAGTTACTAGCTAAGATATTCCTAGCTACATGTGCCACATAGACCTTGATAAATGAATGGGTAACCCTATGGAATGAGAGAAATTATGGGGTACATTCCTTAGGTTGGGAAGGTCAAGAGGAAGAGAGTTGGAGGAAATTCAGGATAACTGTAGGAGAGAACCAGTGGGTTGTGTGATACTGACTTGTGAGAGGCACCCTTCTTTTTGGATTCCTAGCCCTAGCTCGGGGGTGACTTGTTGTTGATATTTGGAACAATAGGTTTATGGTTGGGTGGAACGTCCTTCCCAATAAACTTGTTGCATAAACGTTTTATAAAGATAAGTGTTTACCTATTCCATGTGTCGTTTACTAAGTTTAATTGTTGTTGCTTAACCCGTGTATGTGAATGGTTTTATATGCTATTATGATTTTTTTTCCAGTTGCATTCATGCTTATTTAGAAGGATGTAGCTGCATATAATTATGGATATAAAAATCTTGTTTAAAATGTGAAATAATCATAGTTGGTAAGCTATAGTAAATAAATCAGCAAGAAGACATTTCATTTTTATGTGTGTTTCCGCAAGTGATGTTCTTTGGACTGGTTGGGGAACATTACAAGACCTTTCCAACAACTATTCATTTTCTCAAATATGAGCTCCGAGCTGAAAGTTATGGTCTCCGTAAGTTTAGATCATTTTTTATTTTTACTTGCACATTTCCATGTACCTAGATTCCAAATCTAGTTCCATGTCTATCTTCTATGGTCCATGGGATTTCCATAGACCACTCCTATGCCCCAAACAGACCTTTGAGCAAAGAGTTATTGCCTCTAGAAAAAAAATGGTGTCAAAAACATACCCTCTATAGTTTCAATCATAACTTTCTCATACGAGTTACGTTTTGCACTCAGAATAGATCGTTGGAAATATCTTTCTGATTTATTTTATTTAAGATGCAAAAAATACAAAGGTACATAGGGTGATTTGGGTTTTACACCCCCTAAAAATGATGTTTAGGGCCTCAAAATTCCCCTACAAGTTCATGAGCCTCAAAATCCAAATTTTTTCGTAGAAAATTGACTGTTTTACTATTATAAAAGTGTTCTAATCCAAGGCATCTATAATACCCCCTTTCTAAACCCCTAATTATATATTTCCATGCAATTGCATGCAAATATTGTAAATGCATTATTAATTAATGGAAAATTCCGACAATTGACTATGGGGTGAAGCCTTGAGTACTGGCCATGATACCATTAGAGGGATTTGTGAGGGGGCATAGAAAGGGGATTGATGTGTGAAATAACCCAAGCCACCTTGATGAGCAATGAGAAGTAAATAAAAATATTTACTCTAGCTTGTAGCTAAAGTAATACAGTTAATGGAAGGGGGTTTGTAGTTGGAGAACCAACCACCTCAATGAATACCAGTATGGAAGACTGGCTAGGAAAGTAGAAACTGTTAGCCAAGGGTGCCACCGAGTACTGTGTCACACTTTCCAAGATGAACCGTGAACTTAAGTTCCTTCTGACAGAAGGAAGAAGGACATGCTGAGAACCTTCGCAAGAAGTTTTATGTGCAGGAGAAAGCATGAGGAGAGGCTATACAAAGGGAGAGAGTTATGGATTTTTTGGAAAAAAAGGAGTAGAGACTTCTATTTTTGAGGGAATGAACTCACGTAGGGGCTAATATATGTGAGTCTCAGAGAAAGAAACTTGTCACAGGACTAGTCTAAGAACCCAAGAACCCATCTTGAGTTGAGAGGCCACGATATTGATGCTGGAAAGGCATATGATAATCCTAGAAGAGGCCCACTCTAAGAGAGGTGAGCATAGAGAATTCCCTGGTGGTATCATGGCTTAGCATGGGGGTGGCCTAATGCCAAAGTTACTGAGCATACAAATCCTATGGATGGGTGGAAAGGTAAACACCCATAGTCAGTCTAATGACTACAACTTGTAAAATAGATAAGTATTTGTATACTCTGTTTAATTGGATCAAAACCTAGTGAATTATGTTTGCAGTTGTGATGTAAAATATGTATGCCTGGTTAATGGTGTTAATGTTTACTTCTTTGGAAATTTCTTGAACTTGAAGAAAAAGGGGAACTGTATGGATGGTTGTATCTTATAATTGTACTCATGAATGGTTATGCCTATTGAAGGATTGAATTCCTGTATTATTGTAAGTCTATGTGCTTGAAATAATAATGAAGTTGCACACATAATTTTACATTGAGTATGAGCAATTTGTATTTCTCTATATTAAATAATATAAACATGGGCCTATGATTCCATAGTGCATAGTCATATGTATATGGTGGTAGAAAGGTTTCCTGAGTAAGGGGACCGGATTTGTAAGAGACATGTGAGAGGCCTACGAGGAAGGAAGTGTTGTATTCCTCCTCCTTGAAGGGACAATACCTTAACCATAACAGTGGAAAAGAGAGAATTCCTTAGTGGTTTCAGAGAAAGGAGAGAGCTCCTAAAGGCCTGGTAAGACCTTAGAAATTACTTAGAATATTTCCTTGAATGGATAAGTCCAAATTCAAACTGTTAACATGCAAAAATCCTATGTTTTGATCCTGAAGGAATCACAACCATTGGATCGATGCAACGAATAGATCTTGACCCTTCATGAGAGTAGGCTATGATGCCTGTAGAAGTTGTATGCCAAGTCAACAAGGATCATTGATTTGTTGGAGTAAGACTTTGGTGAATTCTGGATCATTAGATCCATTTGATAGTCCGTCAGTGTAAGGTCGGTCGGAGGTATGGAAAGGATAATAGAAAGGGCAGCCTGATGATGGGAGTCCGAGGACCATAGATCTTACAGAGAGTGCAGTGGAATCACATCCATTATATCTCATGAGAAATTCCCCCAGGAAGAGATATCTTCTCTCTTATCTAGTAATTGGTTGGAACTTCTGAGACACACTGCATCCACTATATCAAATAAACGAGGACCATTCAATCTGTTGGAGTATGTGTGATCGGAGTGGAAGATTCAGAGTATATAGTGGAGTTGGAACTAAGATACTCTGATTAGGAGGAGTTTCAAGAAGCAATCTGGACCACAAATTAGTGAATAGTCGAGAAGTAACAACAATCGTCAACTTTCCATGGGTCCCACATGGTCGAGTAATAAAAGTTTAAGGGAATGGACGTTAACTATCATGCAAGTTAGAGGCAACAAAACAATCAGAGCTATTGGAAGTTAAGTTCCGAGAGTGGTCTTGGTGAACTCTGTACCATTAATATCGACTATAATCTTGTTGGAGCTCAGACTATCAGAGTGTGGTCTGCGAGGTTGTGTTGGGATTCTATCGGGAGAAATCTGAGTTAATGATGGTCGTTGATCTATCAGAGGGATGAGTGGTGAAATCTTGACTATTGAGTTTGAGTGAAGGGAACATGGTTCCAACCCCTGGTTCCATGCCTTATCATATGGGCACGATGAGAGAGAACATGACATTAGCGTAACATGTCATGCCAACATGGCAGCCAACATGTCTTGGAGAAGGACAGGTGTCGATACCAAGTTCATCGAGAGGATGAATATAGCCCTTGTCGGGATTAAAACTTTGGAAGGAAGCCTTAAATGTCGATCGTCGAATTTGGGGGAGAACACCAAAAGAAGATCTGAACCATAGATTGACATGAGGGGAAGATTCAACTCTAGCCATTGATTTGGCACAACAAGTAGGTTTGGACCTTTGGATCCCTTGATATTTGTACCATCATATTTCTATGGTAGAAGCAACCTTGGAATCTTGAGGTGGAGGTACTCCGATGGAGAAAACTCCGAGAGGTGATTTGGATCGTCGGTCAAAGAGTGGAAGTGGTGCGTTCTTATTCGTCGATTCATCATGGGTCCTACCAATTCCCTTGGTGAGTATTGGCAAGGGGAGTGACGTCAGGGTGACGGAGGTGCCAACATGGTGGCTAGCATATCACAAGGAGGGTAGGTGTTAGCACCTGGATGGACGAGTCGAGTGCTCTGTGATGATGTGTATGCCACGTCAAGACCACGTGAAGGTACATGTGTCAAGCAGTGACTGAGCCATGTGTCAAGGTGATTTGTAATTTTGAGGGAATGAAATATGACACGGTATGAGTGCCACATGTTAAGCTAGGTGGCGGAGTTGGGTAGGGCCATGTGTGCTAGGTGCCAACTTAGATGTTACATGGGGTCCCTCTTAAGTGAAGCTATAGGGAGAGTGATGTCATGCTGATAATTAGTGCTAACGTGTCCCAAAGGTTGATACATGTCAGTCTGTAATTGGAAGGAGGGACTAAGGGTGAGTCCCTGGTGGTTTGTACCTTGGGATAGATGCCTAAAATATTAACCGTCTGATCTACAGGTTGAGAGATATTGACTGTTCATCGAAGGGGTATTGGTCAGAGTGATTTGTGATCCCGAAGTATATGCACTTCGATGGGAGGTACTCCTAGGAACAATCTGGACCATAGATTGGAGCATGGGAGAGTCACAACGACAGCCATAGATATGTCATGGGCCCCACTTATTCTCATACCATTTCCAAATGAGGTGGAGAATAATTTTCGAGTCAATTGAGGCAGGGATGAAATCAAAGCCGTCGATTTTATGCCTTCAAGAGTCGTTGAATCCAAATGTGAGATCCATCGAAGAGAAGTCATCGGAGTGGGAGATGTGACCTCATGTCCTGTTGTTTTGATAGGAAAGGCTTTGAGTGAATTTCAACCTGTTGATTTGGAGGAACGATAGGCCAGGGATCAATGGGCTAGGTGGTAGGTTCCATGTCAGTTCCACATTGGTTGGCACAAGTGATAGGAAGCCACGCAGATGCCATGTGGCAATGAGGTGGAAAAATTGGGAGGCCATAAATTTTGATCTAGAGCTCGGAAATGAGCATGGTTATAGTCATTGGAAATCTCTCGATGAGAAGTAGACGATGGTTCCCTAGAAAAGACACTTTGGTATGGTTAAGGAAAAATTTAAATTTTGACACCCCATCCCTTAAAAGGGTACTTAGCGGGTTAGGGGTCTTACAAAGTGGTATCAAAGTAGACTTCAAACACTAAGATTGGATGGGTCATAAATCAGTCATAGGAATTGTATAACAAGGCCAATATGAGCCTGTTAGAAAGAGTTTACCTGAGTTAAAATCTTGTCTATTATCTGCACAAGTTCCTTTAGAATAAGGACTGCAGGTTGAAAATTGTACCTTGGAAAATTATTGCTGAATTATAGAAGAGGAAATTATGTTGTTCCTTTGTCAAACTGATAATTCCTCTTACGGGAGTAGGAATATGTTGATAGGTATTAATGGTATTACCTAAATGAAAAATTGTAGAATCCTATTATAGGATTGTATGGATCTAGAAAATGAATGAAACAATGGTTGTAATATTGCCTGTAAAAATGGGGTGATGGAGCCCTGGCACTTGTAATTGTTGCTTAAATAAAAAGAACAAACCTGGTATTTATAGCTCCTCATGTTTAGAGAACTGATGGGAAAATTTGTAAGCTCAATTTACTGACCTGCAATGAATAAAACTTGTTGCTGGAATAATCTAGCTAAGCAAAAGAAAGGAGATTTTTGGACTGTTGATAATCCTCATAAGAGAGGTAAAGTGATATAGACATATGAGAAAGCTTATGAGCTCATGAATGTACAAAAATGTGTACATGCTTATTGATTTGAGTATTTGTTTATGCATGAAAATGCAAGATGAGATATGCTGTAATGCTTATGGTAATGGAAATGCAAGGTGGGTGTGTTGTAATGCATATGGAAATGAGTGAGCATGTATATACCACACAAATAATCCTATGATAATCTCTGAGTTGTTTTCAAACATAAATGTTGATAATGATGTTGCGGGTAACGTTGAGAAGGTAAGGCTGACATAAAGCATGGTAAAGAAAGTGTTGGAGCATTTTCAGATGACCAATGAGCCAGAATGACATCCATATATGGATGGTAGCCATATGGGTATGGTTTAATATGCTCAAGTCGTAGTTAGAGGGAATGATAAGAACTGATTTATTTGGTAAAGGTCTATTGACCAAGAATGGTTTGAGGCAGGAAGAGAGAATGAATTTGTTATTTTGATTCCCTGAGTAATGTTGTAATTACCCATTTAAACTTTTGATTTGTGGACTGGCTTTATAGAAGTTGGTAAGAGTGATCTCTTTCTAGTTTATTTACATAAACGAGGGTAGCATAATTATGAGTATCCCTATGGGAATTATCATATTAATAGTTGTAAGACCCTAGGGTGGAATGATATGGAAATTTGAAATGTTAATTTGTGTGAATGACATGGAAAAATGTGCAAACAGTGAGCTTGTATGCTGAGTATCTATGTATGTATGTATATGCTTGAGTGCATGGATTGATTGTGTCATAGGGTTGCCTAATATGAAGGAAAAATATGAATATGTCGGTGATATTAGTCATATGGATGACTGTAAATCTTCATTAGAAAAGACTGATAAGAGCTAAGATTTAATGAATGTATATGAATAATATGGAAATGTGCAAGTAATGCACATGCATAATACATATATAGATATGCTTATATGATTGAAGGAATGATATGAGAGGGAATTAAGTTAAGGAGTGTACTTTCCAGGATTGGATAATGCTATGGATACATAGCTGACTCTGTTTTGAAGAGTCTTTTTGTTTTGTTTGAATGATATCTTAAGGAGGAGGTATGCCACTCCTCAAAGAGAGAGAGATAATATGAAATGTGAAATAAAAATGAGCAAGGATGCTCTGTTGTTATGTAAGGAAGGAAATATGCTTTTGTCTTTGAAGATTTCATTTGAATGATTGTGAACAATCATGAGTGAAATGACTTAAATGGACATGCATGTGAAATTGTAAAGTGTGCCTATGGTAGACACACAATATGTTGATGCATGTAGTTAAGTGCACTATGAATGTAAGTTAATAGAGTAAGGATACATGTGGAATGTGCAATCTGAATGCATGATTATATTCCTTACGGAATATTGGGTAAAACTCTGAAATAATGAAGCTGAGGATGAATCAAGGTTGAGGTCATTTCAAATGGTAATGGATGTGCAAAGAGAAATTTGCATGTTGAAGAAGTTCCCTGTGAAGGAACTATCTAAATACTCTGTCTAGAGAACATAGCCATAACTTTAATGACTTTTGGAAAACTAAGCAGTGGGATGAAAGGCTTGATTATATAATAATCCTGGATTACATTTTAATGCATGGATGAAAGATATACAAATGAAAGATAACCAATCTGATTTCATTTGGGAAAGGTGAAGAATGCACTGGTTCATAATGAGCTGATTATGATGTTGTAGTATGTTATTATACCTACGAAAGGTCAAGACAAACTTGACCGAGACTTCTCAAGGAACATATATGGAAATATCCCAAAGGGGATGAATTGCATAAGCAATAAATGAGAAAAGGAGGAACACTTTTCTCACTTTAAAACTATGATTGCTTAACATAGTTGTAAACTTTAAAAAATGCAACTGGAAAATAAATTTATGAATATGTTTAAATAAATGATCATGGTTAAACCACAGTGTTTCAAGGGCAGTGAGGCCTTGGGAATAGTTTATTTAAGATGAAAATTCCAAACTGTGTAGAAGAAGTGGGAAAAGGGAAGAGTACCTTAACCCCTTTCTTATTATTTATTGTGTTTCTCTGGGATGAGAAAATTGATATGCTGCTATGTGTGAATGTTTCTAGAATGAAGTACATATAGATATGCTAGGACATATCTGAGAATGATTGTTGATTTAAATCTCATGATACATTCATTCTTATTTAAAAATAAAATTGATATAATTGTGAAGGTGATGATGTATGTCATGTCTAGAAAATATTGGAGCTATTAATGAAGACATCTGCCAATGGTGGACAACCTCATGAAGAGGATAATTTCAATAAGGCTACTATTGAAATGTTGATGAAGGGACTTTGGGAGTTCCCATGAAGTACCGCCGATGAGGTAATTTCAGAAAGGTTGATGGTAGCCAGGACAGGTAAAGGATTTCATGACCATGTGGCATGAGGACTGAAAAGGATTAGATAAGAACCCATTTTTAAATGTTTTACTATTTTGATGATGATATTCACGTTTTTTTTCATGGAAATTGTATGCCATTGATACCCACGAAGGGTATGATTCAGGAAAATAGCCTAAAGGATAGAGATAAGAACCTTTGGAAGTCGAGGATGTTTAAAATCCTTGCATGAAAATTCATGAACAAATGTGTCATGGATGTATTAATTAATCATGAATGGCTACGAACAAAAGTGATCATAAACACCACATTGGTTAATGCATTGAGGAAACACATGTTTGCATGAGTGGGTTGGTATAGGACTTCTCATTGTGGAAGAAGAATATTCCAATACTCTACGAGAGTTGAAGAATGGTAAAGAGAGAATTGGGTGGCCATGACTATTGGCACCCTGGTTATTAGTGAAGAAAGAATGCTTGAGCACATTCATATGATGTTTTAATTTCATATAATGTATGCTGATTTGATATCATTATTAGCTCAAAGAAGGAAACACATTTGTGTTGAATAATGGACATGAGTTAATCGCCATGTGGTAAAAGGTTGGATGAGTTTCAATTCACCATGGAAGAGTGTCTAACATAGAATATGGTAATCTTAAATCAATGCATATGAAAATTGATTACATTTTGAAAAACAGGGTATGCTAAATATAATGCATATGTAAGGGGGAATGAAAACTCCTTTTTACCTTGTATCGATAAATATATTTAAAGAGGTGATTTAATTGTTAGTAAGGCACACATTTAAGAATTGGTTTTGAACCATTGTGAGTGTGCAATAAAAACACAAACACAATGTTCAAAAGAAACTAACAAGTTGTTTGGCAGTGTGAATATTGAAATTGTAGAAAGAAGGGTGTTGGATATGGTAGTGATTTAAGCCCATAAGGAAGACCAATACATGCTAAGCCAAAATGTTATGAGAATAAAAAATCATACTTGTGAATCTAGTTTCTGTGAAGAACCAATCTGAAAATGAAAATGTGGACTTAGAAATATGTGGGTAACAGATTTGAAATTTTGATAAATTGATGATGGAATCTCATGAATTATTGTATGCAAGTGATACAAGAGAGATGAAAGATTTGTCTTGGAGGGATAGATGATGGTTGTAAAGATGGAAATCGTGGAAAATACTACTTTTGTGACATGAGAAACCTTTGATACTCCATGATCACCATAGATAATGTCATGTTGTGGTAACACAATCCAGGGGGACGCCTCGATAGAGCAAGTCAGAGGAATGCCTTGGCTTTAAGACTCAATGAAGTCTCATGAAATATTCTTGTGTGAGAACACCTTGTTAGGAAATATGGATCACCCAAGGGTTTGTCTAGCTGAGAAGGGGATACCTGAGCCTGAGCTTGGAAGGTGAGTGACCGCAAGGAAGAGGAGACTTCGATGAATCTTGTAATCTACTGATTACGATCATGAACACAATGGGTATGTCAAATAAAACAATGAGCCAAGTAAATGTGGTATCCATATGGATACAAATCCATGAATTACATAGATAAGTGTTGTGCTGAGAATGTATATTTATCTTGAATTCTGGAACACAACGGAATTTTTATGCATGAAATTGTGAATTAATATGCATGTTGTTTGATATTTGTTGTAGGCATGTTCTGAAGTTCCAGAGTCAAAGTTAGTGCCAAAACAAGCAAAAGAGGATGCGACTAAAGCAACTGAAAGATAAAGGAATGACAGGTGTTGCTGAGAAGAACATCGAGGAAGATGTTTCTTTTGAAGGGGGAGGGGATTGTAATACCCCCTTTCTAAACCCTTGATTATAGATTTCCATGCAATGACATGAAAATATTGTAAATGTATTATTGATTAATGGCAAATGCCAACAACTGAATATGGGGTGAAGCCTTGAGAATTGGACATGATACCATGAGAGGGATTTATGAGGAGGAATAGAAAGGGGATTCATGTGTAAAATACCCTAGGCCACCTTGATGAGAAATGAGAAGGAAATTTTAATATTTCCTCTAGCTTCTAGCTGAAGTAAGACAATTAATGGAAGTGGGTTGGTAGTTGGACAACCAACCACCCCAATAAATACAAGTATGGAAGACTGGCTAGGAAAATGGAAAATTTCATCCAAGGGTACCACCGAGTTCTATGTCACACTTTCCAAGCTAAACCATGTTGAACCCAAGTTCTTTCTGACAGAAGGAAGAAGGACAAGACGAGAAACTTCGCAAGAATTTTTACATGCAGAAGAATGCAAGAGGAGAGGATATATAAAGGGGGAGAGTTATGGATTTTTTGGAAAAAAAGGAGCRGAGGCTTCTGGTTTTGAGGGAGTGAACCCACGTAGGGGATGAGAGATGTGAGTCTTAGAGAAAGAAACTAGTTTCAGGATTGGTATAAGAACCCAATAACCAYYGAGTTCTATGTCACACTTTCCAAGCTAAACCATGTTGAGCCCAAGTTCCTTTTGACAGAAGGAATAAGGACAGGACAAGAATMTTCGCAAGGATTTTTACATGCAGAAGAATGCAAGAGGAGAGGATATATAGAGGGAGAGAGTTATGTATTTTTTGGAAAAAAAGGAGCGGAGGCTTTTGGTTTTGAGGGTGTGAACTCACATAGGGGATGAGAGATGYGAGTCTTAGAGAAAGAAACTAGTTTCRAGATTGGTATAAGAACCCGAGAACCCATCTTGAKCTGAGAGGTCACGAGCTTGAYGCTGGAAAGGCATCTGTTAAACCTCAAAGAGKCTCAAGCTAGGAGAGGTGACTGTAGAGAATTCCCTAGTGGTATCATGGCTTGGGATAGTGGTGGCCTCCARCCGAAGTTATTGAGCATGCAAAGCCTATGGTTGGGTGGAAAGGTGAATACCCATAGTTAGTAGGTTGGCTACAACTTGTAAAACAAATAAGTATCTGTATACTCTATTTAATTGGATCAAAACCTAGTGAATTATGTCTGTAGTTTTGATGTAAAATCTGTATGCCTGGTTAATGTTGTTAATGTTTACTTCTTTGGAAAGTTATTGAATTTGAATAAAAAGGGGAACTATATGGATGGAAGTATCCCATGATTGTACTCATGAATGGTTATGCCTATTGAAGGATTTAATTTCTGTATTATTGTAAGTCTATGTGATTGAAATAATAATGAAGTTGCACACATAATTGTACACTGAGTATGGGAACTTTGTATTGCTCTATATTAAATAATATAAACACGGGCCTATGATTCCATAGTTCATAGTTAGATGTATATGGTGGTAGAAAGGTTTCTTGAGTAAGGGGACAAAATATATAAGGGAAAGGTGAGAGGTCCGAGAGGAAGGGAGCATGTAGATTTTAACCTTGTACAATTATTTATTGCAAACATATTTTCAATAAAATAATAGAAAATATACAATGGAAAATACACACATACACATAGATTTTTCCCCTGGAAACCCAAAACGGGAAAACCAACATCTTCTATATTCATATCAACATACATTGTTTACAATAGAATATACATATAGGATCCAGTAGCATCCAAAACCCTAATCCAATAAACTAGATTAGTCAACAAACCTAATCCACTAAATTGGATTATTCAACAACCCTAATTCCTTAACAGGAAATAGAAAATCATCGACGAAAACCATGTGCTGAAAAACCACCCAAAAACGAACGCAAAAAAAACAAAAAAAACACTAGTTCTACCCATGCAAAGAATATAACACATACCAAACATTCACCCACTTGTTGTTTTCTTTGCATATAGGGGGTTACAAGGTTACACAATCAACAATCCAGGGCATCAATTCCCATATATCCTCTACACCAAGAGAAATTCTCAGTGCTCACAGATTTTGTTAATGAATCTGCAACATTCTTCAAAGTGTCCACCTTCATAAAAAACACCTTCTTTTCTTCAACCTTATATCTCACAAAGTGATATTGAACATCAATATGCTTTGTATTTGAATGATAAGATGGGTTTTTCACGAAAAAAATTGCACTCTGACTGTCACAATCTATCCTTACAACTTGTTGTACCAACCCAATACCTGAACCTAATCTTTGTAACCATACTACTTCCTTTCTTGCATGAGTGACTGCCATGTATTCAACTTCTGTAGTTGAAAGTGCTACTAGAAACTGTCTTTTTATCATCCAACAAATTGCTCCTCCAAATAGGTTAAACAGATAATCGCTCGTAGATATTCTACGATCCAAATCTTCATCCTAGTCTGCATCCCATGTATGTCAAACACTCTTTCCAAACCTGGTCTTCCTTGGTGGCACAATCTCTTGATTAAGGTTGGTTGTCATTGATGTCAACCCTTGAAGAAATCCCGGTAGCAAAAAGGTTTGGGTAATGGACCCAAGTTTTTTTGATGTAAAGATGACTCATTATTGTCTTGTCATTGTTGATAATAAGTATAAATGGATGAACTCCAAAGTGGTCCCCTTATGGTGAAATCCCTCACAAAAAGACACTATTCGTATTGAATTATTCTAGAAGTATGGTTAGTGAACCCATGCTTATTTGTGGAATAATGAGATGAAAGTCAATGAATTTTTCAATGAAAATATCCTATATGGATAGTGCTTGTCAGGCCATTTCTGGTGGTATGTGGAACATCACATAACTCCTCACGGTTAGAGAGTTATGGCAATGCGAAGTTGGAGAACCCAAGTTTGGGTAATGGACCCAAGTTTGTTTGATGGATAATGGTATGAGTTTTGATGTATTTTCAGGTAATACTATTCTATATGGATAGTACATGTCATTCCATTTCTGGTGGTATGTGGAACGTCACATAACTCCTCACGGTTTGAGAGTTATGGCCTTA